>WEKY01021032.1:0-42182 GCA_013390045.1 Picathartes gymnocephalus | reverse complement strand
TGGGTTTGGGTGCTCTCAAACCAACTCATCACCACATGGACAATTCCCCCACGTTTCCTTCCACCGCCAAAGCCTCTCTGCTTCAGGGCTTTTGCATTTGGTTGAGCCCTCTCTGGCCAGGAAACCTTTAGTGAGTGGCCAACTTGGGCTATTCCAGCCAAAAAATGATGGGAGAAGTAATTTAATGTTCATTATGGACACCAGCAGCGTTATTGTGGCTGCTGCTGGCTCCCTGCTGAAGTACAATCCAATATAAAAATGTATTTTTCATGCTCTGCAGTGCCAGGAGGACTCTTGGCACCCCTGCCCAGCATTTCTGGCATCAGGCAGTGCCAGGAGGGCACTGATGGTTAAATACCTTTCATGAACAGAGCTCCCTCCTTGGATAATGACAACAACAAACGGATTTCAGTGTGCAGCAAATTCAGTAACACTGATTAAACACAGATTTAGGCTGGCCTGGTCTCTGGTTTTACAACTGGGCAAGGCTTCAGTGGTGCCAAAGGGGTTTTTTGGTTTCCCCTGATGCAAAATGATGTGAAATCCGCTGCTAATTTTGTTGAGGAGGAAACTGCTCCACATAAAACACAGCGTGGTTTTCCTCCAGCTGTTCCTGCCTTGTCACCTCGGGGAAGTGTTTTCATGGGGTGAAAAATATACTGGGACCTCTTGGTTAAAACCTCTCTTACTTTTCCTTGGGTTTGGTTTTGCCTTGGGGAGGAGAAACAGTGCAAATCACAGCCAATATTCTGTTTTTATGGGTACACCACGACCAGTAGATCTGAGGGATTATTCCCAAAAAAGAGAGAATGAACACAGAAAGAAGGGCCAGCAAGGAATTCTTTTCTCTGTACATAATTACAAAGTTTAGCCTAAACTGCTCCTCTGGATTCTCCAGATTCTCCAGTGTGTGTTTAGTGCTGATTCTGGGAATGTTTTGGATCCAAGAGTAATTTTCTTGCAAAAATTCTTTGGCTTCCCCTTTTCCTCTTTGTAGATGTCCTTGTCTCGTAGCTATTGGTGTGGTAAATGAAGCAGTGCATGTGTTTAATTTAGAAATTTGTGTTTTAATCTATGTTTTATCATACATTTATTAATTTACATTTTCATCAACACAATACCTTGCAATGAAGGACACATTATTACAGAGAAAATCAAAATAATATCATTTTTGTGGGTTTTTACTACTTTTGAGGAAGCCTGTGGTGTTTGCTGTACCTGAACTCTGTTCCCCAGCTCTGATTTCCTTCTCGACCTCCTTTCCGTGGGAAGGAAAAGGGATTCATCTACAAGAAGTCAGAATGAAGCTTCCCCCACATATTCATTGCCCTGTCAAAACGATTTTCTGTGTTCATAGAACTGAGAGACTTTGATTGCTCTAAGCTGGTGTTCTCTAAATATTTATCATTACTCTTCCTACAGTGATTAGTCAGCCCATCATTTCCTCCAGCAAAATACTTGGAAATTCACGACTGCCACTTTTAAAAATGCACCTGATCTCAGATGAGATTTCCTTTTGCTCTTCACACTTAAATTTTTGTCAGCAAAGCTGAAAGATCTCTCTCTGATTTTGGAGGGTGGAGAATTGGAGACCTTCACTGACCTGGAGAGGAGGAGACTGGGATGAATTCCTGCCGAACTCCTCAGATCAACATCTGCAGGGCTGTGTTTAATTTGGGAATCTCCACTGGGGTCCCTCCTGTTGACACCAACCTGGGGGTGCCAAATCTGCTCTTCCCACAGGTGGGGAAAAGCTCGGCCCATCTCAACTGACAGAAAAAAAAATTCTGGTTTAAGAGTGATCAAAGCTAGGCAGAAAAAAATAGATTTATATCCGTGAAGCATCTGTGGGGATAGAGAGAGAACTGGGTGATGTTTGCAGAGTACAACCGGTATATTATGAAAAAAATACTCAATTTATTTTTCTTTTCTTTTTTCTGAAGTGAGAATGTTTTCAAATGGGATGATTTGACTATTCTGATTATTTTTATGCACATCCTGTTCATAAAATATTTGGTTTCTGCAGATCTGCCTTTCCTCCTTCCCCTCCTTCAGGAACTCAATTAAAATCAATATGACAGCAGTGTGTTAAAGGGGGAGGCGGGGGGGTGGTTCCAGGGTTTTGTTTCCCATTAGAAAGATCAAGTTTTGCAGATTAAGTGTGAATTTACCTCGAGGAAGGGAACAAAATCAATGAGAGATGACTGCACTACTCCCAGATAATGGAATACAATCCATTGTAGGGCTACACCAGGTCTTGTGTTCTACTCCAGCACTACACAAAGGAGCAGGCGAAGCCTTTTTCTCTCTGGTGCAGGGTAGGAACTTTGGATGTTTCCACTCATTATTTACCAATGGTTTGCAGAACAATTTCTTTGGGCACAAAGAGATCGATGTCAGCAAACGAGAAGTTGCAGAGCTGAGCACTCACTCTGAGGCTCGAGCGCCGTTTGCTCTCCTGGGGTGAACCCCAAGGTCCTTCAGCAGGAAAAGCCTCTTTCATCCCTGTGGTGTTTGCTGGAATGAAGATGTAATTAAGAAACTTGGGCTCACCAAGCTGGAAGGACATTTACACAAGCACAGAATTCATAAAAAAAACCCCGTTTGACTAAAATCAATGTTAGATAGGAAAGGCCTTTTGATAGGAAACTCAATTTTTACCCTTTTTTCAGGAAATAAAATGACAAAACCACCAAAGGTATAATACAAATTATCTGAGATAACTTCCAGGCTCTAAACTGATGTGCGGCTCTGCAAACAGAAATAGAGGAGGGATGTTTTCACACAGGAAGAGCTATCCATCTTTTAGGATATTGCTTGTTTGCACAGTAATATTGGGCACCTGAGCTGGATGTGCGTGTAGATAACAGCAGAAATATTGTGGGATCAACCCCAAATCCAGGCAAGAAGGATCTCTAATGGAGTCAATATTATAGCATGATGCTTTTAAAAATATAAATATAAAAAATGAATCGGCTGTGGCTGTTTTTCCCTTTGGGAAAGGAGCTCAGTTGGGAAGGTTTGGCTGAAGCTGGTGCAGAAAGGGAAGTTCTGTGCATGCTCTGCTGGCTGGGAGAGCAGCAAATGGGGCTGAAATACAGCTCCATACTTGATTTATTTTTTAAAATTATTTCTTCTCATGATCTTGATCACCCTGGACAAGGATCAGCACCTGCCCCCTTTGTTTTGTTATGAAACTTTAAAACCACGTTTGTTTTCCCTGTGTTTCTTCACTGGCTTTTAAGCCCCTTCCACTTGGAGAATCCCTGCAGAGTTACCTAAATGATTTTGACTATTTTTATTCTTAATTTTTTCTTGGAAAAATCTACTCTGGGAATCTACACTGTGGTCCCTCCAGTTGGCAAAAACTTGGGTGTGTGAAAGTCTCCTCTTCCCACAGGTGGGGAAATGCTCAGCCCATCTCAACTGACAGAAGAAATTCTGGTTTAAAAATGATCAAAGCCAGGCAGAAACAAGAATCCTTATATCCATAAATAAACCTTGGTTTGTTTATTTTAATTATTTCTTTTCATGATACCCCAGACAAGGAACAGTCACTCTCCCAGCCTTGTTCACATTCATCACTCACTGCCCCTCGGTTTATTTATAATTCGACCAGAGTGGTTCTGATTTCCATCCTTGATAAAAGAGTTGGAATTATCGATTTAATTGGGAGCAGCAGTGAGAGCTTGGTTTGGTACTTTCCTGCTAACTCCAGGAAGTTACTGGAGCAAAAGTCTCTTTCCTGCCTGTGCCAATTGAATTCTGCTCTCGGTGTGCCCCGAATCGCTGCCTCCCCAAGGACAGGGAGCATCACCAAGGAATTCATTCATGGATCGGCTCTCCCTCAGCTGCAACCAGCCCGTGCCGTTCTGCTCAGGGTGACTTCCCAGAGCAGATTCCTGCTGTATTCCAGAAGTGAATTGTTGGGTTCTAAAGCCATCAAGTGCCCACACGGTGATGCTGTGATTCAGAGCTGTCAGATAAACACCGCGGAGGAGCTTCCAGCTTCATTTTCAACCCTCAACACCCACTGAGATCTGCTCTCCAGCCTCCAGTTCTCTGCTCATCTCCTCCTGGAGCTGAAACAGAAAAACGCCACGCACAAAGGAGGGATTTTGGGAGGGAGGCACTGATGGCTCTCTTTGTACAGAAATCTCTTCCTTCCTCCCTGGTTGATTTTATAAATTACTGCCCACCCCGAGCCAGGCTGTTTCTCACTCTCATCCTCAGCAGCTCCACTTTGGTAGCTCCACTTTGCCTTCTCAATTTGTTTAGGCCAAGATTTACGAGGGGCAGGGATTGGCACTCCCATAAATCCTGATTTCATCAGTGATGAAGTGCCTGGCAGAGCATCCCTGCTCTGCTCCCCTCTCCCTGCAGCCTCGCTGGGCCACCAAAGGGAAAAGGAGCATGGAATGCTCAGTCCTCACACGAAAATAAAGTTTAAGAAGGAAATGTTGCCTTTGAGGTCTCATTACAGGCATTTCCAGGGCTGAGTTACTGCTTCAGAGGGTGGAAAAATCATCTTTCCAGTAACTTCCCCACACCAAAATGGATCATTTCAAAGTGGATCTGCCTTTCGTTCCCCTGAGAACAGCAGCGGGGTGAGATTTGCTAATTAGTGCACGATGCAGATTGTCACCTCCTTTTGTTCTGCTGTCATTGTTTCTCACCATCAATGCGAAGCCATCGGAACGTTGGGCTGTGCCCGTCTCCAATTAACTGATGAAAAATGACATCTGTGGAAATGTGCATTGCAAAAATCGTCCCCATCTCTCTGAAAACAGCACTTTCCCCCTGCTGGGATCCTCTCCCAGACAAGCTAAATTTAAGGGATGGAATGAATGATCCCAAAATAAATAAAGCAGCCACTGGTGCTCTCACTGAGCAGATAGATGGGTCTGTGTTGCTCGGATTTTAAGAGGAGTGGGCAAGATAAATCCTGCCTATCCTATCATTTGCAAAAATAATGTGACTGCATGGCAGAAAAGAGCTCTGACAGCATAAAAACATCTCCAAGTAAAATGACACCTGGTGTTTCCTCAATTCTTTTTTCAAAATTAGAAGATTTTAAAGTGTTTTTTCTCCATTCATGGTGAATGTGGGGGCGTATTCATATTTGTATGAAATTATTTGTGTCTATTCATGACATCTTGGTACAAAAATAGTGAGAAACTGTTCATTGTTGGTGGCTCTGATTAGCACAGCCTAATATTTACCTAGAGCCTGAACAGAACCTGGATTTAGGGGTGGAATTCCTTGAATGGATTTCAATCAAAGCACAAAAGAGGAAAAGAGGCACAGAAACAAATTAAAGGGCTGAAAAGGAGACGTTGGAAATTCAATTTCCTTCCTCCAACCCTTCCCGGGAGGACAATGAGTGCTCCTGGTCCGGGTTGCAAAGGGAGGAGGGGAAAGCTGGGGTTTGAGCAGGTGCTGAGGGACAGGACAAGGGAAAAGCAGCTCCAGCTCCACCAGGGGAGGTTCGGGTTGGGTACCAGGAAAAATTCCTTCCCTGAGGAGGGGTTCAGCTTTGGGAAGTGATGGAGCCCCTGAAGGTCTCAAAAAATGAGAGGATGTGACATTTTTCCTGGGTTAAAATACAGGAATCGTCTGGCTCTGTGAGTGTGCAAAACCAGACCCAGACAAGAATTTAAACACCATTTTCCCTCCTGCTCACTTCCACCCTGTCCGAATTCAAGTTAAAGCTCTGGAAAAAAATATTTCTTCTGCCTCTTTTTATATTTCCAAGTGAAACACCCTGAAGAGAAGTCACATTTATTTGCAACTTAAATACCATCTGCTTGTGTGTGAACAAAATTGCAGAGTCATATGGATTTGGGGTGAAAATGTTGCATTTAATGATCAAAAAGTAAAAGAGCAATTCTCATTTGAAACAGGTAAATTCCAGCAGAACTCAATGTTTGACTCCATGCCATTTCCTGCAAGTCCAAAATGTGAGTTTCTCCAAAATTCAGTGTCATTTGGAGGAAAATTGTTGAGATGCTGCATTTAGGGAGCAGAAGAAAATGTGATTTATCACCCACCATTGTGGCTGCCCTGACAGACTGGGAAATCCCCTGTCATTTCCTCATTCCCACTTCTGTGTCCTTTATCAGTGCCTGCCTCCCCTACCACGTAACTCAGTTTAGATCACCCAAACTCATTTTCTCCAACCAAATTCTAGTTTTATTTATTTTTATTATTATGTTTTATTTGTTTTTATTATTATGTTTTATTTCCCCTTTAATTCCATTAAGAAAACGTGTGTTGCACGTGGCCCAGTATTGCAGTGGGGCTGAATTGGCCAGAATCCTTTTCCTTGTTTTCCTATTCCATGAGGAATATCACTGCTATTTTCCCCAGCCTAGTTTCTTACAGACAAACACAATTCTGGGGTGACAAATAATTTCTTTATGGGAAGATAAAAAGACAAGTGGTATCTGTGCTTAACAGATGTTCTTGGTTCTGATTAGAACAAAAATTGCTCTGAAGTTGAGCTTTTCCTTTAATTTCTCTGTGTGAAAGTTCCATGATTGTTTCGATGAGTTTTTGAATGAATTTTTCAGCCATTTTTTTTTCCCAGCTTCCTCAGATTTTATTCTTTATTTCCATTGTCGTGATTTCTCCAGGTTCCTCAGACTTTATTTCTATTGCCATGGCCTGGCTCGCTGCTCCATCAGCTCTGTCGCTCCTTTGTTCCCTGAACCTTTGGCCAAGAGATTCACCTTGCTCCTTGCTGAGATCTGTTCCAGTTTAAGGCCATTTTTTTCCAGCTGAAAAGAAGAAGGATTCTTTTGTGGAGCTGCAGTATTTTTAGGTGCTTTCTCCTCCAGTTTAATATCCACTGAAATCCTCTAAGATTTCTCCAACACTTCAGCTCGGAGGGAACAGCAGGGCTTCTTGCAAAGCACCGAAAAATCTCTTTTTTTCAATGAAAAAAGCCCTCTCCTAGAGGTCAGCCACCCCAGAACTCCACCAAGGAGCAAGCTGGGAGATAAAACCACTCTTAATAAGGTGGGGTTTTTTCCATTATTTATTATTTGAATTCAATCTGGGGGGGGGAAATTTTTGCACTGGAAGTTGGAGGCACAGGTGGAATGTGGAGCCACAGCCCCAGGAGCAACTTCCCTGGAACATCAGAGGGATCTCTGGGATAATTCCCTGCCCTAAAAAAAGTCAACAGATGACAACCCAGACATGTCTAATCAGATTTACATCTAATATTGGAGATAAATGCACTTTTAAATTCTCTTTTACACATGACCAGACATTTCTTGAGCCGCCTGCAACCCCAGTCTGGGACAATGCAGATTTGTTGTTGATTTTTTTGGGTTGTTTTTTAACATTCTCTCGAATGTTCCCAGCTGACGTGGGAATATTTATCCAGATTTCCCAGATGTGGGAATTTGAGGCATAAACTAGCAGAAACTGCAACCCATTTATTTATAAAGTAACTTTTATTTTGAGAAAAAAGGGGAAGGAAGGGTAGGAAGGTTGGTGGCAGTTGTGTTTATAATTGATAATTTTTTAGAATATCAAAAATAATTCGTTTTCTACAAGTTTTTCTTTCTTTATCCCACTTCTGTTTCATTTTCAAGCACTCTCCCTCCAATTTCTATGCCACAATTAATGGCAAGTCTTCTTTGCTCAACTTCAAAGAAAACTATTTAAAGACACCAAGAACTGGAGAAGAAGATATTGTCTGGGAAAAGAATGGAAATAAAAGAAATCCCTCTGAGTTTCTTCCTTTTTTGCTGGCACCACTCCTTGCTGATTCAAAAAACCACATTATTTAAGCCTTCTGTAGCAATCTTCCCCTTTTTTTTTTTTTTTCTTTTTTTCTGCTTTTTTTTTTTTTTTTTTTGTTTTTTTTTTTTTTTTTTTTAAATTTCACCTTTTGGGGGTTTTTCCCCTTTCTTTTTTTTTTTTTTTTGCTGCTGTTTTCTCCTGCTTCTCTGTGGGTCTGGACCTGCTTTGGGTATCACTCAGAGCCTTCCACATCCTTGGTTTTGTGTTTCAGCTCCAACTGAGCAGCAGAACCACCTCCTTCCAAAGAGTTCCTGGGGTCCTTTGTGGGCAAGCTGCAGGAATTCCTGCAGAAATGGATTTTTCTCTTTATCTTTAGTAAGAGTTTCATTTATCTCTGAGGAATGGTGAGCCCTTGATCTCTTCCTGCATCACATTTGTTTAATGAAGATCAATATGTGTCTAACATTTAATACAGGCTCAAAACTTGGTCTGAACTGAGATGATTTTAATGTTCATTTTCTGCATTTTCCTTCTAGGAGAGGATAGTTTATTCACAATTGAGGAAAAAAAATAATTATTTCCTTGAGTTTTGTTTTATTTTTGTAAATTTAATAATATAGAGCTACTCTAAACGTGGAGAATCTTCAGGGTTTGGCCTTGTGAGAAGTCTCTGAAGTTCCCATTTATGCAAAGTAAAGTTGAAATTTGGTCTGAACACCATCTAAATTGCCTCCTTTTGAAAGGACTGCTCAATCTTTGGGAGAAATTCAACAATAAAGGAGCTGACACTAAACAGGGCTAAAACTCTCCACAGGTAAAAGCTGCACCTTTCAAAAATAAACTCTCCACTGAATTCGCAGCTGAGGCTTCTTTCACTCAGGGTCAATCCTATATTTTGCTGGGTTTGCACAAGAATAAAAAAAATGCAAATAAAAGTCTGGCTCCTTCTCCTATCACCTTCCCCAGCTTTCCAGTGCCTCTATAAACTCCCACCTCTATTTTGCTGGAAATTGAATGGTTTCAGAAATCTTTTCTGTCGTGCCTGGCTATTTGGGCACAATTTCCCCTCCCAGCTGCGGCATCAGTGATGAAGCTGTAATTGGCTGTGATCTTCTGCTGCCAGGAATTGTGTCTTCCTTAGCTGGAGAGAGGATAAAACTTCTCTGAAGGACTCAGGCTTCAATTCAGCTCAAAAACAGGGAAAATTGGAGTAGGCAGGATGTGCTCAGCAGGAGGAATATCACCTTTGAAGAGAAACGTTTAATATTTGCAGTTTGCATGAGGGCTTCGGTCCTTGCTGGAATATTCTGGCACTGGTTTTGGATGAGGTAGAAGGTTTTTTTTTTCCCAGATGATTGGAAATTTTCCGGGATCTTTGCTGCTGCACCGAAATGAAGTTTTGGAAGGGGCTGCCTGGGTGGGTGGTGGAGTCTCCATCCCTTTTGGTCTCCGAATCAGTGCAAAGGTAATGCTGCAATCTGCTCCTCCAGGGATCTGCACACAAAGGCTGCGCCTGGAGACAGCACCCGGATTTCACACCCACCCTTCCCCTCACAGCTCTGGAATTCCACATTCACACCAGTGCCAGATACTGTGGATGCTGTTAAAGGCCTGAGCAGAAAAACCCAGGCATGTTAACTGCAGCTTTGAGACAGAGAGAAAGCTTTCTCACCGTTTGTGGTGCTGTTTGTGGGATCTGTACAATTCAGGAATGTAAACACGAGTGCAGCTGTGCATTTCCATAAAGAGGTTGGACCTTTGTTGTTATCCCTAATTAACCAGTAGGTTTAAGAGGGTGTTAATGTTCTTAGCCAATAATGTGATGCTTAAGTCCGTGTGTAGAAAAGACGTGGGACTTTAAATAAAAGTATCAGTGGGAACATCTCAGGATGGACGAGTGCTCCTGACTTCTTTATGCCGCGTCCCAGAGAGAACAGCGACACCACATCCTCTTTCTGGTGGGATTTCCAGCTCTGAGAGTTGCAGGACTGAAATTCTCTTGCAGAAGAGCAATTTGCAGGCACCAAAGCTGCGGGAAATTGCCAGGAGCGGAGCTGGAGACACAAACCCAACCCCCGCGAGGGGCTGCAGGTGCAGCATCTTCAGAGGGAAAACAATCTCACCATTCTGACCCCACGGAAACTCCCCTCAGATCAGCCACAGGAGCTGGGCTTGGGGCACAAATCTGCTGCTCCTGATGAGGCTCCAGCAGCAGAATTCCTCACCTGCAGCTGAGCTGTTGGACTGCACCTCCCTGCTCGTAAATGCATTTGCTGCAGAGCAAGCTCAGTGTGTAAATGTCACTGAGCAGGGTGGTGTGGCAGGAATTCACGGGGCTGCAGCTCCTGGGGATGGGGCTGATCTGTGCTTTTGGGGTTGTGGGAGGGAACTCAGCGCTGAAAGCTGATTGATCTCTGAGATTCACTCACAGGACAGTCAGTAAAGCTGTAAAAACATCAGTGTTTAATTCATAGTTAGATTGATGACATAGCCCCAAACCAGTCACAGCCTTACCAATCCCAATCCCTTCTCCAGCCCTGAGCTGAGAACCTGTACACAGTTGCAAGCTCATTGGGAAAAATTCCCAAGATGAAAGAAAGGCTTTTTTCTTCCTGTTTTCCCAGTGGGATGAGCACAGCCAGGGTGTGAGAGGGCTGGCAGTGGCACGAGGAGCTGCTCTCCCCATCCTGTGCCTGAACACGGATCACAAAGAGCTGTGGCAACGGGATGGGGGTGTCCTGCTCCTCCCAAATCTTCCCAATTCCATTTTAATTGTTCAAATATCACAGGATTTTGCCAGATTATTGCCATGTCAAGGTACAAATTCATAGCAGAAAGCTTAAAAATGTCCAATCCTATCAGCAGGCCTGTCAAATTAGTTAGGATTTCACCAAGTTACAAAGAGCTAATGTGATGGAAGAGTAAATTATGAACCTAAAACGTCATGTTTGAATTAACTGAAGTGCATCAGAATTGCAAAAGATCCCCCTTGCAATGCACTTAGCAATGCAGAGCCTGGAGACTGTAAATAGCATGAGAGGAACACAAATGTATTTACCCAAATGCCACAAATCTTACAAGGCAAGTGTGGAATATGCCGGGTTTGCACAAGGGTTGAAATTAATAGGCATGACCTTTTCCTGCCTTGCCTTTCATCCTCAGAAATTCAGCATGTTTGCAGAACAGGCTCCGTGGGATTTGTTCGTGGGGTTTTTTATATCAAACACAACAAATCTTATGATCTTTTTTTTTTTTTAGTCAAATAATCTCTTAAATAACAAATATTGTAACAAGCTGCATCTGAGCCGTGGCAGTATTTGGTTAGCACCAAGATTTATTTACAAGCAAGCATCCAGCCTTGGATTAGCTTTTCCAGCAGATAGTTTGGGTTTAATTCTTGAGCAGTAGTGACTGGAGAGCCAAAACAGGGCAGGGTTATTCCATTGGAATGGGTGGTGTTAATTATTCTGGATTCAGAATGCAGCCAGCGAGGGATCCCTGGTGGATTTTTCCAGCATTCCTTGGTCAAACAGGCACAGGGACGATCAGGAATTCTGTATCCTGCCAGGCACTCATTTAATCCAAGATTTTGAGATGCAGCAGCTCCACCGAGGAGAATTCTCTGTTCCTTGGGAGAACATTCCCTGCCTCCTGGCAAGCAGCTGCAAACCAGCGCTCTGATTGTGGGTGCTTTGCATCCTTTGTGATCTTTCCGTGTCTCAGGTTATCCGTTTGTGCCTCTGATCCTTTCAGGAATAGCAGGAACCTCTGTTCCTGCCTGCTGCGAGCGCTGCAGCTGAGCCACGTGGATTGGGCAGCAGAGTTTCCATTCAAACCTTTTCCTAGCACTCGACACTGCTTGTCTGGTCGTGCTAAAAGGGCAAATCAACTGAGCTGAGCTGAATTTCAAATTTGTTTTTTTTGTTTACTTCTTCAAGTGCTTTGGGAGTTTCCTAAGCATTTGTTGTCCTAAGGAAAAGAAAAAAAAATAAACAAACAGTATTCTTCCACCTCTGTCAACAGAAATAAATCTGCAACCACGTTTTTCAGGTTTTCTCCCTCTAGGCACCAATTTTATGGCGAAGTGCCAGAATAAAATTCATCCCCTCCATCCAAATTATATTGAAATACTAAATTGCAGGGTTTTGTTTTTTTTTTTTTTTTTAGAGTTTGGGTAGGCCAAGTAAAGTCATCAGGAAATTCCTCCTAATGGGACAGCAGCAGCTCGGAGCTGTGCCATGCCGTGCTCTGCCAGTTCTCTTCTCTTGGGCAACAGCCAGAGTGAGACCACACAAAAAAATGTGAGAGGGACATGACTGGAGTGTGAAGGGAGATACCAGCTTTAAAAGCCACCAGAAACTCCTTGCTTCAGGGTTAACTTAATTTTCTGATAGAGAAATTGTGACCTTTTCAAACATTCTGCATTAAGTTTGCGTCTCACAGGGTCTGTTATTGGTGGCACAAACCCCTCCCTGGGGATTCTGTTGTGCCTCAGCTTTAAAATATTGCAGAGGTGTGGCTTGGGGGGCTGGGAAATACTTCAGAGGAAGAAACGTTCTTAAAAACATCATTTTATTGCATTAAGCTAAACCATAGATATTTAGGAATGTCCGAGGTGTGCAGCTTCGTTGGGGGATGGGTTTCCTTGTAAAAATACAGCTTTGGTGTAAATTTTGTGACAATCTGATGTCTAATAACAGATCAAAGGACATGATCATGTTTTTCTTCCAGTGCAAACCAAAGAAAACATGGAGAGGGTCTTAGATTTAAGGAGTTTTGGTGTTTGCCTGCACCAAAACCAATGGAGGGAAAGGGGAAATAAATTGTACCAGCAGCCAAGCATAAATTAATATTGGAGCTTTGAACTCCGTGTGAAAATCCTCCTCTGACTTCAGAACCAATGAATCAAACCTTGGCCAAGGTGTCAGAGGCCAGAGGAGCCTTTCCTGACTTGCTATCCGTGCTGAGATTATGAAAGACTCAAAGAAAAATTCAAATATTTGCCACTCCAAATGTGAATTCGATAAAAATTTCCCACCCAGGCTTTCATTAATTGCTCAATCTTCAGGCCAGTGCCGTAGCAATTCTTGTATTAATTACTGTGAGCAGCGGCCTTTCCTTGCCTAATTACCTTATTTTGAGTCCTCTTTGCTGCTGCTTTGTCCCAGAGGCTCCTGAGGGGAGACAGAGAGGCCAGAGCAGGTTAATCAGAGGTTGCAGGAACCTTTCAGCCCTTCAGGAAGTCCTGACAAAGCTCCTGGCCCAGGAGAGCTCACTGGCTGAGAGGCTGATGCTAAACTGCAACCAAAGACAGCAAAAATAAATGGTTTCTGAGATTCTCCAAGCACATCCAAAGGTAATGATGAATTATATGGGTGACATTTCTCTGTGCTGACGTGGTTTTTTTTTTTTCCCCTCAGGTTATTTATTTTCTAAACCTGTGGCATTGCTATACAATTGCATCTTCTCTTTGAATACTATTATGAAGGGTGCCAAAAATAATTTTGCGAGAGTTAGGAAACACCAGCATTAAAATGCCAGCGCAATTTCACTTTGGTCTTCCTCCCTCTCACAGCAAAAAAAATGCCACAACTAATTACGGACTCTGTGCTACATTTTTCACAGGGATTTGTCTTTCTCAGTACCCGGATGGAAATGATGCTTGAATCTCCAGGATTTGCAGCGAAATTGGAATTTCTGTTGCACTGAAGTTCTCAAGTGCAACAAAGGGGTGGGAGAAGGGAAAATAAAAGATGTGTCCATGCTCTTGCCATGCAGGCAGCTCATCACCGCTCGTGTCCTTCCCTTTCCCAGTTCCTCAGGTGATTTTCGGGGCCCTCGGGGAGCCAAGCCCAGCACGCTCAGGCTCTGCCGGCTGCCGCTGATTTGGGTTCTGGACACGCCTCCAGCAGCAGTGGATAACGAGGTCCTTCCACCCCATCAGGAAACTGCCCCAGGGCTCCAGAGCCCCCCACTACGAGATAGGACTAATGTAAATCTTATCATAAAAAATGTAATACAAGCCCAGCCTGGCCTTGGCTTATTTATGAGTGGATTTCTTCAAATTTATAAATGATGACCGGCTGAGGTGGGAGCTGGCTTCCTTCTCCCTGTGTTACCTTGTTCTCCACAAGCAGCTGCAGCACGGACTCTGTGAGGAATCAGCAGGGCCAGGGGAGGCCACCTGCAAACTGAAAGGGAGCGGGGTTAGATGGGATATTGGGATATTGGGGTTTGGGATATTGGGATATTGTGATTTTGGGATATTGAGATATTGGGATACTGGGATTTTGGGATTTTGGGATATTGCGATTTTGGGATATTGGGATATTGAGATATCGGTATATTGGGACATTGAGATATTGGGATTTTGGGATATTGGGTTATTGAGATATTGGGATTTTGGGATATTGCGATTTTGGGATATTGGGATACTGAGATATTGGGATTTTGGGATATTGAGATATTGGGATTTTGGGATATTGGGTTATTGAGATATTGGGATTTCGGGATATNGATATTGGGTTATTGAGATATTGGGATTTCGGGATATTGAGATATTGCAATATTGGGATATTGGGATATTGAGGGATTGGGATTTCGGGATATTGAGATATTGCGATTTTGGGATATTGTGATATTGGGATATTGAGATATTGGGATTTTGGGATATTGAGATATTGGGATTTTGGGATATTCGGATATTGGGATATTGGGACAGTGAGATATTGGGGTTTTGGGTTATTGAGATATTGGGATTTTGGGAAGGAATTCCCCTCTGTGGGGATGGTGAAGCCCTGGAATAGAATTCCCAGAGAAGCTCTGGCTGCTCCTGGATCCCTGGAAGAGTCCAAGGCCAGGCTGGAGCAGCCTGGGACAGTGCGAGTTGTGCCTGGGGGTGGAATTAGATAATCTTTAATGTCCCTTCCAACCCAAAGCATTCCCAACCCATTCCCTGGTTCTGTGCCGCTGCACCGGGATGGTTTGTGCTCAACATTTTTATCTGCAAGTTCAGCTCAGCTCAGGTCGGAGCTGTTTGCAGGGGTAAAACAGACATTGCCGAGGAGAGAAGACAAAGCTGGGTGTCCTCTGCACTGTTAAAATATTTGTGTAACCAGCATTTCCAGGCAGCAGCTGCCTGGGTGTCTGTAAATATCAGCCAGAGGCTGAGCAGAAATGAGGATAAATAACCAGCAGGACTGGCTTGCAAACACAGATCTGTGCTGAACATGCACAGTGGGAATTCAGGGTGAAAATGGGGCACTGGGGTTCCAGGCAGCTCACGTGAATTTCTGCTGCCTCAAGCTGCTGAAAGAGCTTCTCCTGTTTCCTCCCAGTTCGTTTTAAAGAGTTTTTTTCTGACTTTTATGAGGCTCTTTCTATTAAGCAGATCAACCCACTGAAAATCCTGCTTGCATGAACTTGAGCAGATCTGTCTGGACAGATCTGTTTTATCACAGATGACAAAATGAAGCAGGTTAATTTAAATACCTACATTGGATTGGATTCACTGTCTTTGTCAGAGACAGCAAAAATCAGAATATCCTCACTATCATTTGTGCCTCGAGAGACCAGAGGAACTGTAATAGCAAGAACCAAATACTCAGACTATTCCTTTTCCTCCTGGAGCTGCTTAACACAGTTGTAGAGGCTGAATATTTATTACTTTTGAACAAAGCCAGTGTTTTATTTGATTGCCAACTTGTCAGATTTTAATGGCATAATCTATGTAGCTGAAAGTATGAAACTGCAGAAATAGAGTCTTTTATCTGATTTCATATTCTAATTCCTGCGAGTATTTTTTGTCATAACTACAATCCAGGAGGTTTCTGAAATACATTTTATGAGCGAGGCATTTCAGAGCCACGACTGCTCACTTTGAAAGCGCCTGAGAGTCATCTCAAAACCAAAAAAATGTCATTTTCCCTGTGGATTGGCCTTTTCCTTGGCACTGCAGCTCCTCAGGGACCCTCGGAGGCTCCAGCACATCCGTGAGACCACACCAAAGCCCCTTCCCTCCTGCATTCCAGCAGGGCCAGGGATGCTCAGGAAAGCTGGAGATGCTCTGGGCTGACAGCTGGGAAAGGTCACCAAGTTCAATTAATTCACATTATTTCCAGGACATCAAAACAACGTGTGGGGAAGAAATCAACAGAGTTTTCAAAGTGATCCAGGGTGAAAGAATTCAGGATTTGTCAGAGCAGTGACCACAGGAAGGGCAGAGCTGTCCCAGAGGAAAGGGAGGCTGGGTGCTGGCTGGCCAACCCTCTCTTCCCACACTGAGCTCCTTCAGATTAACAAACTTTACCTTTTTTGGTTGTTTTTCTCTTTAAATGATTAAACTGGTGATTGACAAGCCTGGTTTCCCAGGACCATCCCTCCAATAATCAAAATCCACTGTACAAAATCAAAATAATAAGATAAAATACCCTGGTCTGCTCTTCCTCCATGTGACTGTCACTGATGGCTCTGAATAGCAAAGTAATTTCTGGCCATATTTTATCCTGATAAAATAATTATCTAAATCATGAGAAACATCCAGCTTTAATTTAGGACATTTCTCAGTATTTCCAATGCTGCCAAAACAGAGCCTTCCCTGCCATCCCACTGATTTTTTCCTGTGATTTCTGCCACCTACCTAAAATTATATCTTTGTGATTTTTTTTTTTTCATCAGAATTTATGCACAACTGATGATCCATCACTCATTTTTTCTCTCTCACTGGAGAGGACTTGGGGAATCCTTCTCTAGGGAATCGGAGGAGCTGGAAGTGACGTCATCTGTTCCACAATTCCCTGTGTTCAGATCTCGTGGAAATCCAGTGGAAATCCAGCAGAAGGAAGAATATTTGGGAGGAATTTCCTCACGGAAAGGGTGGTCAGGCCTTGGAAGGGGCTGTCCAGGGAGGTGCTGGAGGTGGCACTCAGTGCTCTGGGCTAGGGACAAGGTGGGGCTGGGGCACAGCTGGGACTCGATGATCCTGGAGGTGTTTTCCCACTGAATTTTTCTGTGATTCCATGACTGAATGGCAGGTTATACCCAATGGATCTACCGGAATTTACCCCTTCACCACGCATTAAAATCGGCTGTGCAATTCCCTGGCCATTCCTGCTGTAAGCAAGCCACTTCTGTGGCAAAAGAATTAAAATAAAACCTCCCTGAATCCCCAGTTCCTTTCAAATGGGGATCCTGGTTTTCTCTGATGTGCATTTGATTGCTCCAAGTGAATATCCACTTTCTGGCTGGAGCTGTGCATGTGCTGGGAGATGCTTTCCTGTCAGACGAAGCTGACGTCTCGATGGGTAGCAGATGTCTGGTCCCTAATTGCACATATGGGATAATTCCTGTGCCAGCCCAAATCATCCCAGGTTGTGGGGGAGAGAGAGAAAAGAGAGACAGGAGCAGCACAGGGAGGGGGAACACCCTCAAAAATTCCCTGCCTTTGTTAGGACTTGCTGAAGTGCATTATTTCACCCAGAGATTCAGCCAGACTTGCAATCCAGAGGAAAAAAGAAAAGCCATTTTTTGAGTTCAGCACCTTCTGTTAGTCCTTCATTCTGCCGGGTTTTTGGCAGGCAGCCATAAGGGCTGAAACTCTACGAAGATACAGACATGTAAAACCCAATAAGAGGTAAAAAACTCCAAACCAGGGAGACAAAAATGGCCCTTCAATCAGATATCCATGTGTTCCTGCAGGGATTCCTGCTGGAAATCCTGGATAAATGGCACAGCAAAGTCCCACCCTGGGCTGGGCCCTTGGAACTCTTCACAGATTTAAGGAATTGCGAATGAGCTTAAGAAAAGACAGGGAAACTGCTAAAACATGAAAGAAAAGTGAATTCCTTACAGCCAAGCAAATGAAAATCCACCTGTAAAGCTGGAGTTTTGTTCGGGATCATCTGTCTGGGAGGGAAATGCTGCAGAGCAAATGAGCAAGGGCTGGAATTTTTGCTGTGAGTATTTCCAGCCTTCATTCCTGCAATTCCCATCCAGGTCACCTGGATGTTCCTGCACTCCCCAGGGAATCAGCTGGAAGGGAGATGATAAAAAACTCCTTAGGAAGGGCTGCAGGCAATCCCTCCGAGCAGCTCTGGGGCTCAGAGTGATCTTTTCATCACCAGTGAAACTGAAAATTCACCCTACTGAATCTCACTCTCCACTCCCAGCAGAGGAATCGTTTGTTCGCCGTCCTAACCAGAAACTCTGCGTAGGCAAAGATGGAAAAATCTCATCTGTCCTTGAGCAGAAATAGAAATGAATTTCCGTGCCTCGCGTTCCGTTTTATCCCCATCAGCTGGATTTTACCGCAGCCGTTGTGAAAACATCACTGAGCGCACGAAGAGCGATCAGGAATAAATGCCTTTCCCCCGCTTTTTTATGGGAAAAGAAAAACAAGCTGGGTGCTTCCCCAAGCGCTGCGGGTCATCGCCGTGTGCGAAACCGCGAGCTGCGAACACCGACTGCTCTTAAACAAGGACAGAAAAGGAAAAAGCAGATGGTTTCTTTTAGCGCGATGTGGAACTTCTCCCCAGCACAAGCGGCTGCTTTCTCCTCTCCAGCTGGCGATTCCCGCGTGGAAATGGTTTGATTTTAGCATTTCGGGAGCCTCATCAGCCCCCCTCTGCCGTAAAAAGGCACTTTATCCCCAAAGAGAGAGCAGCAAAGCGTGCTGAGCGCTTCGCGACGGAGATACTGAAAATATTCTTCCTCAGCTGTCGATTTGAAATTGTGTCCTGAGGTTATGGAAAGAGAAAAGAGGCAGGTGAGGATGAGAGAAAATAAATAGCTGTGACTGCAGATGAGCCAGTGGCAGGATGGTGACTTTTGTACTTTGGTGAGGAGAGCTCTCCCTGCCTCCTGTGCTCTCTTACCTCCTCTTTGGGCAGCAGGTGTGGAAATAAATCGAGTTTAAGAGGAAAATCTCTGTCCTTTGTGTGTTCAGGCTGTGCTGACCCCAAAGTGTTGCGTTTTCAGAGCTGGAATGAAGCACTGTGGTAGCACAAACAGCACCGGTTGTAGCAAGAGAGAGCTGTAACAACATTAAATCGGGGTAAAACTGTAAATTCCTGCTTTGGAAGTGAGTTTGTCTGGTCCAAAATTATCTGAGGAGTGAACGTTCTTCCTAATTCTTTTAATTTGCCCCTGCCCCTGGATTCTTCTGAGGGAGACGAGGCAGAAAGGAGCATGGAAATGGTTGGCCTTTCGTCACAAATATCAGGTTGAAACTAAATCTAGAGCTGCTGCTAACCCAGAGGTTGAGATGAAAGCTGCCCTCAGCTCCCTGTTCTGCCCTTTGGAACACCAAAAATACAAATACCAGGAATTCCTGCCCTGAACACCAAAAATACGCATACCAGAAATTCCCGCCCTGAACACCAAAAATACGAATACCAGGAATTCCTGCCCTGAACACCAAAATTACAAATACCAGAAATTCCCGCCCTGAACACCAAAAATACAAATATCAGGAATTCCTACCCTGAACACCAAAATTACAAATACCAGAAATTCCCGCCCTGAACACCAAAAATGCGAATACCAGGAATTCCTGCCTGAACACCAAAAATACAAATACCAGGAATTCCTGCCCACCAGGCTGTTGGCTTTGCCACCAAACCCTTCTCAGGTTTTCATTTCCCGTTCTGTTTCTTCGCATCCAAATAATTCCTATTTTACAGCCAAAACTGGAACCGTTTCCAGGCAGCCTCTGGTTCATTTTAAAGCTTTCCTTGAGAGCTGTTAAAATCCAGGATTTGCCCTAATTTAAGGGCCAATAAACCACTCCTCTCTGCAAGGCATTTTAGAGAGTTTCAGCCACTGCTTGCACTTTATCCTCTGGATGTTTAATCGATACTGTTTTAAAGCTGATATTTTTTAAAAGAAATGGCATTAGTATAATAGCATCACTTGCTAATCAAATATTAATGCTTTTCTAGATGTTTATTATGTTGTTAAATTAAATTATTTCCATGCACGAAGAGAACAGAGGACTCCCGTTCTGCAAAGAAAATGGTGTTAAATCAAATATTTGGCCATTTAACAAGAGTTTCTTTGTTCTCTCTTCCCTTCTAATATCCTAAAACTGAAAGAAAAATCACAGAAAAAAGAATAGGAAAAATGATGCATTCTCTTAATTTATTAGGAGAAGAAGTACTTAAACATAGAGTATCACAGATAAGCCAGACAATCATTTCACAGGTGCAGTGCTAATAAAAAAACCGAGCTACCCCTGGCTCTAAAAGCCTCCCTGGGTGGGTATTTCACACCAAGTGCTGGGATTTGCTCCTTGTCAGAGCACATCTCCATAAATCCCTTCAGTGTTCCGGGGTGAAAGCATCAGCTCTGGATTATCCCCTCCTCCAGGCACCGAGCTCGGTGACAAACGCAGCTTCTCTTGCAATGGATAATTCAAATTATCATCCCTCGGTGGCTGCAGTGCCAGCTGATGGGGTTTATATATTTCTTAAGTGTTTTTACTACTTTAGGACACTGCCATGAGTTGTTTGGAGCTCCTTTTATTCGGAGAATCTCAAAGTTTGAGCACCAATTACAAGGCAGAGCAGCTGAAATGGTCGAGATTGTGGTACTCAGGGCACATTCCTGAAAATCCTTTTGTTCTGCATAAAACAACTCCAAAAATAATAAACAGCGACAGAGAGGAACAGAAGCCAGAAAATGAGTAAGACAGCAAAGGAAAACTGACTTGAGTTTACCTCAATCTCTCATTATTTGGATTTTCTTCCGTTTGGGAGACTGATTGCTCTGAAAATTCGATCCAGTTACCAGCTTCTTTATCAAAATTGTCTTCAGAAGTACAAAAATTCACAGAGAGCTGTTAAAATAAAGTAGTTTGGAAGTTGTTATTCCCCAGCACAAAGCGCTGCCTGTGGCACTGCCCATAATCCAGGAGAAATCTGATTTAAATGGAGAGCAGGAGGTGACAACACTGAAAATAATCCAGGAGAATCCTGATTTAAATGGAGAGAAGGGAGGTGCCAGCCCTGACAATAATCCAGGAGAATTTGGGATTAGATGGAGAGCAGGGAATGCCAACAATGAGAATAATCCAGGAGAAATCTGGTTTAAATGGAGAGCAGGAAATGCCAGCACTGACAGTAATCCAGGAGAAATCTGATTTAAAGGGAGAGGAGGGAGTGCCAGCACTGATAATCCAGGAGAAATATGGTTTAAATGGAGAGAAGGAAATGCCAATATTGATAATAATCCAGGAGAACCCTGGTTTAGATGGAGACCAGGAAATGGCAGGAGATTGAATTTCTGCCGAGGGAGCCCTGCAGATTTGGCACCTGGAGGGTGGCCCTGAGGGCTCCCCAAATTCTGCAGCAGCAAAGCTGTGGTGGAGCTGGGGTAAAAACCTCTTTTTGGAGGATTTTTATCCAAACCTGCCTCCCCTGAGCAGCACTGGCCAGGTTTGACAGCTGCCAAGTGTTGTTGGGCACAATTTCATTGGTTTTCTCAGCTGGTTTGGGATCAGGAATGTCCTTTCCTGATTTCTGGAGTTCTGAGCCCTTTGCAAAGCCCTGTTTGCAGCCTCCCAGAGACCCCTCGGAAAAGCAGCTGAACTTAAAGGTTTTAAGTTTTCTTATTGCACAAAGTACTGGGTGTGTCCTGGGATCGTGGAATGGGATGGAAGGGAATTTAAGGATCATCCCATCCCACCCTCCCACGGCAGGGACACCTCCCACTGACCCAGGTTATCCCAGCCTGGCCTTGGGCACTGCCAGGGATCCAGGGGCAGCCACAGCTCCTCTGGGAATTCCATCCCAGCCCCTCCCCACCCTCCCAGGGAACAATTCCTTCCCAAAATCCCACCTAACCCTGCCCTCCTGGCATTTTGAAGCCACTCCCTGTGTCCTGGCACTCCTCTGTCTGTGCATTCCCAGCTCTGAGTGGGTCTTTCCCAGGATTTTCCTGCCCCAGGATGTGGCAGCTCCTGATGGAGAGCATCCCATTCCCACATTCCCAAAGTGCAAATAAACAGCTGAGTTCTGGCTCAGGATGAATTCCCCATGGCCATGATGGGAACACTTTGGAAAGGTAAATGTGGAAACAAAAGATGATATTTTTCAGCCCTGGCTGGGAGTCACTTGAAATCAAAAGTTGGTTTCAGCCTGGGAGAAAAACTCTGTATTTTAATCAAGTGTGACATATCAGGAGCAATAAATGAGCACTTAAGGTGAGGGATATTTATTTCCCTGCTGCAGGTTTAGAAGGGATAAATTAAACTGCCCAGTGCAAAATAAAACTCAGCTGTAGCTTTGATCCAGATCTCCGCAGAAAAACCTGAATAAACCTGGAATAATACAAGTGAGAATATTATTTTATGGAACAAACCACGCTAGAAAACCAACATTTTATAGAACAAACCACGTTAGAAAGCTTTGGAGGGTTTGCTTTTAATATTAAGCAATTTTGCTATTAAAGCAGTGCTTGGTTTACTCCAACATAATTCAATAAAATCCTCACTAGGAGTCACGAGGAGCTGGGAGTTTTTGGGGTGGAGTTTTGCTCCGCAGCTGTCCTGCAGAGAATGCTCAGCACTCCAACGCTGCAACAACATCTGTGCAACGATTTGATGAAGATCTTTATCGCTGCAATAAAAACCTGCTTCTCCCTTTTGTTCAGAGCACGCCTTCATCTTCAATAAATGCGATTTTGTCCTAGGGAGTGGCAGACAATTTTTATTGCTGATGGGACTTTTCCCCCCCCGCCCCCCTCCATTTTCAAAATGTTGAGCTCAATTTCCAATATTATTGTTGCTAACGTTGATTTTAAAGAGAAGAAAATGGAATGAAGTGAGTTCAGGTGGATGTTTCCTCACCAATCCGACGTCCCGAAGCAAGCATTGTATGCAATTTTTATATGTGATGGTCTGAAGAAAGCATTGTGTCTGTCTCTAAATAAATAATTTATACTTTTTAATATTTCAGCACAACCGGTAGAGCTGATGTTGCTTGGAAAAAAAATTTTTTTTTCCCTATCCAAGCAGCAAAATATTCCTCAATTCAACGTATAGAAAGGGTTTCAATAATTGTGTGTGGTAGAGGATTATGCTGAAAACAATAAAATATTTCTCAAATGGGAACTTGTGCCAAGTACTTTGGGTTTTAATTATTAACTAATGAGGGAAAACTTGGTAAAACATCAGGAAGCAAGTAAAAAAAAAACGAATTCCAGAGAGAGTTTCCAGATACTTACCTGCATTTATTATTTTCCAGGTATTGTCACGGGCTAGGGATTTTTATTTTTAATATAAATCGTGCTCAGTTTCCATCTCTCAGGTGTGGGACCTTTGCCTTCTGGTGCTGGAGTATTTTGAGCCCAGCACAGGTGCTGGAAATATTCAGTATTTGCTTTGCTGTGGCCAAGTCTTTAAATTCCGTTTACAGGTAAAGAATGGGTGTAAAAATATCCTTTTCAGAGTGTGCCTGTTCAAACTACAGCAGAAGGAAGGGGATCTAAATTCGGAAAACCCAGGTGCCACAGAGGGAAAATTTGGATTTCTTGGCTGGGAAATCTGTGAGGCTTCTCAGGGGTGGGAAAGGACAAAATTCAGTTCTGCCCAAGGAACCAATCTCAAAGGAAAGCCCAGGGTCCCCCTGTTTGCTCTGCTGTCAGATTTTGTCTCTTCCTGCAATCCTGAAATCTCGTGTCTGACAGAAGCGTCTGAGATCACCTTTCATTAAAAAGTTCCTTGCCTGAAATAATCTTGCCTGCCAGAGGAATCTTTTGAGTGCTAAACCACCCTTTTACTTCTCAAATGAAGCTCAGCCCTGAGCTATTTTTGGTTTTCTTGGTAACTTTTCAACCTAAAATTCAGCTCAGAAATGTAGAATCCTTTTAAGGAAAAAAAAACTTAAAAAAAAAAAATCCGAGGTACTGTTTTGTTCCCATGTGTAGGTTATATAATAAAACAATGTTATTATTATTAATAATAACAGCAACAAATCATATTAATTATAATAACATTATAATTATATATACTATATATGTATTATATTATTACTATAATTTTATAGTATATATAATTATATAGTATTATATTATATATAATCTACAATTTATCATCTATAATAGAAAAATATTATATATTATAATATTAATCATATTATGAACATANTTATTATTATTATTATTATTATTATTATTATTATTATTATTATTATTATTATTATTATTATTATTATTATCCTCTCCCTTCTGTAACTTTCCGATTTTATCCATGTGTCTGCTTGAGGAGGGAGGGCTGCTGCAGGAGAACCAGGTGTGGTTGCAAAAGGACAAGAACTTACCATCATTTCTTGACCCTGTGTGTCTAAAATTTAACCCTCTGTGTTTAAAATGACACCCACACATCGAATTTTCACAGCAGCTGAAGTGTAGAATAATAAGAATGGAAGAAAACGGAGGCAACTGATATTTTTTTGCTGTTGTTGCTGTTCTTTTGATTGAGAAATGTAAATCTGTGAGACCAAGTCAGGTTTGGGTTGGAGGTTTTGTTTTGGTTTTTTGGATTTTTTTGGGGTTTTTTTGTTGTTGTTTGGTTGGTTTTTGGTGGTTTTTTAGTTTTTGTTTGGTTTTTTGTTTGTTGTTGTTGTTGTTGTTGGGGTTTTTTGGGGTTTTTTTGGGTGTTTTTCGTTTGTTTGTTTGGGGGTTTTTTTGTTTGGTTTTTTTGTTGTTGTTGCTGGTTGGTTGGTTGGGTTTTTTTTACCTTAATAAAGATGTTCAGGCAACTCTTTAAATAAGGCATCTGGGTTGTAGATTTGTCGTGCAGATTTTCCAGCAAGCAATTAAAGCTCAGCGTTTACAGGCGTTTAGATGAAGCAGATTTGCTGGCAAGGGAAAAGCAGCAGATTTTGAAGGATGCTGACAGCCCTTCATCTTCAGACAGGAAAAAGTCTGCTCAGGAAGCCCTGCAGTAAGTAAATTATTTAGCTCATCCTGTGTTACTGAACAATTCTGTTATTTGATTGTTGAGGACTTAGCAAAAGAGTAAGAAAGCCCAATTTGTCTTCAGCAGAAGCGAAAGCAAAGTTTCCCAGCAAATGAGATTAAGTTTGTAAGAGCAACATGAAGCGTTTTCCTCACCTTATCCTGATTTAAACCAAATTATTGGAGGTTTTTTCCCCCTCTCCTAATGGCAGCACATCTGCTGTGCAGTGCAGCCACTCAGCAAAGCAAGGCAGTGAGGCTGGGATAACGGGATTTGTGCCAAAAGCCATCAGTTTATGTTCGGTGCCCAGGGAGGGAGAAGCCCAGGGGCTGTCCTGGATAAAGCTGCCCTAGCTCCCGAGGGTCTGTAGTGCCACGAGAAGGGGGAAAGGCTTCAAACTGACCCGGAGGAGATTTGGGATGGGATGTTGGGGAAATGTTCTTCCCTGTGAGGGTGGGGAGGCCCTGGAATAGAATTCCAGAGAAGCTGTGGCTGCCCCTGGATGCCTGGAAATGTCCTGGGCAGGGCTTGGAGCAGCCTGGGGCAGTGGGAGGTGTCCCTGCCGTGGCAGGGGGGGATGGATGAGTTTGAAGGTCCCTTCCCACCCCAACCACTCCCTGATTCTGTGACATTTTCTAGGGTTGGTTTATAAACACCCAAAACTTATTTCCCTTTCCATTACAAACCACAGCTAAGATAATGAAATGTTATCAGTTTGATGCCTTGGATTTTAACTTTGCTATTTCCCAGCCCTGCAGGGCTCAGGGTGTGACTCTGCAGGGTTCTGCAGCCTGGGAGCTGCTGCTCTCTCACGTTCACAGTGACACAACAAAGCCTCTCCAAGGCTGCTCTCCAAGGACACCCAGACTGTCCTGGGCCCAAAATGTGCAACCCAACCCCTTGAGAAGGGGGGTGAGCTGGGGAAATGCCATCATGAGCTAAAGTTTGAATTGGGGAATTGATGCTGAGATGCAAATGGCCCAAAGCTCTAAAGGGATGAAGAACTCGTGACTCGGGGTCCATCCTGGGCTCCATGGTGAGAGCAGCCTCTGGCTCCCCAGGCTGTGCCTTTGGAGGCCTTTCCAATCAATATCCACCTTTATTCCCTCCCTCCTGCCTGGGCTCTGTTTCTAGGGAGCCACTCCAGGCACGGAGTTTGCTTTGCCGCTGCAGCATCTGCTCCTCGTTCTGCCTCTGCCCACTCTGAGGGACACTCCCGGTGCCCTCCCCGCTGGAATCAGCCTGGCTGGAGCACAGAGCTGCAATCACACCCTGCCTGATCCTGCACTGGATAAGAGGGAGCACTGAACAACATCAAGCCCAGGGTTATTTTTCATTTCCATTTATTTTTCTTTGTGATTAAACCCTGCTTTTGATATTTCAAAGCACGAGTGCATCTCCCTCACCCCGAGCTGAAGAAAATCAAACCAAACCCCAAACTCTTTCTGTACTGAATAGTTTACTAGAGAACAGCAAGGGTCATCCTGGAACAAGCTGAATGTGATCTGCATCACCCCAGGTGATTAAAAATGAATTTTTCTCAGGTTACTTTGGTGCAACAGGGAGGTAGGAACTCTCTGCACATTGGAATGTGAATTTTCTGCTCTCTCTGTTGCACTGGAGTTCTGTGTCTGCCTGGAAAAATATTTTCACACAGCTTATTTCCTGGGTGAAGGAGTCCATTTGGCTTTAAACCTCCAGTTATTTTACATCATTGCAGGAAAAAATAGGCTTGTTTTTAAGAGCAGTCTCCATTTGGGAGTGTATTTTGCTGTATAATGAATTCTCTGATTTGTGGTGGCCTCAGAGGCTGTAAAAACCCTCCCAGCTTGCAAACCTGAAGTGCTATAAAAGTTTCAAGACATCAGGTATTATTCAGGGAATTACAGAAAATGGTGTTGTTGAAAGGCTGGTGAGCTTAGCAGAAATGGGGGGAAGCAAAGTTTGCTTTTGAAAACAAACAAAAAGCAAGAAAAAAACCTCCAGGGAGTGGTCAGTGAAGCAACGAAGCAAGAGTTGGCCAGGGAAGGGCTCAATCTGTTTTTAACGTGCACAGTTTTTCCAGAGAAAATCACAACTGGACACGTGTGCAAGGGAGATATTAAATAAACAATAATTTCACACTGAGTCCCCTGTGTCTCTGGGGATGAAATGCAGGGTTGTGCTGTTTGAACGGGTGCAGGTGAACAAACACCTGCCTGCTGCAGGATTTGGGTGGCATGGGGAGTTCTCCTCCAGAATTCCGCAGAAATCCTCACTGTGTCTTTGAAAGATTGGGGTTATAAATCCATCCAACCAATTGATCAGTCATGGATGATCTATCGCTGAGCTAAGCTGGATTAATTTAGTGTTTCCCGTTTATTAATCCTGGGTATTTGTCTCCAGCACTGCACATGCTGTTTGTGTGCTGGTTCTTGCGTAGAAATTCCAAATAACCAAATTCCTGCCCGACCTTTCCAGCACAAGGCACTGCCCCGGTCATACCCTCACGATTTTGAGTCATCTTTTATCCTGCAAGTCAATCAGTTACTCATTCTTCGTCCTGCTAATTAATTAATTACTGACCTGGGGTGAAGATTGTTGTGACAAGAAGCAGCCGACTCTGTGAAAGTGTGAGCATTACAAATGTAAAGCCTGGAATTAAAGCAGAGCTAATATTTAATCTTGCTCTCATATCACCTAAACTGTTTGAGCTCAGGATGCAGCTGGAAATCACTCTCAGTAAAAATTCCATGGCAAAAAAATGTCCCAATAACCAAAAGGAAAGATCTGAAATTAATAATTCAGTGTGGCAGAGATAAAGCAGCCACATGATGCAAACAGAACTCTAATCGGATGGAATAGTTCCGTTGAGTAATAAAAGCAAAGAACTTTCTTGTCTTAGGGCTAATAATTCATTTAACCTGACAGTTATTTCAGAAGGGCTGGATGACTCCAAATGGAAGTTTCTGGGGGATGCTGTGCGCTGATAGATTTGATACTTGGCAGCTTCCACAGAGCTTTATTCCTGAAAGAAAGGTTTTGTACTCCAGGCACACAGTTAGACACCAAGCACTGCACTGATCACCTCTTGCCTAACTTCCTATCATTATTTGTCAAAATCTTTCCTCACAGATCCTTTTGGCCCTGTCAAAACTGGATTACTTCTCCTTTAGACAGTGATTCAGCCCAGCTGAAGTTAGTGGGTTTTTTTTTTTCCCCATCACATATAAGATGAGCTCTGGTAGTGCTGGTTTTGCTGAAACAACCTCCAGAATCCGCAGTGAGCTCAGCAGGGCAGGGTTTCATGGCTGCACCATCTTTTTTTGACATACTCTGTCCTGTCTTCCTCCTCCTGCTCAGCTACACAACGTTTCTATATCATCATTTAATAAGAAACATAATTCAGAGGGCCTATTACAAATAGAAAATACCTTCTTCTGTGCTAAGATCAAGTGCATGACAAAGCACTTTGATTTATTTTTGTTCCACGGCTCAGTCCATTCTGTATTTATCCCGTGACACCAAATTACACTGTGCTTTAATGTGTTGTTATTCAAAAAAAATAAAAGTGAGAGATATCAGAGGTATAAAAAGCTGACAGAATAATGCATTGGGAAGATTTTTAACTAGAAAATGATTTCCTTCTATTTTTACTCCTCATGAATTCTTCTCAGAAAAGTTGGAATGAACTGCAAGACTGGTATTTCTTCCTCCTTAAGTGATCATTTAATTGCGTGGGCAGTGTGGTTTAACAAAGGGATGCTGGCACTCTCCAGGCAGAAATCACTGATGTCTCTAACCCTGCTCAATTTGTCAGCCCTGGGATTTCCCTGGCAGCAGCAGAGAAAGGAAAACCCTGATCGTTTTCCTCAGCAAATTCCTGCAGGAAGGGAGCAGAGAATGAAGGGCAGTAAATCTGGGCAGGGGGGAAATGCAGCCCCGAGCCAGCAGTGAGGAGGGGGTGGGAGCCCTCCCCAAAAACACTCCTGGCAATAATCTATGGGTTCCTGACTGCAATTTACTGCTCAGCACAATCCTATTTATTCCCTGCACTGGTACAAGCTGTGACTGCTGGTGAGCAAAGGAGAGGAAAAGTCTGTCCCAGCATTTCCAGGATTCTGTCACCTATAAAATCAAAGGAGAAACAATAATGATATTTAAGGTTTTATCAGTGTTGGAGGGTTTACAGTGCAATGAATTCCCAGGGGGAGTTAGACAAATTCAGAGCCTGGTTCCCTACAGCAAGGGCTTTGCTGTGGATTTTTGTTCTATTAAAGGTCTGTCTGCATTAATCTCAGGGTGATCCCATATTGTGCATCCACAGCCTAAATACTGGGAGTGCCACAGGGTGTGAACACCTGGCTCCTCTCTTGAGGAGTTTCTCACATTGGCCTGAACAGATTAAACTGATTTATGGCTAAATAAAAGGATTTTTGACACAGTAATGGCTGCAAACTGGTTCTACCACCAGTTAAAGGGATGAGCCAGGGGGGTCTCTTTAAACTGCCTTCAAAGCTGCCCAAGGAGTGTGAATTCAGTGAGTGGCAAAAACAAACCCGAGCCTCCCTCAGCTCCTCCTCTCAGTGGTGCTGTCTGTAACACCAGGAAGGATAAAACATTAAATAATTGAACAGGATGGAGCTGGAGTCACCAGGACAAGAGCATTTCCTGTGTGTTTGCAGGATAAAATCACTGTCTGTAATCACTGACAGGCTCAGCTCAGCGGATTAAAAAGTCAACACAGAGAGGGAGGGGTGAGTTTTCCAACATTAAATGCACTTTAATTGTTGTGAGTTAAAGCTACAAACCCTCAGCCAAGCAAAGCCCTGTGTACCTGAGAGCAAAGCTGCTGCTGCAGCACAGGCAGGTGTTACCTCACTCACGTTTTAAGGCTTGTATTAACAATGAAAAGTGTGGGATTTCTGATTTAAAACACCATTTCCCCCACGCTGGGTTATGCTGCCATAGACAACAAAGGCAGCTTTTTGCTTTTATCTCCCAAAATGAGCAGTGCAGCTTTCAAAGGTGAATATTTGCAGTGTTCTCCTGCTAAGGATAGGTCAGATAATAGGAGTTATAAATTTGGGGAGGTTAAAATTATCATTTTACCATGACAGGTGGAAATTAATTATATTTATCAGCTGTGTAACGATAGGTACTGCTGGAAATGTGGGAACTTGCTTGCATTTTCCAAGGTCTGGATGCCGTGGATGTGTGTAAAATTCCCTCTGCTCTTCCAGCTCTGTGTCTGTCCGTGGAAATCTCCAGGCCCAAGTCATTAAAAAAACAAAAATTAAAAAGTTAAAAATTCTTGGAGCTGGTCTAAACATTTTTGAACTTTATTTTCTTTTGGAATGCTGAAAGGTTTTGGTGAGAGGTGGTTTCAGCACAGTCAAAATCTTCTGTCAGGAGTGGAAAATGGGGTGGGTGTTGTTGTTTTGGGGTTTCAGTGGTATTTGTGGCACATTTTTAGGTTGGCTCAAGAACTGCCACAGCTTCTTGTACAAATTTTTATGTACTGAGAGCAATTTTGTCAGGTCAGAGCTGGGTATGAGCAGAGCTGTATTTTCTCACTGTAGCAGTCTCACTGGGCTCCCAAATTTTAATTATGAGCTTAACTATTCCCACTTGGAGCTCTGTAGGCTTAACATAGGAAACAAAACTTGTGCATTCCAACTTGGGAGTAATTCTGGATTCTTCAAGGTCATGGACAAAGTGAAATTACTGCACCGTAAAGGTGTCACCAGGGTCCAGCTCTTCCCAAAAATCTGCTGCCAAACTCGGAATGACGGGCTCAGGGCCAGCCTGGGAGAAGTCCCCACAAGTTTATTGCCAAGTAAACCTCGTAAGAAACATCTCCAGGTTCATTTTGATACAGGAACGTTTCACAGATTAAAATCTGTTAAATGTGGAAATGAAATTTGCCGCATCAATCACCAGCAAGAGAGAAAAGCTCAAACCTGGGGAAATAACCTGTAATGAAATCAGTCTCTTACAGACTTTGAGAGTGGCATTTAAGGGCAATTTTACCTTCTACTCTTCCCTAATTTCCTATTTGACTTTGACTGCCAATTGCTTTAGCTATTGATTGGGAGGGGAAGGATGGGAGCGCAGCTCTGAATGATGGTTCCACAATGCTGGGAAATACGAATTGCAAATACCAGCAGGCAGGATTGGTCTGTCTGAGGTATGAAAAACGCTGGAAAAGTCACAGAAATGTGGGGGCAAATGGGAAATTCTGGTGGAAAACTGCTGGGAGGGCACAGCGAGGAAGGCAGATCCCTTCTGAAGGGAATTCTGAATTGGGAATTGGCTCAGCAAAAGGGCTCCAGACTTTGGTTTTAAGTAAAGCTTATTAAACTTGAATATTCCTGCTCAATTAATTGAAATGAGCTCAATTAATTGAATTTGAAATTGAAATAAATTAATGGAATTAATTTATTTTTATTTTTCAATAAAGTGGAATTGTACTAATGGGCTGCGTAAACTTAAGAATTAACTCAGCACCTGGAACTGTAAGAATCTTTCTGGTCTGAGATCCAATATAGAGAAAAGGAAATGAACAAAAGAAATTTAAAAAAATATAGAAAGGGGCAGTAACGTGAGGAGTCTCCCTGTGCTTGTTCATCTTTCCTTCACACCTGTGTTCACCACAAAAAAACCCCCAGTTAGTTCTGTTTTTGGAGCTTAGAGAGGTTTTTTAGGTGATTTTCGGGGTGATAACCATTTTCCTACCTCCCTTACTCTGATTCAATATCAGTATTTCAGTGCATTTCTCAGCCAGTGAGTTGGTTCAAAGATGAAGAGAGAGGAAGTTCAATAACCACAAAGAATTCAAAATTAAGTATTGTAAGGATTAGGACAGCGGAGGGAAGGGGAGTAAAAGCTGTGAAGTTTCAGGTTTGTTTCCAAGCAAAATTTCTCAAGGGAGCAGGGAAAAAATTATGCTGCAGCTAAAAATGAAAAGGGCAAAATAAAATATACACAAAGGTAAGAATCAAGTATTAACTCCAAAATTCGACTTTGTGCTTTCCCAGCTGGAGAGTTCGAGGGGTTTGGAAGCAGACCACAAACGAAAACACTGAGGGGGAGGAAAGAGAAAAGTGGAAGAGAAGGTGGTGGAGGAAAAGGATTCCATGTACAGGGTTTTTGGGATGATACTTCAATTTATGCTGTGGGAATTGGGAACTTGGTACCATTTTAGGGTCCTCTTGACTAATTCCTTGTACCCCAAACAATTCTGACATAGGTCTGACCGAATCTTTGCAGAAAACACTCAAAAAAGGGCTGCAGCATCAGCCACACTCTGGTTTTGCTGTGAAGAGCATTCAGGGTGGTGCTTTATTTGCATTTTCATTGCATATGCAAATATTTGTTTTATTTATCTCGGTGGACGACAAGGCTCTGCTAATGAGCACTTCAGTAAAGCCCCAGAAAATGCCACCAAAACAGCAGAAATCAATAAGAAACCACCACACCCTTTTTTTCTTCCTCACTCCTGTGCCACACCCTATATGAATCCGAGCCCCAAATTATCAATATTTTTAGCACATATTTTTTTTCCTGTCCTAAAAAATGCCAGGAACCGGCAGAGAATCATTGAGAAAAGTCCCAGCACTGAGGTTCTGCCTGTTCCCAAATGCTTCGCTCGTTTGGGACGCGAGCAAAACCCTTGGGCAAAGGCTTCCTCAAAGGCAGTTGTGAACATCAGTGGGAGAAACATCCTCACAACCCCACGTTTTCTGCCTCAAGTGTCACCTGAAAAATCGAGAACAGGCCTCTCTGCTGAAGATTTCCGTCGTGCTGGGATATTTTGGGTTGTAGGTGCTCGTGTCTCTTTGGTCTGAGCTCCTTTCATGGAGAACACCAAAGAGCCCTCGGAGGACAGCAACGTTCTCTTACATCTGGGGCTCTTTTTTAAGAGCTGCTCCGAAATCTGAACCCAATCCTGTGCATTCCAACGGGGCAGTAATTCTGGATTCTGCAAGGCTGTGGACAAAGTGAAATTACTGCACTGTAAAGGTGCCACCAGGGTCCAAGGTTTTGGGGCAGTTTTTAGAAAAGGTTTGATTTCCCTTCTTGTCAGCTGCACAGTGAAATCTGAAACGAGCCTGTTTCCATGGCTGAATGGCTGAAAATTAAAAGACAGAAGTAGAAAAGATCAAAAGACTTTGCCTCTTTCTTTCTTCCTCTTGCTCTCTGTCACAAGTCCTGCATTAAAAGCCCAAACCTCAAAGTTTTGGATATATTTAGCATTTAATTACGTTCTATTTAATTACTTGGCCCCAACTAAATGCAACCTCATTAGTTTTAATATTGTTCTAATAACAATTATTAATTGGCCCTGTAAGAGGCATCTCAAAAACAAAACTGTGCCCGGTGTTTACAATGCCAGAGAACCTGGACAAATCAAGGGGAAGGGAATTTATAACCTCAGCCTGTAGGTTCTAAGATCCTTTACATCTGAATAATATCACAGAGGAAAAAAAAATCTAATTGCGTTCCTAACATTTTGTGACACCAAAGTCTTTTACCACAAAATCATTTGGGATTGCCAGAACTGTAGCTGAAAAGAGAATTCATAAAAAAAAAAAAGAGAGTTTTACCTGTATAAAGTCTGATGTTTTAATCAGTGTGAAGATTTCAAAAGAAGCAGTGTCCCTAAATCACCCATTGTATCTGGAAGAGCTTCAATAAAGAAAATGAAAAAAAAAAAATAATCCCCTAAATAGAAATATTTGCTAATGAAAAATGTGAGATATAACAAGCCTTCAAGTTTAATCAGCCCTTTAATTAAATGAATCATTTGCTTTCCTTTTATTACTTTACCTTCACACTCTCACCTCCTGCTTTTTCTTCGTGCTCCTCATCATAGAACCAGAAAACCTTTGCATTTTAATTATCTTACCTGCAGACTTCCTTTGTAATGTGCTGATAATTTGTCTGTAAGAGAGAGGAACATTGGACACGTTCTATGTGATGGGGTTTTTTTGAAATCATTCTCCTTCAGTAGATCCTACAAAGTGTGTGAGGTGCTGGATACTCCCAAATTAAATAAATTGCTTGGCTGGGTATTGATTAATCATCAACCTGCGTTGGGGAATAGTTAAATACTGCAGCCAGTAGATAAAAATGAGCATTTTCTAGAGTTTAAGGAGCATAAGGGAGTTGTTTCATTGACCCTGTGCTTTTCCTGGAGGTTTATTTGGGGTTTTTGGTGGTTTTTGGGCAGACTGGGAGCTGTGATCAGCACCAGGGCTTTGCTGTGCAGCTGTGCCACTCCTGTGCTGATTTCAGGGACATTTCTGCACCTGGCACTGTCCCAGCCCAGTTCCTCCCTCTCTGAAGCAGAACCGATGGATGCCCCACGAAAATCTGCTTTTCGGGGCAGATGTGCTCAGTGGGAAGAGCAGGTTTGTGTTGCCCCATTTCAGGGGGCAGGCTGTGAAGCCAGAGCTCCTTCCCGAGGCGATATCCCGTGCTGAGGCACCTTTGGAACCCTGATTTTTGCTCTGAGCACCTGAGTTCCTGTGAGGAATGGGCGGTGTCCCCCCCAGCGCGTCCCTGCAAGGAGCCAACACCTCGGACCTTTCTGCTGCGAGCCGGGGGGACTTTGCCACCGACTGAGAGTCAATTTTTAATCTCTGAGCTCGTTTCACACCGGCACAAGAGGATGGTTCTGGTCCGGACTCCCTCTTACCAACACTCTTATCAACCACCTTGTGAATCCACGTGTTGCTTCATCAGTCCCACCAAAAAGTCACTCTGGGAATGTCTAGGAGCAGTTTTGTTGAAACTCGGGGCTTTGGGGATTAAAAACGACAATCTGTGGTTAGAGCATCTGAATTTAACATTCAAGGTCTTCTGTGCTTTTGTTATTCCAGCCCTGAGCCATGAAATATTACAAATACTTTACTACAGAGGGGTTTGTAGCTGCACACCAAGCTGGGGAGAAAATTCCTGCCCTTGTGTCCTGCGAAATTAATTGCAAACGACTGGCACATTTCCAAGCAAGAACTATTCATCCCGTCATTATCACAAATCATCGCTGTCACTTCCCAATCAACTCTTCATTCATAATTCCACTGCTTCTGGGTTGTTTACATTTCTGGCATGATTGATGTAAACACATTTTTATGCTCAGCAGCTGTTCTGCATGAAGATTAAAACAGCAAGCAGTTGGTGAGGTATTCAGTCTTGGCAGAAAGGGAGATCAGAAGACAAAATTCCCAGGACTGGTATCTCAAATGTAAATCCCTTTTATCCAAATTGTCTCTTTTCCTGAGCAATTCACTGGAAACAAATTTAAGCCAGATTTTCCTGCTTTTGAAGGGCAGCATTTTATTATTATTACATTTTATATATACATGAAAATAGTTCTGCTTTCTACAAATGAAGGAAAATCCTGTTGGTCTGTGAAAGGAAAACTAAAGGAGGCTCTACATGAGCAAGGCAATGGCAGGAAAATTAACTGCCAGAACTTTAAAAGAGCGCTCATTCCACATTCACAGGGATCCAAAGCAGCCAAAAACCCTTCCCTGACTTCTGCTGGACTTGAGCGAGTTCAGCACTGCCAAAATTCAACCTGCTCCATGTAGGGAAACCCTCTGGAACAGCGGCTCTTCAGGAATTGCTGTTCCAGTCCCATTCCCTGAGTGAAAACCCCCTAATTTTAAGCTGCAGATCCACAGAACAATACAAATATTAATTTATGCAAATGCTGAGGACTTTTCTTGAGGAGTGTGGAGACTTCACTCATTACTCTTTGTCAAATATGGTTAAGATCCAAATGTGCCACCTTAATTAAAGCCTTTGTGGAGTGGAGAGGGAGAAGGAAGGATGAGCAAAGAGGCTTTCATCGGCTGGATCAAGAACAGAGCTGCGTTTTGCTGCCATCACCTTTAATATACTCTGAAACTCTGATATGGCCTGATCTGGCCCCAGAAATTGAAAAAAAACCATGATAGCAAAAATGAATGAGGAAGGAGAGCATCAGGAGGCAGGAGGATAATTAGAAAAGCTGCCTTTCTAAAAAAATTTCATTAAAAACAAAGCAACACTCAAACACACAGAGATGTACAGGACATAAGTTTTAATTAAAATTGCAGCTGCTGCTTTGCAGGCTCAGCACAGAGCACACATTTCCCTCTCCCAAATAACAATTCCCTGGTTCTGGAGCTCCACTTTTGGGAACAGCTCTGGGGCTGAGGTTACCACAAGAGTTCACAAGGAAATATAAAACTGATCACAGCTCTGAGTTCATAAAATCGTGGGATAATTGATCGCTGGGTCTTGACAGAATAACCTCCTCCTCTCAAGGGCTGCACACCCCAGGCCAAAAGTCACCCAGCAGGAGAATGAAGGACTCAGAGAAAATTTGCCTTGGCACATTGAGGAGTGATGTTTTAGGAATCAGCTTCTTCTCCAGGTCGAATTTAGGGATTTTCCATTTCTTTGGACCAAACCAAATCAGAGAGAGCAGATCAGCACCAGAGAGAGCAGATCAGCACCAGAAATCACTGCTCAGCACCAGAAATCACAGCTCAGCACCAGAGATCACAGCTCAGCACCAGAAATCACAGCTCAGCACCAGAAATTACAACTGAGCATCAGAAATCACAGCTGACCTCAGAAATCACTGCTGAGCACCAGAAATCACAGCTGAGCACCAGAAATCGCAGCTCAGCACCAGAGAGCAGCTCCTTCCCTTCCTTTCTCTCTCTTAGCCTGCACTGCCCAGCATTAAATGAAGTTCTTCAAATCATGGCTTAGTAGAAGCCTCAGTCATGTTTGTGCCCCCACATCTCGGCCAGCAGGCCGAGTTTAATCTGATTTATCTCCTCTGGTTGCTCTGAGCCGCTTCCGAAATGAATGCTGGCAAACAGAGTCACAGAAAGGAAGTAATAAAAGCAAATTTCGTTGTTAACAAACATCGCTGTTGGTGAGGCAGGATTTGTGGGGGTCCCTGGGGAAGCTGGCATTGGGTTATTTCATTTCCTCAGTGGTTTGATAGGGATCTTGCTGGTTTCAGAGGCTGGCTGAGCTTCAGAGCAGTCACTGATTGAACTGCAAGGACAGTGTGAGAGAAAAAGGGGTGTTTTTAACTGAAATAAACTGCTGAGGGGACAGGGACTGAGCTGAGCACACCACTCCCTGCTTCAGGTGTTACCCAGGTAACTCTGGCTGAGTTAGGAGCAGACATTGGGTGCAGGAGGATTTAATTTGGATCCTGAAGCTGCTGCCTGGTTTCAAGAGCTCTCATTTGAGCAACGCAATCTCTCATTTCCCTGCTGTTTTATTTTATTTCTCGAGATTCTACCCTGAAAACTCTGTGCAGACTCTGCCTGGAAGGAGCTCAGGCTCCCACAAAAATCAGAGTCTGCTCATTTTACATCCCAAAACATGGATGGGAGTTTAGGAATTGCTGCTTGAATTACAGGTACAGGCTTTGCTTCTCAATTCCCATCTGCCTGAGTTTAGGGTTTTGAGTTCCATCTCTGCGAATTATAAATAAAGTTCCCACCAAAAATGTGGATCATTTTTATTGGCACAGTTCTCCTGGCTGAAGTATTTTTCTTTCGAGGTGAATGCTGGATAATTAAATAATCCGCATGGCAGCTGAGTTATGGTACCTGAAAGTGTTTGCAATATCTGGATAAATAAAATAATGATTCCCATGAAAAATGGAAGATCATCAGTCAGATATTGCACTGCTCAGAGTCTTTACAATTAATGCTAATCAATAATAAATAAATAGAAATAGACAGGTAAATCATTTTTGCTTAGCAATCATTAACTGCAGCTGCCTCACAATCTCATTTTCGACTGTCCTGCTGTGAGGATATCAGCCTCCAAAAGTTTTGACAAGATTGTCTTCTAGTGCCAGTATTTCCCTCCCGGCCAGAGCTGCCTTTTCCCGGGTGTAAATTGAGCAGCAAAGACCAGAAGTGGCTCCTGAGAGCTCTGTGCCTCTGCCCCAGTGAAGGCTCCCTTCTGGATGGGTTTGATGAGAGCCTGAAGGGCCAGAGAGACCCCAAAGTTACTTTAAAAAGAGCCCAGTGTGCTTAATTTTTGCACTCAATCTTAACCCTTGTGTTTAATTTTACCTCTTCAGGCATTCCCTGGGGAATTCTGAGGTATGTGCCTGGATTCCCAGGGTTATCCAAAAGTGCTGCTCCTCGTGCTCTGACCCCTGGGCAGAACCGGCCACAAGCCCAAACTCGCAGGAAAAGCCCCGAGAAAGCTCTGCAAACACACAAGTGCTCGGTCACAGGTGCGTGATTTCCCTTCTCTCTAACAACAGCTTCCACTCCCAGATCCGTGCTCCAAAAATCGCCTTCGGGAGGTCTCTGCCATTCTGGGGTCATTTTGATAAATCCAGATGAAATAAACCCTCTGCAGCCTCTCAGGACTAACTCTTGCACAGTAAAAACGAGCTGAAAACCTGCCCTCCAAAGAGATTAATCACAGAGAGAACTGATTATCACCATATCCTTCTGTTCTTTTCCTTTCTTTTCGAGGAGAACGTTTCCTTGGATGATGGGAAACGTGGCCACATGTTGAACTGTGGGGAAGAGAGGCAGAAATCAGAGCCTGATAACGCCCTGCAGCAGAATGAGTTCATGACTCTGCACTCCTGCTGATGTTAATTAGAATATCCTGAAGCAGGAGGGCAGAAAAGAGGGAGCAGCTGTGGGGTATCCCTGCCCTTCTCCTGCTGAACCCCAGGAATGCACTCCCAGGGACTCAGCCCTAGTCCTTCCCTGGGTCTCTGGTACGAGGTGCAATCAGAATTTTGGGGGGGAAAAGTTCAATTCCCAGTTTCTTTCTCGGCGGAATGGCAATATTTCCATTTGTTTCGCTCCTGCCTGGGTTATTTAAATTCTTTCTCCTGCCTTGAAGGTTCAGTCTTTTCCCAGCTTTTGAAGGGAAGGGCTGCTCCTCTCCAAATTTCCAAGCAGGGGGATGAAGCAGGCTGACACTTTTGAGAATTGGAGGGTGATGATGGGTGAACCTCTGTTTCCTTTAACGAGCCAGAGGGAAATTGCCTGAGTCCTTTTTCTATTTCCTGAGACAGAAATTTCCACTTAGTGTAATACCTAATTTTCTTCCCAAGCAATGTCTCCTCTAGAATTCCCAGTCAGTTTGTAATTGTTTTCTTTTATCTCTGTGACTAATGAAATGCCCAAGATAAAGGGCTCTACTGAGAGGTAAATGGGAATATTAGGAGTTTTTCTGTGTCACAAGTTTTATATATTCAATGTGGAAATTAAATTAAGCTTCACTCCCCTGGAAATTTATATCTTGGCCCTTGTTATGCTTCATATATTTAATTAAAATGATAATATATTGGGCTGCAGTTGCGAAATTATTTGAAAAGAAAGTGATCTCTTCTGGGGCCTTATTTGGGTGGTGAATTAAAAGATGTGGAGATGCAGAAAGAATAACAAGGTCTGTGGGGAGAATGGGCAGAGACTCTTGGTGAGAGTTAATTTAGACCGCTAGGAAAATTCCGATTAAAATGTCTCCCCAAATTAAGGTTTGTTGGAATTGTGACTGCTGCACTAACATTGAAACAGAAGCATTTTCCTGAGTTTTTCCCTCGTTTAGCTGCTGCAATTACAGCCCCAGAACCCTGCTTGGGGTTCCCTAAATCCCAGGGTGTCCATTTCCTTTCTCTTCCAGTGGGGCCAAAGGAAAACTGTCTTTTCCAAGACACTGGGATCGCGATGGCTTCTGCTGACGACTTCCAATTTTCTCTCCTTGTAAGCTCTGTTTAGTGTTACAGAAACAATTCCAAGGCATATCGTTGGTGCCACACGTCTCCTCTGACCTTTAAATCAAATTTAGCATTTCACTCTCCAGCAGGACACCGAGGAAAACCTGACAGCTTCATATAAAGTGGAAATTTTAGGCAATAAATCCAAACATTCATGAGAAAAGGGCTCAAAGCTCTGCCTTGTTGTGGAAATTCCCAAACCAGAGCTTCTGGAACTTGGCTGGAATAAAAACTTGGATTGCCAGGAGTGAATTTTCCTGCCCTAAATAATAAATCAGTGCTCTCCCTGCCTGGATGGCCCAGCCATCCCAGCTAAAATCAATTAATGCCGGGCTGGGATTACGCTGCCAGGGAATCCCAAAGCAGCCCATCCCAAAATCAAGATATTTTGTCAAATAACAAGTAATGCAGGTCAAACTGTGGGATAATATTCTCATAATTCATCTAAAATGATGTTTCCCTGTTGGAGAGAGAGAAGAATTCTTGTCATCCCTGTCAGGAGTTACATGGTGCAGGTGTTTATGAAAACAGCTGTGGGTTTTGGTTTTTTTTTTACTGACAAAGCAGTTTTGCAGAAATCCCTTTTTTTTCTTTTTTTTTTTTTTTTGACACTGATGTGTGTGCAAAGGCATCCTGAAAGGTCCTGAGGATGGGAAATGCAGCTTTGGGATCAAAGGCAGAGCAAAAAACAAGGAGAAAAAATTGAAATGTTTGAGGTTGTATCAAAAAAAAATCATTTTTGAGGTGATAAAAAAGCAAACTCTGAATTCTGGGACAAAAGTAGCAGGGCAGTGAAGGTCTGGTTTTCAGCAATTGCTGAAGGCATGAAAAAAACCAAAATATTTGATTTAGGTCAGTGAATAACAGCACCAAAGTCACCACAGTCTGACATTGCCTCCAGTGGCATTTGTCACCAAATGCGTGACAAATAATTTGCAAAAAATGCAAATAAGGTCTGTCTTCCCTAATTCCAGCATGGAATTTTGTCTTTCCATCTGGATTTGGCAATTAAACAAAGAAAGTAATGGAGGCTTCCTCTCTCTCATGGTTTGGATTAGAAATTTTCCTTTGAACTTGGAAAATGTTCCACTCTCAATCAATCAGCGTGTCCTGGTGGGGAGAAAAAAGGGAATATTTTGCTTTCCACAGAAAATTCTCCCCTTTAGCTGCTGGGGGAAGGAGCCTGGCAGTATCAAAAATGGGATTTTTCAGAATGGGGTTTTTCTAAGCAAGGCAACACCTTTCCACGTGTGTTATACTTGTAATAAATCTGTTTGACCTGTGTTTCCCTGGGAAAAATCCGGATTATCTTAGGCAGGAATTGAGAGGATCAATTCTCCTTGTGGAATTCACACTGGGACTTTCCCAGACTTCCAAAGGGTGCAATCCTGGGCTGGAAATCCGGATTTTCGATAGGAATCCACGCAGAGAGCCTCACTCTTTGTGTTCTGAGCACTTCAGCAGAGTTTAACCAAATCCTGGGAGTATTTTGCAGCTCTCCTGTCTCAGGATGAGTTTCACAGAGAGGACGTGAAACTCCTGTTTGCTTGGCAGGTTCTTCTTTAAGGAATAAATTCCTTTTTAAGAATTAAATTCTGGGCTGTGAGTGAGCCTAGAAAGGTCCCCTCTAAATAATAAACCCACGTTTCAAATATTCCAAATATATTCCTTATAAACCCCTGGATTTTCATCTTCTGGTGGGGCTGGTAAAGCATTATCTGCCACAGGAGTCACCTACATGGACAGCATGGGGAAAAAAATGGGGAGGAAATTGGGATTTGCTGTTATCAGCTGAACAGAAGTGCAAATTCAGATGGGATCCATTGTTCCTGTGTTCATTTATTGTCTATTCTTAGCAAAAAAAATCCATTACTTCAATGGAGATATCAGTAGAGAGGTAAGTAATTATAATTCTTTTCTCCTTTTATTTTTTGTATGCTTGAAAAGGGGAGATTTACAACCAAAAGCAGGAAAATCTGCAAATAAGAAGGGAAGGGGATTCAGCAGGGGAAAGGATGAGGATCTATCTGCACCCTTTATTTGAGTGGGAGCTGGGAAAGAGAAAAAAAAAATTAAAGCAGAAAATAAATTAAAAAAAAATAAACCAACCCAAAGCTCCTTATTTCATACAGAAAATACAAGTTTTCTGTCAGCCTTGCAAATAGGAGAAAAGGGCTTAGGTTGTTTCTTTTGGACTTAATTCATGGAGTAATAACAGATGAACATGCTCCCAAAGTCAAGATGTATTCTTTCAAATTGCTCCTGTGCTTAACTATGAAACGAGCTGGCATTTTGTCACGTCAGCTAATGGAACTGCCGGGGAAAATCCGAGGATGAGAAATAGACAATTAAATGGTTCCCTGGAAAACAGAAGAGGGATTTGCATATCTCTGTAAGGATGAGTTTGCAGTTCTTCCCTTGCAGGGCTCCAGCAAAGTGTAAATCTGGGATGATCCCGAACATTTCAGGTTCCTGGGAAAGGAGTTCTTTGTGTCCTTGCTGTCATCTGCAAAGATGCCCCGGGCTGGGAAACACTGAAAAAATAACAACATAACAAAAGCCATTCCCTCTCATGACGCCAGGGCTGTAATTCCATCAAATATTTGGTTTGCACAGAAAGAGGGCTGGGAGGGGTGAACACAACAGGTGCTCTAAAGCTTGGGATTCATTGCCTGGGGAGTTTGTGGTTATTAAAACACATTTCTGTGCCTA
>WEKY01021009.1:0-17032 GCA_013390045.1 Picathartes gymnocephalus | reverse complement strand
TCCCAGCCAAAACCAGGACAAAACCTTGTGGCACATGTCTACAGCTAGTCGTGGCTTATAAGAGAGAGTCTCTACAGTCCCTCGTGCAGGGAAACATTTAGCCTTCTTTGCTAATGGGATCTTTCTAGGAAAACAAGCATGTGAAGGAGCAAGTTATTGTGGCATAAGTAGCTCGCTGACTGCTGGCTCTGATCTCTCACATTGGTTTTACGTATTGAAGGAAAATCGGTGTAACATCTACTTAGTTGTGGTGGCGATTAATTTCCGATGATCAGCTTATGTCCTGAGGTACAGCAATTGGGTGTTTCTGGAGCTTGTACAGGGGTGTTAACCTAAGTATCCAAGAGATTTCATCTGCTGATTTTCTGGTTTTGTACCTTGTACTGCTTTTTTAACTTAATTCTTAAAAAGAATTTCAAAATATGCTACTTGTATAACAGCACTCTGTATATGTTTGTGTGCACTTTATGAATATTTTGTGAGCTACTTAGAGGTTAGTTGCCTTTAACCATCATGTCATTAAATATCCCTACAGAGAAAATATTAAGACTTGTCCTTGTTCACTTATGCAGAATAATTTTAAATCAGTCTGACTTCATTATTTAGTTACATTTTGTTTTTGTCTCCATATTCCTTCAGGCTTCTGACTTGATTATCACCCCAGCTACGACATTCAAGGAAAAACCAGACCCCACTGGTTTGGTGTTTGGAACTGTGTTCACTGATAATATGCTGACAATTGAGTGGTCCTTGGCTTCAGGATGGGAGAAACCCTATATTAAGCCACTAGAGAACCTGTCATTACATCCAGCCTCCTCAGCCCTGCATTATGCTGTAGAAGTGAGTAGTAAATTGATTTGGAAACCACCATTTTGTTTTATTAGCTCTGCAAGCCACAGCTTTGTAATACAAGGGCTATTACTGCCTGAAGTTCATTAGTATTGAGTTACATTTTGTTTTGTTAACTGGTGTTCTTCCAGAATAATTGCTTCATTTACAATAAGGTTATGTGTAACACAGAAGCAGCTGTGGCCTGGGCATTCCAGCACACTTAAAGTCCTAGCCTAGGGAAGCTGAGCTCTTTCTTGTGTGGTGATAAATTTATTTGAGAAACCATTCTCGTTCGTTGGCAGTGGGTTGGTTCAGTTACTGTCTCTGATGTGGCAGTGCAGGACGGTGAGATTCTCAGAGTAGCTTTAATCTGGGGACTGAACATGCACTTTGTAAACGTTACTTGAGGCTGATACAAAATCTGATCGCTTGGATTGCAGGACAGACTAGACAGGTGCTTGTTTGAAACTCTGAACAAGTCCTTTGAGCTCAGAACTAGATATGATGCACTCAGCCTATTCAAGTGTGTTTAAGGGGAGAACATACAGCAAGGAACTTTTTTGGGAAGTGGAATGTTAAGTCGGAAACCAGCGTGGTTACAGTTTCCATGCTTGGCTGATTGCTGCCTAAAGCTGCCTTTTGTGCCTTCAGAGCAGCTTTGGCTGTACTCACACCTGTGTGGGAGTCCCAGCAGGGCACGGACCCTGAGATGGAAACCCGCTTCTCCTCCCACTTCTGCCTAGGTAGGAGTGTCTCCACTGAAGTGTGTGGAGTTGCCTGTGCTGCTTTTATTATTTCTTGTATTTTTCCTTTTTTTTCCTTTTTTAAAAATTTTTTTGTATTTTAAGCACTGGTGTAGGGAAGCTTTCGCTGTTTGTTGTCGCTGAGCTCCTGCCTTCACCATTTTGACTGATTTTTGCCCTATCTAGTCACCAAGCCTCCAGAGGTGCTGTGTAAATTACAGCAGGCCCCTGTGACTGAGGCTGCAGCTCTTGGTCTGCCCAAGAAGTAAGAAACCACGCTGGAGTCCCAAATCTGTATTTCACTCCTAGTAGCATATTGCTTTAATGCTCGGTCTCTGGCCTGGTCTGAAATCATTGCTAATATGAATATGCTCTTATTTTTTTTTTTCCTTTTTTTTTTTTTTTTATTCTTTTACCCTTATTGCATCACGTTTCCTCTAGCCAAGAGGACAGACAGAGGAGAATCTGGTGTCATTGCTGTGGCTCAATGAATACACAGTGGGTATAACAAAAGTGATGAATTTGGCATTCCCTCCCCTTTCTCCTTGCCCTTCATGATGCAGTGTGGTAATCTGGATCTGCTGAACTTCAGATCCAGCTCCCCTGATGTACAGATGTCAGATAATACTGTTTTCACACCACTGTAGCAACCAACCATCAAGCAACCACAGCAGTTGCTTTCATTAAAGCTGAACATTTCTGGAACACAGCACTGTCTCCCTTTTTAATGAGTGAAAGGTTTTACTGAGCTCTGGAAGATTAAAAGTATTTCTTTTTGGGAGAAAAAGATTCGACATCGTGAGAAGGCTTTGTGTTTCAGTAATGATGTGATTCTTACTTCTGTCAAACCATTGATCAAATCTTTGTAGTGACATTCCTCCCTTTTCCCTCTCATTAAAAGTTCTGTGAATGTGTTTGGGAGAAGGGTGGGGGCGGGGAGAAGATGTGTTCTGTGATAAGAAAGTAACATTCCAACCATGTGCTATCAGTTAGTAACTGGCCCAGTAAAAATCATATCAAAGTATCAGCCAGATGACCAGCTATGCTATCCTTTATTAAAGACTTTTTTTTTCTTGTGGCTACAATGTCTACCCTAGGAACAGCTTCTTTTTCAAAACTGTGCCAAGCTTTTTATAAGGTTGGCATTGCCATAGGACTAAGATAAGTTTGGAAGGCAAAAAGTTCTGAGTTCTGATTCTGGTTCTGCTACATAATTGGCACACAGCTGGAGGAAAATTGCCAGGATTCTGCAACCCAGTTACAACCCAATTAAAATTTGTCATGTGCAAGGAGCTAGGTGTGCCATGGAACTGCACCAGGCTTTCTAAAGATTGCATTTCACTGATCCTTATGGAAAAATATCATAGAATTTGGTAATGGTGAAACGTGAAATATTCTGTTAAAATTACTTGTGCACAAATGCAGGATTATTTTTTCTAAATAAAAAAAGCTGAATATTTAGACTTCCACCCACACAGGATGCAGTTCCAGCCACTGTTTGTGGAACAGTCAGAGGAGGAGAAAGAAGCCTGAGGAGACTGACAGCAGTGATGCAGTTAAATTCATAGGACTTACACTGAAATTTAATGTACAAAGAAATGCTTTGGAAGATAAGTTCTAGGAATCCGAACATAAGCATAAGTGAGCCTTTAATACTTAATCTAAATAATACTTGTGTATCCATATATATATATATTACTATGCGCTATATATATATATATTACTATGCGCTTATATAATACGTGTGTTTTCTGTCTATAAGAATAACCAGAAATTACCGATCTGTAACTGAAAATAACTGGATATTTAGTGGGCATGTTTTTTGATGTGGTTAGGAGATGCTGTAGGGCATTTTGCTGGGAGGGCATTGATAGGATAAGGGTTTGTGATTATCAGCATCAGTCGTCTGGATCCTGCAGTTTGATGGGATAACTATGATTAAATTTCCTGTAAAGTATATAGAGAAAATATTTTCATGCATTTTATCTCTAGTGTAAGGCTGCATCTCTCTCATGCAGGCTTAACCCCATTCCACAGCATAGAGGTATAAGGGGGAAATAAGTGGCCAGTTCCTGCTACAACTACAGCAAGAACTTTACAAGGATTCTCTCAATTACCTTGTTCTATACTTCCTAACAAAGATGTGTTTTGGACAAAAACCTAAAAATAATTAACGTATATATCATAAAATTCTATAGATCCCTTGTGTAAATGAAAATGCTGTTTCGATTCAGGTATTGGTCAGGATGTGAGGGAATAGTTAAGTCAAACACATGCTACAAATTTTAATTGCTGTAACCAAATTATGGAAAAAAAAAAATAGGTTATCTTGAAGTTCCTTGACGGAGAAAGAATTATGAAGTTTATATTACAAAGATGAGCTGCCTATACTTCAGATAAATCTATCTCACCAGAGTGTATTGCCAGTATTCACTAGTTAGCATTGCTGTGTTTGGGTACTGTGAGCGGACAGGTAAAGTTTTTATTTCTTAAATGTGTGCAGGTCGCCACGGGGGTGAGGTGTCTCAATTATTACTTGATTTCTTTTGCCTCCTTTTCTGGCTCGGTAGTTGTTTGAAGGGATGAAGGCTTACCGAGGAGTGGATGGCAAAATCCGCCTGTTCCGGCCAACCCTCAACATGGACAGGATGGCACGATCAGCAAGGAGAACCACCCTGCCAGTACGTACCCACGGCCTCGCATGCTCCCCAGAGCATCTTTTCACTTCCAGAGTGCAAATCTCTAAAACTGCTCACCAGCAGCATTTATCAAATCTTTGGTAGCCCAGTAAAAGTTTGTTAATGGATCTTATTTATTGAAGGAAACTGTCTGAAGTGCTTCTTTTAAAAAAGCACAGTGAGTGTTTTGATTTCGTGGTTGTCTCCCTGCTGCCTGAGATGTACAGAGTGTTTCTGAGGGATGGGTGCTGTTCTGCAGGTGTGTGCATGCAGACAGCTGTCTGATTTGCCCTGGTGCTCATGTTCTCCCTTTTCTTCTTCCCACTTCAGTTAAGTTGCTCAGCCTCTTGAGTGCCTTTGGTTTTGTCAGTAACTTAACACTGCTTTTAGCAATTGTATCTTGGCCAGTGAACTTCCTCCCAAGCTTATTAGCTTATTGCAGTAAGAACTTGGGAACTTTGGGGGACTTGCTGGCCCCTTGGAGTTGTAAACCAAAGCACTCTTCTGTAGAAGAGGGGGTGCTGTAGCTTGCAGCATGCCTGGCTGAGTTGGCTGCACAGGGAGTTCTCCACATGCTTTGGAGGCAAGAAGGGTCAATTTTTACCATCTCAGGAGGATTCTTTGGCGCAAAAGAGGTCATTCAGGATACTGCACAAAAAGGCACAGTAGCTAAGACCGTGGGATATTAAATTCTGTAAGGAGTGAACTCAAGGAAGATGTGAACCTCTACAGTGTCACTGTTGCATATCCTGAGGTAGTGTTCCCTGTAGCATGTGGATCTATAAAGACCACAAAGTGTTCCAGCTTCATTTCTCCATTTGCTTTTTTCCCTTTCTTTTCCTTCCCAGCCTTTTGACCAGAACGAGCTGTTGGAGTGCATCTGTAAGCTTGTGCAAGTGGAACAGGAATGGGTGCCATACTCAACCTCTGCCAGCCTGTATATCCGTCCTACCCTAATTGGAACTGAGGTGTGCAACTTTTTTTTTTTTTTTTCCCCCCCTCTTTTAACTTTTGTTTATTTAGGCACGCGGCAAAGTCCTCCATCCGTGAAGGGAAATACTCAGCAGTCAGTAGGTGTCAGGATTAAGTTTGGGGGCAGATTGGTTTTATGGTTTTACTTCGTAGCGCCACGGCACAAATTTAAGGTTGACCGCACTGCCACTTAGTGGCCACGCTGGTTCAGAGCACGGAGAGTAAACCCAGTAACTGCTGGCAGTGGGAATGGAACAATGCTTGTTAATTTTGGGGTTGTGCTGAAAGGATACTTACATGTGACATGGTAACATTAAAATCCTAGTAATTCTGAGGGAACATGATGGAACAGAAATTGCTGCGTACATGTCGTGATTTCAAGTCATACCTGAACTTAGTGAGGAGTTTTTGGAAGATTTTACCCTGTAAATATCTCAGAAGAGACACTTTCAACAGAACTAAGAACTAGTTAATTTATTCTTGAAACTGGTTAATTTATTCTTATTAACTCTGTTAATTTATTCTTGTAACTGACCTTCTAAGAGGCTCCTTAGCAAATAGGTATTAATGTGTTTCATGTGTGAGTCAATTCTATAGTATTGATAAAGGGAATTAGAAACAGAGAGTTTATTTTATTAAATCCTTCAGGGTTCTTTTTTTCAGCAGTAGCAAGAGAGGAACGTATAATGATAGAGCATGGGACAAGGAACCTAAAGAATGTAGGTTCCAAACTAGGTAAGCTAAACATTTGGAATATCCATAGCTGTAAGTAGTTATCTGTGAGAATTTTACATTTCATATAGGCTCTAGGACTCCATTAATTTAATACTTCTAAAATACTTGCAGATTTTCAGATTAAAGAATCTCCACTCAGAGACTATAAAATACTGATATTAAAAGTCGGGGTTTTACCCCTGTTTTTGTTTTTGGAAAAGCGTTTGCTCTGAGCTTTGTTTCAGGATAGCCAACACTTGTGGCCTTTCCATTATATCACATGTTGTTTCCAGGTTGCATGTCCTGCTAAGCTTTTATGAATCTCCACAGTTAGAAACCCAGGCAGCACAATCTTTTGAATGATCATTTCAGCAAGAGTACCAAGATCCCAGTTAATCCTGTTAGAAGTCTTTCTGAAGCAGTAAGCTAGACAGAAATCAAAGGAACCCTTTCAGCACCTGGGGAGCTTTGGCCAACACCAGACTTCTCACCTCCACCTTCAAGTTTTTATGGTGATGACTTGGAGTGTGAGAAGCCATCTCTCAGAGAGGAGGGGGAGAAAAAATGGTTTCATTATTGGTTATTTCCTGTGCTGTCGTGTGGACTGTTTTTAGCAGGCAGGTAATTTTAGCTGTCACACAGGCATTCAGAGAGCCAGCACTCAGCTCTAGCAGTGCCACTTGTAAGTGCCACTGGCCAGTTCTTCTCACTAATGCAGCTGACAGTGGTTTCTCCACTGTTGTTACTGCTAGGAGTGGTCTCACCACTCCTTCCCCCAGAAGGTTTTGTGGGCTTCTGGTATGATTGATTCATATAATTACATAGCACTTCGTTAAGCTAATCCTTGAATCCTCGAAAGCTTGAAAGTGTTTGAGAATACTAGAGTAACATATAGATAAATTGAATGGCTCTAAGTGAATGGTGGCTGTATATAAAATTAGGGTTGTTACGGTGCTTGGATAAGGGGAAAGTTATATAAATACTTTTTCTTCATTGCAGCACTTTGCACTGTCCTGGTAAAAGCACTCACACTGCAGTTCCACTGAAAGCAGTGTTTGGAAAGCTGAAGGTGCAGCACCTGATGTTTGAAGGATAGCAGTAACTTTTGATTTGTTTGCATTCTTTATTTTCAGCCTTCCCTTGGAGTGAAGAAGCCAACTAAAGCCCTGCTGTATGTCATACTGAGCCCTGTGGGCCCTTACTTCACAAGTGGAAGCTTTAATCCAATATCCTTATGGGCAGATCCAAAATACGTAAGAGCGTGGAAAGGAGGAACAGGAGACTGCAAAGTGGGAGGGTAAGAAAACATTGTCCTGTATTTTCTACACAGTTCATAAAACAGGTTTGGTTTTTAGTGAAGTATCTAATCCAGCAGAAATAGAGACTTTAAATGCAGTAGTTCAACACTGTACTACAATTAAGAGTTCAAAATCGTACTTCACAAACATTATTTTTACAAATCGGTTGCATATTTACGTTCAAATATTACAGCCAGTTGATTCTTTTTGCATCTCAAGCTGAGGAACTGCACCTGGAAGGTGCCCTTGGCAGCAGTTGGCACTGAAGTTACCACTTTGTGCTGCATCATCCGTGGAGCAGCCTGCTGCCAGCAGAGCAGGGAGCAGCTCTGGCTGCTGGCCGCCTTCCTTGGATTGTCCTGCCCAGGAGTTTCTTCGCTAGGCAGGGAGTGAGTAGCTGTCAAGTGCTGCTCAGCTGAGCTGGTACAATCACCAGAGGGCAGGAAACTAACTTTCCTTCATTCAGGCTACTGTTCTGAACCTTTGCTCTTTGTTTATGAGATTTTGCTTGCTTCTAGAAATAGATCGTTTCCTGTGCATCCTTCATACTGTGAAAAAAAAGAGTAGTCTGGAGTCATTACTGACTTGATTTGTGCCCGGAGGTGAGAACCTGGCTTCAGTGTGGTCAGCATGTTGGAACTGCTGGCTTTGCATCTTGAAGGCTGTTGAACATCAGAAGCAAAAAGGGGATTTTTTCCCCCTCAAAGCAGCAGGCATTATTCAGTCAGGCTCACTGTGTTTTAGATAAACGTTTGCTCCTAAAGGATATGGATTTCATCGAGACACATAACATTTCCTGAAGTTCTGCTCTTTTACTAGAAAAAAAAATAACTGACCTCTGGTGATACTTGTGCTCTAAGAGTTTCATCTAACATATATTACCCATCTGACATGAGGTAGATGATTTCAAAACAAAACAAACAAACAACCAAAAAAAATCAACCAACCAAAAAAAAAAAAACCCCAACAAAACACACACAAAAAAACCCCAAAACAAAAACGCCAAGAAAAACACCAATAAACCCCAAAAGCTGGAGGGGAATTGTTGCTCTCTCTCCAGGTTGCCAACTGCTAAATGAAGACAAATGCTTTCTGAGGGTTTTTAGTTGCAACAATTAGAATGTCCAGAATATGGATCCAGAGCTATGTTTAAGGCAATTTGGATGGATATGTTTGAGTTGTTGGTACTGTTCTGCCCTTCCAAGTTTTTGGGTTGTAGGTACAAACGATCTAGTAAAGTACTGGTGGAGTACTTTCAATGAAAATATCCCAGGGACAAGCAGTAACTGTTGCAGAGCACTTGCTCATGAGGTAGAGGTGCACAAATTCTTGTTTAAATTGAGAAGATGCCCAACCAGGTACTCAGAACTCTTTGGTTTTGTTTTTTTTTTTCCTGAAGGAATTATGGTTCTGCTATTTATGCCCAGCAAGAAGCCCTGGAGTTTGGCTGCCAGCAGGTTTTGTGGCTCTATGGGGAAGATCAGCAAATAACTGAAGTTGGAACAATGAATCTGTTTCTCTACTGGATAAATGAAGATGGAGGTATGGTAACATTAAGTGTGAAAACTCTTAGCAGAGTAGACAGTTGGGAAAATTATTAGTGGAATGCAGCTCATAATCTTTCTAATGATGAGATGATTTAAAAAGGAAATGCCTGTTCTCTTCTGAAAATTACTAGGTGACTGTTAGTTGTGAGAGAGGAGATTCTGGAGCAGCTGCCTGCTGGTAACAGACTGAACTGCTGGGCTAGTCCACATGCTCAGCAGGGCAGAGTTTAGCCACGCACGAGGTCACACATCAGCTTTGGTGTCAGCAGGATGTTTGGTCTCCAAGGACAACACCTCCAAGGAAGTGTTGGCTCAGAAGCAGTGCTAAAAGGCAGCTTACAGCTGTGCAGCTCTTCAGACTCTGCAGCTTTGAGTATGAGTGGCTCCCATCATCACTTGCTGCAAAGTCAAACATTCCTGAACCATATCCTAAAGTATTTCAGCATCCAGTTGATGAAGAACTCTGTTTTCTTTGAAGAATCTGAAGTTCCGTCCAGTGGTGGCAGGGAGAGAGAAACGTGTCAGTCGGTGTCCCATATCACTGATGCTCAAGAGGTGCTTTCAAGACATATCATCATTCTTGAACCTATTTTTGCCTCTTTCTACCCACAGTCATCTCTCAGCAAGGTACACGATGATTAGAAAACTGTCTAGTTAATGAGCAGCCAACTATTTAGGTATTTCAAAACCACCCATTGGGTATGCAAGTATTCAGTGCTTGAGATGTGAGAGCTGCACCTGATAACTGATGTGGAAGGCTGCAGTGAATAAAAGGATACCTCATGACTTCCCATGAATGCTGGCTCTGCACGAAAATGAAGTGTTACTGAATTTTTGCATGGCAGCAGATGCAGGGGTCAGACCGATTTCATTGTAGTGCCATGGGTACCTTTGAAAACTGTCAGCTTTGTGACAGTGCTCAGCTGCAGAAAACAAGGCAACATTTTGTGGGGATAGCAGTGTGCTTTGTATCATGTAGTGTGATTGGGATCCAGCTACCTGACTCCCATCTCCAGTTTGGTTGCTTGTTCTGCAAAATCTTTACCACTTCTGTAAGAAGAGGGATTATACTCCCTCAGTGTTAAATGAGGCTTCTGAGTGAAGCTTTATGAATGAAGTGATAAATATTAGACATTTTCTTGTTGTTACGGCAGCAGTCGATTTGTCAGTGTAGCTAGATGGCCAAATTGATGCCTTGTGGAACTTAGCTGGAAAAACATGAAAATAGATTTTGGCTTGTTCTGCCCAGGGAAAGGACACTGAAGTGGGCACATAATTAGAATTCAATGTTCTCATTGTACTTAAACCAGGAATATGCTGGAATTATCCAGCTGCAGCACCGTACCGTTCCAAAGATCTGCCAATCACTGTGTTACCAGCGCACAGCTGAATGGTGCTATTGTGAGGTGGCTGCAGCAAACAACTTGTAATTCCTGCCACCCAGGCGGGCTGCGTGCTGGCAAACCTGTCATTTCACAGGACACGGGCATTATCCTCAGGGAGCACTTTGCTGTCTCCCAGGGTGTTGAGTATCTCTTAATTTATGGGATCTCGGGCTGAGAATCACTCAGTGTGTCATCACATACCTGCCTGTGGCTTTGCACGGGGCGTTTAGAAAGTGCTTGTCGTTGTGTTCTGTCACTTCACAAAGCACACTCACTCAGGCTGGGGTTTGGTTTTGTTATGCAAATGCTGCAGCTGAGAGGGATCAGAAAAAGTGAGGCAGAAATGGCAGATCATCATCAAAGGCAAATGCCCTTCTTTGTGTGTTCTGAGGTCAGTGCTCTCCTTGGTTTATAACCAGAGGCTTATCCCAGTAAAGGCTGGACTGGAGGACAGCCGTGCTTGCAATGGGAGTAGGTGTTCCTTGCAGCCTTTGCTGTGTATTTTCAGTTACAGCGTTGTGCCTAAAGGTGACGTGCTGTCCTGGATGGCAGGAGGAGCCTGAAATAATATTTTGTCTGTAGCATCAAGGAGGGAGTAGGGGAAAAGCACTGCTCAGTGTTGGGTAAAATAGCGTGACTTGCTCCATGCTGTTCTTGTATTCCCACTGCTGCTCTGAGGTTTATAATATGGCCAAAGCTGGATCCCTGCTATTGCATAAATATAGGAGTGTGATACTTCATTTGTCACATCCTATTTACAGTTCACGTTCACTAAGTGAAAAACATAGTCACCCTACAGTCCCTTCCCCATGCCCCTTCAGAGCATGTAACTATCCCTAGAAGCTCTTGACATTGAAACTTACTTCCTGTCACAATGCCTGTTCTTCTGCCTAGGTTATAGGCTTGGCTTTATGGAAAACCTTTAAATTTAAACATATGTCCAACCTGAAGGTTGCTAACTATGAAATCTGTGGGCAGTTTTGAAAAATTCCATTTCTTCAAAATGATTTGCAGCCATTTGGGTTCTACTTCTATCTTCAGTGTTAAGGCATTGTGGATAGTATTCAGGCATTATGTCATATTTTTGTGCTGCTGTTAAAATGGTGATTAAATAGTACCCACTTAAAAATTTCGTAAATTAGGAAGTAAATCCGTTAAAAGATTCTCTGGAACAATCAGGTAAAATTTAAGGCAAGTTTGCTTAATATTCTATAGTTGGAACATTAGTTGTGTTGCAGAAGTGTCTTGTACAATTCAGTACTAACAAAATCAGGAATGTAGCTTCTATTCTAATAGAGAGCCCCAGGAGTAGCATAGAGGGGAGAGCAGCAAATGCATGAGGTGGCAGACAAAGCAAAGGATGAAAAAGTAATTGAGGAAAGCAAGTTAACAGACAGATGCGAAGATAGTGATTGCATGAGGGAGGAGTTGAAGAAATGCCTGAGGGAAGTAATGAGAAAGAAGATGGTTAGGAAAAAACTGGGAAGAGTGTTACTGAAAGACTCTGGATGTCTTGACTTCTCAGTGCAAGTTTGACACTGTCTTAAAAGCCTCTGTCTGAAAAGAGTATGAGGTCAGTCTTCTCTGATAACAGAAACCAGTGAGTACACTATGTGATGGTTTAAAGTGAAAAAGATGAACTCTGGTTGCTGCAGAGATCAGGATCAGATGGAAGAACAAAGTCTGCATACAAACTTGTGTTTTAAGTCAAGTATGGATTGTTTACCAAATGTTTATTGTTTACCAAATGTTTATTGTTTACCATTTATCTACCATTTCATTAGTTTTGCTAGATGATTATTTTTCTAATGTTCTTTTTCAAAAGCAAATAAGAAACACAAACTAACAAACCAAACTGGTGGAACAACTTGAATTATTGTTATTGTTGGATTTTTCTTAGGATTGCTCTAATTGTGTAAAAAGAAAATTAGCAGGGAAAAAGAGTGTCTAGACTACAATGAAGGATCATTAAGGAAGAAGTCTCCTTGCAAGGAGGGTTGGCAAGATTTCCACTGCTTTGCTGGTTCAGTAAATTAACTTGAAAATTTTTGGTAAATGTTTGTATACGTTCATATTCCTGAATTAAGTAAAACGTTCCAGGGAAAGTTGTGATCTGCCCTGGGGTTATTAGTCATGGCTTTCCCTCTGCCTTTCTGTTGTGAATTTGAAGACTGACCCATTTCACAGCTGACAGCAGTGACACAGTGCAGTTACACAGTTATACCTACAGTGCACTGAGGAATAAAGCCACCTACATGGAATTAGGCAAGTATGTATTAATGTATTAAATATGTTTCTTCCCCACCCTCTGAAGTGTCCTCAAAAGGTTCCAGACACTCAGCAACAACTTACTTGAGCTGAGTATCTGTGTTCTTGGAGAACTCTGCTAAATGTTGCATCTTACTGGACAGGGAATATTTTTGGTGCCACAGTATCATGGAATATCCTGAGTTGTAGGAGACCCACATGTTTGGTGTAGTATCAGTAAACATTTGTTTGTTTCTTTGTTTTTCAAGCAGTGCTTCTCTTTTGTTTGGCAGAAAATGAACTGGCAACGCCACCTTTAGATGGCATCATCCTTCCAGGAGTGACAAGGCAAAGCATTTTGGATCTGGCACGCAGTTGGGTGAGTGTTTTGGCAGTAATGGTTTCAATTACCATGTTAAAACTTCAGCAGAAGTAAACATTTCTGGTACTCAATATCTTAAAGTTCAACTGATTAAATCATACTATCATAGACCAGTCGGGTGCTAGAATCATACAATGGCCTGGGTTGGAAGAGACCTTAAAGATCATCTCACTCCAACCCCCCTGCCATGGGCAGGGACACCTTCCTCTCTCCCAGGCTGCTCAGAGCCCCATCCAGCCTGGCCTTGGAAAGGACCTTTAAAGGCCATCTATTCCAACCTCCCTGCAATGAGTAGGGGCATCTTCAGCTAGATCAAATGTCTCAGGGTTGTGTCCAGCCTTGTCAGAAACTCTGCTTTCAGGGTCCCTCTGGATGGCACCTCTCCCCTTCAGCGTGTCAGCTGCACCGCACAGCTTGATGTTGCTGACAAGACCTGCTGAGCGTGCACTCCATCCCTTCAACCTAATGGGAAATAAGGGCATGCTAATTCAGGGGTTCTCAGGAGCATCGTCAGAATAGCCACACCTGTCACACAGAACAATACCAGGCTTGTTAAAGTAGCTCCCTGTAGTATTTGACATGAAAATTCTCATTAAATCCACTGGTACCAGCAACTTACAGGAAGGAAACAAAGAATTACCATGCGTGACCACAGCTATACTTCAGTCATCAGCACATTATTTCTGCATTTGGTTCTCATGCTTCCAACCTTGTTTCTGCTAACTAGCATGCAACCTACCCAGCCACAGTCTTGAAATCATCTGTCTGTTTCCCTTTCCTGTTCTGTAGTGTAGCAATCCAAGAACTTATTTGGACACTTGGGACTAGGTCATATCTTGAAGTGCAGCAAACTCTGCCTTACTGTATTCAGAGGTTTTATTGCAGCCTGGGTAAGGATGCTACACAGCCAAAGGCTCATCAAGCCCAGTATGCTGTTTCCTGGATTTGGCCAGGATTATGCTTAGAGTGGGATAACAGGAATAACACAAACATGAAATGAAAATTTCAAAGTCTGATGTTTGTGTTTTTTCTTGAAACATGTCCCTTCAATTAATTGCTATGCATTCTTCAACTCTTGTAGAAGGTAAAGCACTTCCAGTATTAAGACTGTCCAGTGCAAATAGCTTTACTCATACGTGCAGCACAGTTAATTTTTGTATGTGACAGCTGTGTGCAGGCTACAGTGGAAAATTTTATTCGTGATTAAAAAATACATGACATAGTTGCCCTGGCAGGTGAAGTTAATCAGCAGAATGTATTTTGCTTAGGAATTCTCGGAGTGGGATGCAAAGGCTCTCTTGATATAATTGAGTGATTTTTGGACAAACTCTAACGTGCTAGAGACCATGACTAGAGAGATCCAGTGTCCCATAACAAGTCTTCTTTGTTATTCCCTAATGTGATACTGATATTCTGCACCAAAACGGAGGGAAGTGCCACTTAATCATCAGCATTGTATCTGGCAAACCACTGGCTTCTTTGTAGGGCATTCTTCTGATGAAAATCTATCTTGTGTGATACTGGGGTGTCTGAAAAGATCACAAGATCAGAGTCAAAACTTGGCTTATTGGCAGTAGGCTAAAAGTTCTATTGGAAATGTTTCAATGTAGAGGAGAAAAATACGAGTGTTTTTAAACTTTTTACAATTTTTATGGTTGCTTCTTCTTGTGCAGGGAGAATTCAAAGTGTCTGAGAGATACATCACCATGAGTGACCTGACAGCTGCCTTGGAAGAGAACAGAGTAAAGGAGATGTTTGGTGCTGGAACAGCTTGCATTGTATGTCCCATCTCTAAAATTTTATATAAGGGCAAGGTAAGGAAATGCCTCTCTTTTTTACCCCTTTCCTTCTTTCTTCTGAATTTTAGCACAGTTATTTGCAACTGAAGCTGAAACCAAAGGAGATAGAAATGGTGTACTGCCTGGAAAGGTGAACAGTGTCAGTGTGTTGTTTCCTAAGTGAGTTACTGCTTGTCAGAAGGGACCTTTCCCTCTTGTCTTCTGAGTTTTTTTTCTAATAGCTGAAAATATAAAATCGCATGTTCTGGGAAAGTGAAAGCAAAAAACAGCTCCCAGCCTGTTTCCAAATGTAGAAAAATACATTCCTACCTATTTCTTTTATTCAGTATTTTTTGCTAAGGTGCCTGGGTAGGAAAGGAGAGAAAAGACTTTCACGGGGAACCAAATTTCTGAGCCACTGCAGTCCTTCCTTCTCAGGTTCCTTTCTTCTTCACCCCTCATTGCAGAGATCCCAGCTCTGATGGAAGAGCTGTTCAAGACAGTGCACAGCTGCTTTCACCTACTATTCACCAGCATGGTGATTCCTCCTGCACAGGTGCAATTCCCCAGGCATCCAGACCATTAAACTGACTTGATGCTGTTTAGTCAGCACAAAGTTAGTTCGGAGGACTAGGAATGGTGCAGCTGCATAAAGGATTCTCCTTTGTCCATTAAACATGATAAGTGCAATAAATGTCTGTTAGGTGATACTTCCTGAATGAATAGAATGGAATAAATGTATCGATATTACCTGCTGCTAAGATAGTATGAGTGATAAATATAAGTGTTGTACTTGTACACAATATACTTTGAAATGGAAGACTGTATATAATGTTACTACTCTTGCCTGCAAAATATTCCCTCCATTTCGGACAGATCTCCTGAAAGGCTTAGATCAGCCTGTATTGAACAACAGCATAACAGGTTAACTCCCTAACTTTTTACTGGTTCAGCAGTGCCCTCCTGTTTTAAAAAAACTCAACCAACCAAACAAAACCCCAACAAAAAACCCAAAAGCAACCACCCCTGCCTACTCATAAGGAGGGCTAGCCATCATGATAAATATTTATTAAAATTTTTGGGTACCATAAGGTATTCATATATATGTAAAGATATTACATATCTATGTTACATATATATATAACATGTTATTTTCTTTCTCTCCCCTTCTCTCTCTCCTTTATTCCATGCCAGCACTTACACATTCCAACTATGGAAAATGGGCCTGAGATAACAACCCGTTTCCTGAATAAGCTGAGTGATATCCAGGTAAGGCACTTCCTCTTCTAGAACCAGATAAAATAATAAGAGCTGAACATTTTAAAGGAATCCTTTTGGTAACGATGCTATAGGTGGCATTATATAATAATACAGACCCTTTTGTCTGGTGTGATTATTCTGTCAGTTTGCTTTCCTTGAGAAAGTATGATAGGGATGAAGTATAGTATAATTTTTCCCTATTCATCTTGGAAGCTGGGTAAGAGTCAGATATTACTGTTATCAGTGAAATCTAATGCTGTGGTTAGAAGTTGCTTTTTAAGGGAAAAATACAGGATTATGAAGCATCTTAACCACAATCACAAATGAGTACAGGTTAATCAATAAAGAGATGAGTGAGGCAGTTAAACACTCACTGATCACAGCCAGCTGATCACCATTTCCATTTCTCATTATCTTTCCAATCACACAGTCACTTCTCATTCCTAAAACAGTTCCCTCCTCTATAATTTGCTAAATATCAAAGCCTGTTTGGAATCTGTGCCTTACCTCCATGTGTGGGTATGGGAACCAATACCATTTCAGGTAAAGTCAATGAGCAGCAGGTGATGGCCTTTCTTGTTTAAGTTGCCTGGGTTTTTTTCCTTATTTAGTGTAGTTTGTGGTGGGATTTGGGGATAGGAGAAGGGCGAGTTACAAAGCCCCTTTATTTAAGATCTGATAGCAGTTGCTTGGCAGCATTGCCAGGATTTCTTCAAATTGGGTCTGATGGTTTCTGTTGTACATTTTTGGCTCAGAGTGTTTGCTGCTAAAATTTTAAACTTCCTCCCAGTAATCCTGTGGTCTCTGTCTTTCTCCCTTGAGATAGTGAGCAGCATAAGACAAATTTATCCAGCCTTTTCCCTGAGGCATCCTTCCATGCCCTCCCTGATCTCAGAACCTCAGAATGGGTCAGGCTGGAAGAGCCCACAGTGGTCATCTGGTCCCACCTCCCAGCTCAGGCAGGGCCCCTCCAGAGCACATGGCACAGGATTGTGTCCAGACAGTTTTGGAATATCTCCAGTAAGGGAGGCTCCACACCCTCTCTGGACAATCTGTTCCTGTGCTTGGTCACTGCACAGTGAAGAAGTTCTTCCTCACGTTCAGGTGAAACTTCCTGGGCATCAGTTCCTGTCTGTTGCCTCTTGCCTTATCACCCTGGTTTTCCACCCCCAGCCAAGGCTCAGGAGGAGGCTGAAA
>WEKY01020967.1:1354-27704 GCA_013390045.1 Picathartes gymnocephalus | reverse complement strand
TCAGGTCTGCACCCAGATTTAAGTCTCACGTTGGTAACTGAGCAGGGGAACACGTGAGATTTTATCAGAGTGCCAGTTTCAGTATCTGCAATACCTGGAGATTAAAGAAAGCAACACAAACTGGATGGCCGCCGCCACACAGCGAAGGGAGTCTCTGTGGGGAGGGTTACTGTCATTATAAACACAGTGATGTCAGAAGGGGAAGTCTAAAATACAGCTCTGGAACAGCACATACAATAACAGAGATAACTGAAAGATCTTGAGCTTGACACCACGCTCAGCAGCTGAAAGGAAAACTGAGGAACCAAACAGAAGCCTTTGGGTAACTAGCCAGTGGTTAGTTGAGCAGTAGCACCATTCCCAAAGGATTAACAGGTATGTGTATCATGTGGGCTCTGCATGTCCCAGTAAAATACCTGCTGTCTGCTAGCACAAGGCCCTGCATTCATTTTAACTAGGCTATTCTTCTGCAGTGAGAAAGAGTAAACGTGTCTCTTGCAACCTGTTCAGAGACAATGTAATCTGTTCCAGGCAGTGATTTCACACCCACCATTCAAAGCTTCAGACACAGCTGTACCCAGGCCACACAGCTTCAAGGGGATACTACTGTAAAACGAACAAGTAATTTTGCACCTATGCCAGCAAGAACAGTAGCATCCTGTTTGAATCCAGTAGCATTTAGTGTTCACAGTCTTTAAAGACTACGGCATTCCCTGAACAAAAGATATGGACCAGCAGCCTCCAAACAGCCCCAGAGTTCTCCCTTTAAAACTGAAATTGCCCTGTGGTCAGGTATATCCTCCTAAGCACTGTCTGCTATTGTAACCCATGCAAATGGATGCTCAGCTTCAGCCTTTACAGAAAAAAAAAGATTCCAGGAACCCTGTAATTTCGACTGACAGTCTAAAACATGTCTAAATGAGGAGTTACTGTCTTGTTCTAATTGTACTGAATATGGCAAAAATAGCTTCCTTCTAATATTACTGGACTGCTTTGTAAGGAAACTTGAGTTATGCAGACTTGTTATGAAAGCTTCTATGTTCCAACAGGTTTTGTGAAAAAACAACAGCTAGATGGAGAAGAGAAACCCATACCAGCTGCTGTCCCTGGAAAGCCTGCAGCCAGCTGGCTCTCATATACCAACCACTACAGACAACTCTGAATCCAGCTGCAGGCAGGACACATGCTGCCTTCTGTCCAGCCAGAGCTAAAGGCAAGGGAAGAGAGCTGAGGGCACAGGGGAGAAAAGTACGTGGCAAATGGAGAAGGACATCCGTAAGCCTGCTCATCATAACTAGAGGAGAGAAATTGGCATTTACTGCGGGAGGGAAGAGGATGCAAATCCAAGGGAAGCAGGTTTCCTTAGTGCATGCTCAAAGAACATGTTTGTGTTGCAGCAGGGGCTGGAGTACCCCACCAAGCTTCCTGCTGCCAAGCACCGCTTATGCAGAGTCTGCATCAAGCCTGCAACACTTTGAACAGAGCAGAAAAATCAACACCTTATGTTTTCAAAGGTCTTCAAATGCTGATGACATATACAAAAATCTCTCCATAACAACATATTTCCTAAAGCTATACATGTAAATATACAAAGAGATAATTTTCAGAAAGAAACAGCCTGCAAATCACTTGCTCAGGCAACATGAATACACTGCAAGAACTGGTGATTAATCTAAGGAGATGCCTACAGTTACACAGGCTAATAATGACCTAAAAAGCACTTATAATGGAAACCCAAAGCATTTTCAACCTTGCCTTTTCTAAAATATGATTCTAAATCTGGACTTTGGAATTGGGTCAAACCTACCACATTATTTTTTCTGAAAATATATGAAAAACGAACAAAGTCATTTTTAGGGAGAGATATTTAAGTCTATATACTTTTCTATCCATCACCGTCAGTAAGTACAAAACCCTCTACTTAAAATAGGCGACCAGAGACTTAAAAATTTTTAAACTTCTTTCAAGCTGCTTTTAATAAACATTACTGAGCTTGTAGAAAGAATTGTATCACTCATCTGTACGAAGAGTGCCTTCATTCATGCTATGGTTATAACAACAGTGTTATAATTCTAATGACTGATGCACACAGGTTTCTGGCTCTACATTCAACCTTTGAAAACACACTGGAATTGTGATCAGGCGCTAGGCACCTCATGAACATCAGCTACAAACAAGTCCACCAAGCCAAACAGAAAAGAAACAGCATTGCTGACACACACATTAGTAACTGACCTGACCTCTTTACTTACACATCTTGCTCCTTTTCAACTGTTTAAGCATTTTGAACACCAAAGTTTTCGTATGTCTACTGCAAGGCTTTCAGTAACTACCAGCACACCTTTCTCTCACTACAAGAAATTAACCTCATTCTAAGAATCAAAGACACTTCACCATCCAACCCTTTAAAATGTGACAATCTCTTGATTGACCTGACAATCTCTTCGAAAAATGCCTAGCATGTAATGATTATTTTGGGCCTGAATATGTTGATTTAAATTTCCATTTGATTATGGGTTAGAAAATTTTAGAACTTAAAGAGCTGTAAGCTGCAAAAAGATTCATAAATGCAAAATAGAAACATGGGTGTGCAGAAAATCAGTGCTGCACACGCTTCTAAATTACTCTCTCCTTATCCAGTAAATGGTGAGCTTTGGTATCTACTAATGAAACAACTCACTGAATGCAGTATTGAATGCTCTCCAGCCATCAGGGTGGGCACGGTGCTCACTCCCTTCATCTCCTCCTGCTATTCCAAGGCAAGGAAGGCAACCACCACAGGCAAGACAGAAAGTGGCATCAACTCTAATACCCAAAAGCATGTTATCTGCTGAATCACAGACATGGTGATTAAGTCTAAAGAGTGTCACCGTTTTAACGGTGACATTTATCACACTCTGCTATCTATCTTTAAACAGAGTATTTGCTGAAGCTACTAAAATTAGAAGGGAGCACACTGCAAATACCATGGTAACTACTTGGCATGGTAAATCAAGGTCCTTAAGGCTCCCACACAGACTTGCTGCTATTGTGACTAGAGTTATCCAAATGGCACCTAAGCATTCTTACTACTTACCAAGCAGCAGTGTTACCTTGGATTAAACTAAGAATAAAGCCAGGGGCTTACTCACTCGAAATAGCAGTAGGATTTTTCCGACATTAATGAATAGCTCAAAACTGCTTAAAAATAATTTTGTTTCTACTGTACATTGTAAAGACAAATCTGGACTGATATAGAATTGATTTTAAAACACAGACAAGTTGCACTTTAAAGAGAGAGCTCTCACCAAGCAGTTTAGGAAAGAGCAAGGAGGAAAAGAAAGGAAGGAAAGAGATGGTACAATGGAAGAGCTTACACATTAAAAGAAATAAAGATTGTTGATGTCGAATGAGATCACCCAGAATCTTCAGAAAACAGTTGTTGGATTTCATGTCTCCATTTTGGCTTATAACATCTTCAATGACAAATTGAGGGTACTGTTTATTTATTCAATAAAAGCAGGAGTATATTTTGAGTGTAGTAGTTATCTAAAAAATTGTGCCTCCACAATTGTGCCTTTGCTTTCAATTCAGACATCAATACATTGGTCATCTTGGAAGCTCTCTCTCACAATAATAACTCCTTTGAGGTATTGTTACATTCATGTTCCAAAACTGAAAGAAGAGGCTGCTAGTGTTACGGACAACTGACAATTCATTACCTTTAAATTTGGTTGCCAAACACCAGTAGCAGATCCCAGAAATAGGTCACAGAAGTTTCCTTAGTCTTTAACACAAATTTTACTCTCATATTACAAGGAATTTTTTTAGCCAGGAACAATAGCTGATGATATAAATATTTTCCTTTCTCTTTAGCATTCTCTAGGAATATTAGAATAAAAGTGTTCATAAAGCAGACAATTTGTATATACACAAGGAAGACAGATGGGATAAATAGGTGTGCACTACCTACATTGTTAAAGATGTCAACCCTCCACACACACACAATGCTGAGCAAAAATAGAACCATCCCAGATTACAGGTGATGCGGGAATGCATACTGAGAGACAAGACACAGCAGTCAAAGCACAGATCATACAAACAGGTGACGTGGGGCTGAGAGTCCTTGTCAGAGCACTTACAAGTAAAACTTCTCTTCCCATACAGGGTTCAGATTCCCAAAGATCGTTTTTGTCCTCTTCTTTGTTTTACCCACTTGAACAGTTACATATGGATCACTGGAACCAGTCTTGTCTTTGGCCTGCAGGCCCTGAGCACACACCACTGAAAGGAAAAGAGAAGAGTTACCATCACCCTGCAACAAGACAGTGTGTCCAACGTGAAGCAGCAACTCCTAATGGCCAGAGAAACAGGAATATCACTCATGAGAGCATTTCTGATGAGTCTCAGCTCATGGTGTACTACAGTGCCTGCAAAAGGGGTGTCTCCACCTGCTACCTGTATGTGCACTCAGCAGAAATACACAGAGGTCAGAGATACCTTTCCTCTCTGTTCTAATTTCACACCAACTCTCTTACTTGAGGCTCCCAAATGAGACCACGAGAATCCATGACTCTCCCACTCACCGGTGATGGTGATCTTTGCTGACCATTTTGAGGTACCATCAAGCACACTCTGTTTCACTGTCTTCATCTGCTGAGCATGTGTCATTTTGCTCTCACAAAACACATCTCTGATCAAATCGAAGATCTCAGGCTTGTTCCGCTCCCGGATTTTCATGCGATCCTTCATGGCCATGATGAAATTCTGGGTCCGGTCTTCAGCTCCATGCTTCGAGCTCTTCTCTGCTGCTCCTGTGCACCAGAAAATACACAATGCTCATCCGGAACAGACACACACGAAATCATGCCTCACTAAATCTGCACTGGGAGATCAAAGATACAAGTTACCCTTCACATGATGGCTCCTGATAATGATGTGTACACTCCTCCCTAATAGAGTCCCCCCTATTTCAACAAGCACAGAGAACTTGGACCATTTGGAGACAGAGGGGTAGTTCCTCTATAATCTGGGACCAGATTGCCCTCCTAACAACAGGCTGATTTAATATCCTTACAGCTGAGGAACACTCAGGAATGAGTTTCTCAAATTAACAGCAGCCATCAGCATGGCCTCTGCTCTCATAACCTTGATATGAATAAATAAATCCTTGCTTAGACAAGTGCTAAGAAGAGGACATAGGACCTCCATTACAATTTGTACCTATGATCTTGTCTCAGTACTGGACTTCAACACCACAGAAGAGAAGTTCAGATGGCTCCAAACTGTTGGCATTTTCCACCCACGTGTGTCACAAAGCTCCCTGCTGAGCTCAGAGTCACTGCAAATCTATGTCTCATTCTGCCCAGAACCACCCTGTTTGGATGAGGCATCAAGCTGCAGAAACACAGAGTGCCTCTCTGGATGCCATTCTACTCTATCAGTTCATATGGAGACAACTCAAATAATCAATTTCTGCAACTGCACAGGTATATTAACTATAACAAATACCCACAAGACAGCAAACTCAATAGTTCAAAACTTGGGCCATTATAAGCATGCAGTGCTACTAAAGTGGCCAGCAGCTGGAAACACAAGAGCCAGGCACAGAGTCTATAACTGCACATGTAGTCAACTCCATCTGAAAAAAGAGAGCTTCTGGTCGCTTGCATACTTCTTACAGAATTTCAAAGTTGATATAATTATGAGATAAGACTACTCCCACCACCAAATACTTTCTACTCAATTCTGACAGTCATTTTTACTGTCAAAATTTAGAAATTGACTACTGTGTCAGATGTGAGACATGCATCAATAAAAGCACCAATGTGAGCTAACAGGGCAGATAACTAGGGTGTGAAATGAAAAGCAGAAACTCAGGATTGCACACAGTGTCTCTAAACACTGTCTGCAGCAATTTCAAATTATGATCTTAAGTCAGATTAAGTTAAACCAGCACAAAAGTCCTGTGAACACATTCAATCATAACCTTTCTGTTTAATGTAATACACTTTTGTTTTTCTTCTCCAGAATAGTTTAATTAAAGTAAGCTTAGTCCTAGAAAAAATGTCCTCATTCAGGTATTCACCAAATATTAAATTACCTTAAAGATATGTATTAAAGCAGGTGCAATGTGTGTGCAAAGAGAGTCATCAATCACAAAGGTACATGAAACTGTTTTCTTCCAGAAGTGGGCAAATATGATATCTGAAATACCTTTGCTATAAGGAACTATAGCATATGAAACTGTTTCAGCAAGTAGTGACTAAATATGAAAGAAGTCCTAGGAACACATATACACACACACAGAGGAGCTCAGCAGTACATAACCAAAGAGAATAAAACCAGTTTGCAGTAGTTGTCAGAAGTTCATTAAGGACACTGCATACCAAGGCATGTTATCAACAACCTGGGTGTGAAACAAGCCATAATTTTACATTACCTGAGAACTTTTTCATTTTTCTTGCTAGAGGCTTGATGTTCAGTATTTCATTTAGTACAATAAAAAGTACATGCCCCAGACTTTCCTGTTGTTGGCTTAAGATGAAATGAAATCAAAAATACTGGAATTAATTACACAGTCCTCACTGTTTCTACTCACCGGTGATGCACCTAACATTTATTAAAGGAATATGAAACTGAAATGATACCAGGGGCCATGCTTTGAACTTCAGATAAGAAGTGCTATTCAGCTTTAACAGAACTAGGTCTCCTGGGGATGGAAACAGACTCTATACTATATATGCAGAACTACAGAAAATTAGTGGGAAACTGGGAAAGGTCAGACTGAACAATTTGCCTTTCCTACCTGGAATTCTGAGATCTGTCATGATCCAAAGAAATCAACTCTGCCCTGGCACTTCTGACTTTAAGGAAATTAAGAACCAAATTAAAACTTGCCTTAATGCAGGAATTGCAGGAACATCAAATGAGGCTTTAGAATGCAAATTTGGACAAACAGAGGAAGAAAATATGTTTAACATCCCCACAACCTCCAGAGTCTTCGCACAGTGGATTCATCCCTCTGCCAGCCCAGCAGCAGTCCAGGGCACCCTGAGTTGCAGGGTGTTCAAGCCATGACACGCAGACCCCTAGAACCCTCTAGTCAGCTCCAAGGCTTGGCTCTGCCTTGTGCCTCCAGAGGAAACCCCCCACCTCCATCCACACTGCTTCCCCACTGCGCCCAGATAATTTGCCCAGGCAGCCTCCATTGTTTCTTGCCTGGAAAATACCTCTCTCTGCCTGCAGAGACTGTGCCTGAACTGCAGAGCAAAAGCCAGAATCAGACAGACACCTTATTTAACAATACAGACTAACAAGAACAGACAACGTCTGTTCTGCTGTCTCATCAACACACTCTTCCTTAATTTTGACACCTGCTTCTTGGTACAAAACCAAGAGGGCTTCTAAACCAGCCACTGGGGGGACTAATTAACTATGATGTATGTGTTTCAAATGTCACTATACTAAACGGCAGGAGGTGCTTTTCCTACTCTTGGACTGGGATGGTGTTCCTTCAAGCTGCAAAGAGGTTTTTGGTCAGTGAATCAGCTTTTCAAATCCTGTGCATGGCAATAGAAAGGCATTGGAATATACAAGTAATGCGTACAGGTTCTGGGCTTTCCTTCTTCCTCTCTAGGACTGAATTATTAGTCAATTTACGACTGGAAAGAGAAAGCAAATATATCTATATTGGGAATTATATTGATACAGCTATTAGTAATCCACCAGTGCTGTTATTCTATGCTTTAAGAAGAAGAATTCAAGAAAGCAACACTGTCAGGATAGAAGGCAGCTGTTCAGTAGGCAGATAATGCTTAGAAATTATATATTCCTGAAACTTAAAATAGATATTCAAGTTTCAAATAAAGGTTTCCTTCTTTCTTCTGTGCAAATATTTTCCTACATAGGACTCTGGGACCAAACAACTGTTCATCACCATGGCGTCTAAACCATCATTCAACTCAGAAGCCAAGATGATTAGCACATGACTTAATTGGTCTGACTAAACCCCCACTCACTGACTCGGTCTCAGGCCTGCAGCCTCTGAACTCAGAGTTCACAACACACACAAGTTTCTCATCCAAAAAGCAACAACCACACCTGCCTCACAGTCCTGAGTCAAAATGCTTCAAACAAAAAAGCTAGCCCTGAACTGTACAAGCCTCTCACCAGGCTCTTGCTCACATAATGTCCTTCCCTTCCATCCTCTTGGCAATTACTTCTCTGCATTTGTTCCTTGGTCTCCTACTCATCCAGGCCCAGATTTACTCTTTCTTTGATACCAGAATTGCCCAACCCACTGTAATTCAGCTAGTACTACACTAGTGCTCAAGGCAAGAGATAAAAGCTCAGTTTCCAAAAGCTTTGCATGCCATGGGGGTGTTAAAGAACATCGCTCTATCCACTCTCAGTCAAGTAAGAACGGAAAGGAAACCATTCAGCAGAGATTTCTACTACTTCCAAGAATAGCAGAAGGCTAAAAAGAGAGCACTGTCCCTTGAGCAAATATTTATGAGCTTATGATAAAAAGGTAAGTGCCCTATCATCAGAATAATAACTCCTAACTACCTACAGCATTATGAACCAGGAGGCTGCAGTACACATACTACAAGTGATTCCAGGTTACTGCACTTCAGATACCACCAATTCATGGAATAACCCTGCTGAAGCAGTCTGAAAATGGATTTTGATTCAAATTGCAACAAAACATTGCTGAATTTTTCACCAGTGCAGTCCCACACTGATGATAAATTTGTTGAGTGTATCAGATAATAAGTTTCTGAAGAACATAGAGACAAACAAAAATACCCTCAGAAGAGATAACCAAACTTAATTCTAAAAGACTTGGAGAATTATTTTCCCCTGAAAGGTATGAAGGATGGAAAATAGATAAACAGCACATTCTAAATCTAAGGAATAAAACCCCAGGTGTCTACCCAAAATTTTAAGGCATAAACAATGGAAAATATTTGTGACCAACCTGAACATTCATTTTACTCCAATGTAACATTTTCCAGAAGACTTACACAGATTGAAGTGAATATCTATCCCGAGGCATCAAGGTATAATCAATAGAATTGTATTTGTTACCAGTCTGAAAATTCATTTTCCTCCACTGTAACATTTTCTGGAAGCCCTAAATAGACATAAGTGAAGATATGTCCTGAGAATGTTTTGGGTTTTTGCTGACAGCGGCAATAAAGCTTCTGTTAGGAAAAATCCCTCCTGAGTTCAGTATACAAGAAAGTTCAGTCTCAAATTTATGGGATATCTAAACAGTTGTTTGTTCCCCAGACACCCTGTTTCTCATTCTTCAAGCACAGACTATGTTCTTCAAACATATGTATAAAAAGAAATTAAACTCCATTTTCCTCTGGCTTGCTGGGTACACAGTTAGAAGAACTTTAGCATGAACACATCAAACCAAAGAACATAGTTACCTGAAACTGCCTCTTCCTTGATTCTGGACAGTTTACAACTAACTCAGTAAGTAAAACTTTTGTTTGGTTGGGTTTTACCTTTCTACATACTTCAAACATTTTAAGCCTGGTGTACTCTCAGTTGTTTCCTCTCTGTTTCTGTAACTCTGCATGATGAAGTATCCTGAGTTTACATTTTGAAAGAAAATGTGAAAACATCTGCAACCCCCTGAATAAAACAGTAAGTTCTTACTTAGTGCTTTGCCATATATGAGAAGTAATTTCCAGTTGTTTTTTCTATTCTATGGAAAAACACATAGTATTGCCATCATCACATCCCACAGCCCATTGCATAAGATTATGTAATTACAACTGGAGATAAGAAAACCTTCCCCCATGGTTACTCTTTAGAGCCTCAGCTCCAGAGACTCCCTGTTCTCAGGGAGTCTGAATCACTGAAGTTGTCTTCTACTTCCACCTTTAATTTTCTCACAGCAAATTCAGCCCTTTTTCTCTTTTGTAAACAGTAAGCTTAAAAAGATCATCTTTCTCCCTGTTGATTATCTCCCTCTTCCCCAACATGGTGCAAGCATAAACAGGTTCAAACAAGGATTAAACCAATTCACAGAGCCACTGCTGCCAGCTATGAAACAGTATCTACCGCCCAGAAAGGCTTTAAGACATGGGTATCTGTAAACTGTAAGAGTAAGACAGAGCTGCAGCAAGTGCACTACATGCACGTGTCCTATACCTCTGCCTTGGGCTCCACAACATCCCTGGTATAGCTGGTTTTATTTTTTTGAAACAGCGTGATTCCTGCCCTCTTGTCCCAGATTGCCAAGCCTCTCTTTTGAAAGATTGACAATCTTATACCATCTTCTCTGGAGACACTCTCGTATTTTTCCCATTACTACTGAACCCTCTCCAGTACCCATTCCCATCTGAAGTCTCTCTTCTTGAACATGGATAGCCACAACCCTCCTCTGCAGGATCATACTTCCTCTTAGTCATTAGCTATTTCTTTAATATAGAGTTTTTTTCCCTATTGTTCTTCACTTCACGATCACTGCTCTGTAAAAGAGCTTTGTGCCTGTTTCCTCTCTGCTGCTGGTGCAAATCTAATCCTCCTCTGTTCTCCACAGATTTCTCACTTGCTGAGATATCACAGCTCCCTTGCAACATTACAGCATCATGAGTATGCATCTGAATCAAGCCTGGATGCACAGCTTTTCACCTCAAATACTGAAAATTACCAGTTACCAGAGAATTCTGGTGAACTCCAGAAATAAAAAGGTTATTCTCAGGAACTGACCTTGCACAGCAGACTGTGACAGAAAACTGAGCTATGACCAGACTACATTCTCCTGGACCAAATGCAATACCACAGCTCTTTGCTTAGTCACAGAACTGTCTCAACAAAGCCAATGATGCAACAGTTCAGGTGCCATAAATTTCCCTCCCAAACCTCAAAGACAAATCTAGAACTGCTAAGCAACTGGGGGACAGAGGTGTTTGCCCAGGATTAGATATGTCTTACAAATAAGCCATTGCAAATAGCTCTAGACCTAACTACAACAGATTTAAGACTCTCCACACATCAAAAATACAAGTACAAACAATATCCATTTGGGGTGTTAAGAAGAGCCATAAGAAAAAACAAATGACCTATGATTCACTGGTATCCCTTGCTGAATCACTCAGCCTGGCTTTCCCAAACAACTACAGCCTAAGCCAGACACAAGATCTGACTTTTTATATTCCTATAACTGCTGACAGGAAGTTGCAGTAAGTCTTTTCATACTTCACAAACCTTTCTGATTCCTTAGACTTAGTACATCCAGCTACAACGACAAGAGAAGTAAGCGTGAACAGAAAGAGATCCACCTTCCTACTCAAGATTTAACACACATGGAAGAAATTTCTATTAATTTAGACTGAGATATTTTGCTCTCAAGCAGGAATATAAATTTGAGACCGAATTAAGAAATTATATTACAAGCAAGTAAAAACAACTGGACCAAGGCAAATGCCCAAATGAATACTTTTTTCTCTTTTTTCCCCTTTAAGCAAACTCCTTTTAAACTTCTTCATTGTTTGTGTAAGGCATCATTTCTTCTGCAGAGTTACAGAGATCCTTGAAGAGATGACTTAGTTTTTTACCTAGTCTTTTACACCAACAAAATAATTAGAAGTGCTAGTAGGAAGATGAAATACTGCCCATATAGTCAAACAACACCTTTGTATCAACTCACCATCTCTGCTAACTCAGCCCTAGGTCTAAAGTGATTCAGCCAAGCGGGCCTACTGTTGATAAGACAAAATGCCTTCCCAGGCTGCTGGTGGTACAGATATTCCAAGCTCAGTCCAGGGACTCTATTCCCAGTGTTGCTCTAAAAAGCTTAAAACAGTGGCATAGACTGGTGGTTGGAACAAGAAACTTGAATGCAACAGCAGTTCAGGGGGGACAGAACAAATGTCAGAATATTCACCCTCACACCCTATTCATCCAACCCTCACTTCAGTGCAGGACATGTTGGCAAATACACAACATGAGCTGACACAAAGAGAGCAAACAAAATAAAAAAAACAAATCAAAAACCAAAAAATCAACCAAAACCAACAAACAGATGTGAAACAGTCAAGAATTAAACCTTCTTCTAAAGGACATCAAGGACAATGCTGCAAAATTCTTCTGCACCAGTGGAGCTATCTGTGCCCACAAGGGGTAGGTTTAGCCCAATGGCACCTTTCAGAAAACACATAGCCACTTTAATCACAGCAGCTTCACTGATCCCTGAGATATCAGCAGTACATTTAGGAAGGCTCTGGCAACAATTCCTGGAACAGCCACACTCCAATGGCCACTACTCACTCTGCAGGCAGTCAGCATTGAGCAGGTCTTGGCACTTCTCGTGGCACTTGACCCCGCACTCTCCGCAGCGCATTCCCTGCCGTGCAATGCCCCACAGTAGCCCCTCGCATTCGTAGCAGTAGGTGGGAGTTGTGGCTGTCCACACTTCGAAGTTGTGTGGGGTTGTACAAGAGATGGGGTAAATTAAGGCTTGCAAGGTCTTCTTATAGACGTGAGATTTCTGAAAGGCAAGAGAACATGTAAACCAACATTGAGGAGGGTGACTGAGCTTATTTTTGCTGGTTAACACAAGAGTTTTACAGGAAAAGGCATGACCAGTGCAATAAAGCTGCACATTTGAGGTCGATAGATGTATCAAATTTTTACGTGCAGTGTCAGAGGACATCCCTCACCTTCCAAAAATGTCTCCCCAGGCATCAAAAAATTGGAAAAAAACTACTAACGTTTGTGGGCGGGAAATATCTTGAATAAAGCAAGTTTCACGCACTGTCCCTTATGGCAGATAGCACAGAAGGAAATGGTACAATTACTGAGATCAAGAAGTGTTTGGACAACACCATCAAGACAGATGATGTCTCTTGGGGTGTCCTATGCAGGAGCAGAAGCTGAACTCAATGATCCTGATGGATGTCTTTCTAACTCAGCATATTCTGTGGTTCTGTGTTTCTACATTTTTCACGATTATATTGATACATTAAATATTATTTTGACATGTTTCATTTCTTTGAACAAATGATACAGGAACCTTTGCATCTATATTTCTTGACATCTGTGAAGCTGGCTCTGAATCTTAGAGAGCCAAATCCCTTTAACTTGCTTGCTAAGAATTAAGAGAAGCCAAGCAATCCTTCCACTTACCAGCTCTTCATCTTTGAGAGATGTTCTAGTGGCCATTGCTGAGGTAATTCCTGCTTTTCGGGACTGAACCAGTGACTAGGGAGGAAGAAAGTTTGTTACTCACCACCAACATTTAGATGTGCAATGGCATTACATGCCCAGAGATGCGAGCAAGGAGACTCTGTCATTCCACACAACAAACCAGCGAACTACTGCATTTAAGTTGGTTTCTTAAATGACTGCTCACATGTCAGAGGAGTCAAATGTCTACTCTAAAAGATCTCCAATTTGTTTCCATCTGTCCATAACCAGTCTCAGTCTAGTAAATCTCTACTTTTTCCTCTGAAAGAACTGCCCGTGAAACGAGGGTTCCCATCTCCACTTCCACATTCTGGTAGCAACAGTAGCCCTTCTACTGTCTAAGATCACTACAACAGACTCACTTTTCTATATCTAACTTCATTCATATCCAAAAGGAGATTATTTCATCAGCTTTACAAAACATACAACACCCCAAAATGGGACAGTAAAGAGGTTACAAGTAACAAGGATAAAAGAAAGGGGAGTGAGTTGGGAGCAGACGTTTGAATGTGACAGTGTATCACATTCATCAGCCATCACTGAACACAACGAACTGCATTTTCCCCTCAAGAAACTGTCTGTCACATCATGCCAACACTGCTTTACAGCTGTGGACAGCACAGGACATTGTCTTTGCAGCCCCTCACAGTGGCTGGCATACAAGGGATTTCTGCAGCCACTCCAGTAACTTGAAGGCAGAGAAGGATACTTAAAGATAGCAGCACTTGCTTTGAAATCATCCAACCCTACCAGTTTTGTACCATTTATGTTCTGCTTTATGCTGTTTCAAGAAAAAATGAAAAAGTTCATTCCAACAGTGATGGTGCAGGACAGAGTGCTGGATATGCATTCACTGCAATACTGCAGGTTGAAAACAAAAGCAAAGAAATAGAGGGGGAAATAACATAAAGGGGTTTTTTTTTTTTGGTGAAGACTTGATGGATAGTCTTCACCTCCACTTACCATGGCCTGTGAAGAGAGAGAATGAATGCATTCAAGAGAAGTAACACAAGTTAATGCCATTATTGCAAAGATTTAAGATACAAGCAGTTAGCTAGACACATACCAAGCTGCCCATGCATAAGCTGGCAGACAAAACTGTATGCATCTTTTCACATGAATTACAGGATATAGAAACTTTGGTCTTTCAGCTGTTACAGCATTTCTCTCAAGTATGAAATCGCTACGTGTACTGAATACAGCCAACAGAAAACCATTTGTCCTGCAGAAGCCTTATTTCACCACATCATACAAACATATGAAAGTTGTCCTCATTACTCACTTGGTTCTCATGCTTCCTCAGTGCAGAAGCCTACTGGCAATACTGCAAATAGCTTTTAAAATCCAAGCACATATGCTCGTTTATCTATCCTCTGAAATTCCAACCTTCTGGTAAGCCGCCAAACCTCACATGGACATTATAACTTTCCCTAAGGTATGTGATTTTTAGCAAAACATTTAAAAATTACACAGGCCTAAAAACAATCAAATATTTTGTGTAAAATAAAAAGGATAAAGAACATGAAAAATACCCTAATTCTGTCAAATGAATCAAATTGTCTACAAAACCACAGCTCATTCTCACTGAGATTTTTCAAGCAGTACTCCTAACCCTTTAGCATAAGAATTAATTTAACAAAACGCTTGAGCTGCTTGAAGTGACAATGAATGTGCACATATATGAAAAAGTAAAGCCAGATGCGTAAATGTTGTGTGGCAGAAGAGAAACAAACAAATCTCTTACCAGATCACTGACAAGTGGAATTGGCTTTTTTTTGCGTAGATCAGGCATGCTATCGATGCCATAGAGACCACCTGCAGGCCTGGAAATTCAGGAGGAAAAAAAAAAACTAATTAATTTAGGGTTGGGAGGGGTGAAGAGGGTGATGCTTTACTGGAGGAAGAAAAACAGCCAGAAGATTATACTTAAGAAAGTGTAAAGTTAATGCTAAAAACGATTAAGTGTTTATCTTCTTCACATGCAACAATCCAGACATTCCTGCCTGGTGCTGGTGGTTAGGAGAGAGCACGTCAAAGAGGATCAGCCCAGGGGCAGGATGCTGCTACCCATCTTCTGATTCTGGTCTAGAACACACTTAATACTGGCCCTTGAGGTCCGTATAATTATTAGAAAAAACCTGACATAGGAGGAGAAAATATATTATTTTCATTTCTATAAAAGAGACCATTCGTGGTGCTCAGCATTTCAAGTCATGCAGACCTGTACAAACAAGAGATGCCATTTGCTGGCAGAAGTGACAATGAAGCAAAAGGGTGATTACCCCAGAAACAGAGCAGGATGAAATAAAACACTCTAACCTGCTTCCCTCCAGATGAGACCAGCCTGGGTAATTATAACTGGATCCTGCCATTCACTGGTAACAGCACATGGATGTAACCCATCCATGAAGGTCTATTAATCCAGCTTAAAGGCTCCCAGTAAATGTATCCATCTCCAAGGACTTTAGATAATGCTTTTTCCTAAAGGTGGAAACTGAGCACACACCTCTGCTGTGGCTTCCTCCCTGCAATGAACACCCAGCCCCCCACAGTGTCTCTCGGTGTCTCTCTCACCTTCCCCATCTCCACTCCACTCTCAGACCTTCCTAACATTAAGAATATGGATCCTGAGGTAGTTTTCTTTATTACAGAGACTGCAAAGGAACCTTCTCCCTCTCCATCCTCAGCCATTTGTCTTCATTCCCTGCCACTCTGGCTTACACGTTTTGGTATTTGTGTGATAAACTGCCTGCTAATTTCAGCCTGGTTATTTTGTTGATTTGGTACAACATACCCAGTCAAAATGCTTTGCAGGAAAATTACAGGAAAAAGCAGTATGGGACAAACTGTTCTTACAGCCATAAAAACCACACATGGAGCTACCTTTCAAAACAATCTAGGAAATCAAACTGCCACTACAAATTCGCACATGCCATAAAAATTGCGCGGTTGATAAATGACAAGAGGCAACCTGCAGCCATCAGAGAGCAGGGCCTACGCAAGCCCTCCTGAATACAGCCAAAGGCAAAAAAAACCCCCAAACAACAAAACATCCAGCGTGACCAAACCTGTACTATAGCTTGAGGATGGACAAGGATGTCACAACACAGCCAAGCATGAGGCTGTGACAAAGAGGAGAACAGTCCATTATTACAGAAATGCGACAGAATTGTAATAGTAAAATTGACTTTTGATGGGGCGTAGGACGGTGACGTGTCCAAGCCATGGCTGAGCTGACAGCTGCTGCTGGCTGAACAAGCCTGGGGGGAAGGTGAGCAGTCACGTGTAACTGCAAGAGCCATGTCAGCTCCACAGTTTTCCAAAAGTGCAGTTTTCCAACACTGGAAATTCTCACAGTGAGGCCACACTGTGTTTTTTAACTAGAGGCTATCATCATTCCGATAGAGAATTCCAGAAAAGCTTTTTCACCAAGTCACACTGCAAAAAACCCTTTCAGACTTGTTACAGAAAAACATCATCCACAACGAGAAGTAAGAAATATGTTCATATTGCCACATTCATCTGGTGCCCTTAGGTTACAAAACCTTTCTGATACTGGTGATACTGTTTTAGGGTAAAATGGGTGTCATGGCAGACAGATGATGCAAAGAATTCCAGGATTACTTAAACCATAACACAGCTTATTGATAAGCTTAGCATCAAGGATTTGTGTAAATTATTTGAATTTTGAAGCATATATAAAATAGAAAGGGAAAGTCTATAACCTGAAAAGATGCAACAAAATGTTCACAAGTAAAACTCCACAGTTAATGTTCCTGCTAACAGTCTTTTCCTTTTCAACATTTTTTTCTAATTTAATTAAAGGAAATTGTGATACTCTGACATTTCCCAGGAAAGAAAAAGAGCATTAAAGTTGCATGCTTTATAAATTCAAGATGAGCCTATATAAATTATTGTGCTTGAGAAACAGGTCTAGTTACAACTTGGTTTGTTGCAAAATACTTTTGATAGATTGAGGTTTCTAAGAGCACCAGTGGTAAGCCAGGATGACAAACATATTTGAAAGGTGCCTGTATCTGTCACTGAAGAGAGGTGTCCTAGTACCTACATAGTTATACACCGAGATGACCTGCTTTTAGCTTGTTAACATTAATAAAAAAATTCAACAACAATTCTTAATTTTCAAAAGTGTTGTGTTTTCAGCTACCTCAGTTTCTTTATTCAAGTACAATTGCTACGTCACTTAATAAAATTATAGTGTTCGTACACATAGAAGAATTGACAGTGCCACAAATATGCACAGTGTAGTTTTATATGTAATAGGGTCACTCTCCTCTGCAGTGGATGTAATATTTATAGCATTATTATGGAGAGCTGTATTGAGGAGTGAATAGCATTTCTGTATGAGAAGATAATTTGCACTAATAAATAAAAGATATAGATATGAGATACTACACCCAGATCCATAATACCAATTGCACCTTTTTTTTTTTCAAGTGATCTCTTCAAAGCCAGTGATTACAGACAGGGAGCTCCTATTGCATTATACTATAAATGAAAACTGCTTGAAGCATGTATTCATCTTGTAATACAAGCTGTATCACACAGAAGCTTCCATTAATCTTGACAATCTAAGCAAGCTAAGGTGGTTTGCAATGACAGAGGATGACTACTTCCTTCAAAGGATGCTACAAATCTAATCTTCACATTGAAAGAACAACTCCAAACATAAATGCTTCGAGGCTATTGAGCCAAAATGTGGCTAAGGGTGGAATTAAATGTTTACCACCCACAACCACCTTCTCTGGGAACGCCTTGCATGGGATGAGTGAGTGTGACAAACTTTTGTCAAAACTCTATTAACCAGACTGTTTAGTTGTATCTTGAACAGAAAAGAAAAATAAATACAGACCAGAGGAAACAATGCCTCAGATTGACAACACGTTTAAGTAATTCAGGACTTGCAGGTGTATCTACCTTTCAGGCTAGGAAATAATTTTGTGTGCATGAACCAACAAACTGAGTACACTGTCTCCTTGTTAAAGCAGGAGAAGGTGCTGTTTATAGTTACAATAAATCACTGCCTCCTGCTCCTGCAAACTGCCAATTCTCCAGCAGCCCGCTCACTAAGTCCCAGGTTCCTTGGGAAAAGCAGGGGGTTGCTAGGCAGCTCCAGGCATCGCAGGTGACGCTTTGTGGGAATATCAACACCACAGAACAATGACTCCAAAAGCAGAAAGCCATAAAATGAAGCCTCCAATTTAACTTCATGTTTTATTAGGGAAGCTTCCTTCAGTAGTATGAGAATTAACTTAAGTGTGTAGCAAGCCAACATCTGGCCAAGATTTCAGGGCAAATCTTGCTGCTGCTGCTGCTGCTGACTGACAGCTCCTAATGGATGCCCCACCACCAAACTGGATCACCCTGATCATGCACCCGGCATATAACCTGTAAAATGTGTCACTATCTTTTTGCTGCCAGGGGATCCCAGGGAAGCTGCCATGCTGGCACCTATTAGCACGAAGTGTCATGCTGAAATTACAATCAGAATTTGTCTGCTTCATTTGTTGCAAGTAGTGTGCTGTGGAGAGAATGCACAACCCGCTCACTCTCATCTGTGCAAAACAGGCATGATGAGTACTGCTTTAAAAATACAAATTGCAATCATTTCTAGAGTTAGTGCAGTCATAACTACTACAACGAATCGTTGCAAATAAAACTTCCCCAAACCTATCTTGTTCTAAGAGCAAAAGACACAGTACTCTTTCAGAGCTATTCTTTCCCCCCGCTGCTGCCACCAATGACTAATCCAGGAGGATTTCATCCAGACCACTCTGAGGTGCTCAGTAGCAGTTATTTAACACTGCTACCAACACATTATAGATTATACATTGCAACTATAACCTTGTTCTTAACCACAGGTCTGGAAGAGCTGTACAGCCCACCTCCAGCTGCTTAAGAAGAGACTAAAATACAGCAGCAGCCTGGCCTTCAGTGAGGTTTGACCACTTGATTATTTCATTTAAAACATCATAAATGCTATTTTTACTTAGACTGAACTGCAGACCTCTAAAGTACACTCTAATTATAAATACAGGGATAAAGGTCTCAAAATACCACTTACCCTCCTTTGAGCCAGGGTGGTTTTGATGGATCAGCTTCATCTTGGCCCTGAAGTGGGGGAAAGGAAAAAAATCCCATGAAATTAGTTTCCAGAAACACCAGAAAAAGTATTTGTATTCTGCAAAAAGGGTAACAGAGCACACTGCATGCAGGCAAATGCATACAGAAATGCCTTCAAGCACCTCCAGTGACCAAGATGCCAGGGTAAGTCATACAGACACAGACAGACTATGCAATTTCATTGAACAGCTAGGACTGGAACCCGAAGAGCCTGTTCAGTGCAATTCCTCATTCAAAAGGCAGTCTGGAAGACCAACTTTTTTATTTTTTTCCAACTCCAATGAGTTATTGGAGAGCTCTTGTTACTACAGGTCACCACTTAACATGAATGTGATCATAATGAAGATGTTATAAATTAAAAGCCCTTGTATGAAATGTACAAATGACAGACTAACATGAACCTCTGCATGAACACTTGCAAGCTTTGCTTGTGCCCAAATGCAAAGACTCTTTAGTCACCTAAGCAGAGAGGTCCCATTACAGCTCCACTCATTTATTTGAAAGTATTTCATTTCCAACAGGCATGAAACAAGGGCCACCACCTGCACGTCAACTGGGATCCCACAGTGTGATGGAAAACACCACAGACTGCAAATGTGGGGATTCATATATATGAATTCAAACCATGTTGTTATGTTCTTGCTAAGACTACATTTATAGAGCGATTTTCTGTTTCTCTGCAGATCTTCAGTGGACTAATAAGAAGTGATAAGTACTTGAACACTTGCAATGTACCTGGAAGAAATAATAGGTTCTCAATAAGGGGAATATGGTTCCCTGTAACTGGAAACCTCTTTGTTTCAGCTCACAGGTCGCATGTTCTCCTGCATTCCCTGAAAGAAATGCCGCTTTCACATAGGACTAAGCAAGTCACGATGCTAATAGTTAAAACCCCAACATCAGATAATCACATCTGCCAAGATAAAACAGAGGCTGCAACTTGCACACAGTGAAAAAGAAAGTATTTTCAGCCATGGGACTCACAACCTGAGAGTCTCATGTAAAGTAAAGGAAACTAAACGAGCTTGTGTCAGGAAATAAGATCCAATTTTATGCAAGATAAAAGAACACAGCCCCAAAAGAAAGTTCTCTTTTCTTTTCTTTTTTTTTTCTAACCTGTGCTCTGGGTGAGCTGTGCAACTCCACTTTGTTCACTGGTGACAGACAAAGACTCCCAAGAAGAGCAGAAATAACCAAGGAAAAGGAGTTCTCCTTGAGGTATCAACTTGAACAGAAACAAATGTTCGAACTTTGTATTTTTGAGTCCTACAAATTAGGGGATTGGCAGATTTAAAGACTACATACTAGTAATGTTTACTATTTTATACTCAAACAAATTGAACAGTATGATGTTATCCATAATGGAATGGATATGATCAGACAGGCATGCAGAGCAGGAAGGGGCCCAGACCCACAGTGCAGTACCATGCACATTTCCCCACAGCTGCAGCAGCACACCAGGCTCCACCAAGCTGTGCTTCCAAAATCCCACAGCCTGAAATCTGCATTTCCTCCAGAGGGATCTGAACCAACTGCTAGTCAAGAGAGATTTCATAGAGTAAATGCAACCAGATCCTTCTGAGCACACAGGGGAGGACATCTCTACCTTTGCATCCGAACACTTCGAAGAGCTGTGGTTAGAATGCAAAACTAAAATGGACAAAGGTTTCATACTGGACTGAGCTTGACACCGATGGCTCTGCTGTGCTGAATGACAGAGAATGACAAACATAAATGTGGCAACGTTGACTGGCAGAAGGAGTAAGTAACAATGACGTTTTCAACCATTTTACATGAGAACGAAATACAGGTGACCAATATTTGAGACATTAACAGACCACAAAACAGTGCATTCACTGCATACTGGAGAGCGCAAGAGCATCAAGAATCTGGGAAAAAGGGGGGAGGAAAGACAGGGAAAGCTGTTACCTAGCTAAGCAATTTCCTACAGGCAGCCATGAGTCAACAGAGAACAGCCAGGAATGTGGACGTGGGGAGGGTAGACAGTATGATCAGGAAACAAAGCTCCATCATGTCCCAGATTTGTGATGTGCAAAGTAAAATTTGCCAGGAGTTCCAGATAATTAAAATAAATGAGCAAAAATATAATTTAATTTTTACCAAGCCTTTCAGACATGCAAATAAAAACAAGAGGCAGAGCTTCTCTAGGGTCAAGACTGAAAATCATGTGGGCATAACAGCACAAAACAAAAGAAAGGGCTTTCAGTAAGTGGCAATATTGATGCAGGGCCAAAGAAGGTGATGGCTGTGTGAAAGCAGGAGTTATCACCTGCTGAAAGCAAAGTAAAGAGCTAATTTGCTCCAGGCAGCCTTCTTCCTGGGAAAAGGCGAAGAGAACCAGCATCTGACATCCATCAAAGGAGGGCTGATGCCTTGAGACTGTACAAGAGCCAATGCAGTACCCACAGTTAAAGTGTGTCTGTGTGGAGGAGGGAAATGTGATCCAGATTAGTGTAGGACCTTTACTGGCTACCAAAGCTTGAAAGGGTTCTGAGCAAACATGAAGGTAAGAACTATGACGGAGACTACTGAAAAACAGGAAAAAATATATCAGAGGCAAAACCAATTTTGCAAACATTCTGGGTTTGTTTCACAAAGCAACTATTTTTCTCTAATGATAAAATGAATAATGAACTGAATTTTCATTTAAAAAAAAACCTTTTGATGCAGTGCCATGTGACGTTAATAAGGCTGGATAAGCTGAGGAGGAGGAAGGAGCTTACAGGTGGATAAACAAGTAACTGTAATTGAGCCAGCCATGGACAACGCAATAAGGAAGCTAGTGGGAGTAAGTAGGATCTGTTGATAAAATCTGGAAATGACAAACTCAGGAGAATTATTGACATTGAATTCATAGGTCCAGTAGAAAGAACTGATGGCAGTAAATACTGTAACAATGGAGGATTAAACATGGAAAAAAATGGCAAGGTCAAAGTCCCAAAGGCTGCCACGAATTTGACTGCATACAAGGTGTTCCTCAGTGGACAAAAGCATGTGACAATGGATTTGAGTTCTAGTCATCACACTGCCCATAAGCCTCTATGATACAGCCAGGTAGGAAGAGAACATAATCCATAGAGTATGTCCAATGAAACGTCTCCACAGAAGTAAAAGCATAAATACCTTTGTACTGTGTTGGCAAGATTCCTTCAGAAAAGCATATGGAATCTTTTTATTCTGTATCAAAGTAAAAAAAAAAATTCACGAAGGAAAATGGCAAAAGCAGCTGGAGGATGTAAACACAACACTGTAAAGAGAAAGGACAAAACATCTTGCTTACTCTAGCAAAAAGAACCTTTTCCTGTGTTTGTTCAACAGGCAGGTGACTAGGAGATCTGCAGCTAACAGAGGATGAAAATTCAAAGGTGTCTCACACATCAGCTCTCTAGAAGCCTTTCAAAAGGAGAAGCAGACACCAAACCTAAACAGTTCTAGAGAATGAAATTGGGAAGTTTATACAAAAGGAAATGGCATAATATCACAGTGACAGTCACCAAGAAGTCCTCTGCAGTCCTTTCTTGCACTGACACATGTAGACAAAGAACCAGAGGCTGCATTAGCCACACGTGCTGGCATGAGAGTTTAAGACATCTCCACCAATAACTGCTAAACAAAGAAATCCACAGTTTGCACCCCTCTTGGGGGTAAGAACACTTTACATATTCCTCCTCATTTAAAGAAAGCAAACACCAATATTGTCCATCCAGATGGATTTGCTGCAGGTGGGAGCTCCCAACTCTCCAAAGGCAGCACTTGTGCCAGGACACAGCAGGGCTCCAGCAGCTGCCCTGGGACTTGTCACCATCCATGGGTCTCCTCAAATTCAGCCCATGGCAGCAGCCTGACCTGGTCAATGCCAGAGCAAGCAGCAGAAACAATAGGCAGGCGAGAAGAGCACTGCAACAACTGTGAGGGTTTTTAGCACTGTCCTTTCCAGGGACAAATGGGAGGGCAAAGGGAAAGCAGACACATTTAACACCCTGTCATCCACATGCTGCATGTCACAGACAGTGTTTTGCTGGCTTATGGCCTTCTCTGCACAGCTCTGTCACTTCATCTTTTCTTGAAAGCAGCCACACCAGACTGAATCTGAAATTCAATTTTTTTTAATCTCCAGTAAGCGCATATGGGAGCACTGAAACAATGGGGAAACAAACATGTAAACAAAACAGGCCATCACATCCTTATTTGATTTTTTTTTTTCCTTTCTGATGCTGGTGGATGACATTTTTACCTACTGTCCAACAAATACCTTCAAATGGGGAAGCGCTTGTCATTCCTAGTACTGCAGTATATTCACTCACAGTAAAGCATACCATAACCAGCTGCTGAAAGGTCTTCTCGCAATAATTAAAGTCTCTTATCAACCAAGAACCAGTTAGCAAAACAATGCCAGTGATAGAGCAGCATAAATTTAAGGCCCTGGATTAAACGAGGCAACAGACATGGTCACTTAAGGCTAAATATTCAGTCATAGGGAAGGCAATGTTTGGTGACACCAAAAAAGGAAACAATAGGAGTTTTGCTTACTCAGGAAAGGCAGCAGCTGGGCTTACAAGTAACTTGAGAGGTTATTTAACAAAGCCGCAATTTTAAACTGTTGCAAATTCTCTCATACATAAGCAGATACTTTAAAGGACAGAACAAACAAGTATGCACTTCTGTAGAAGCAAAAGTCCATAAAATGGACAGAAGGGCAAAAAAAAGAAATAAAATAAGAAATCACAAAGTCTGGAGCAGCACAAGGGAAAGGATCAACATGCACATGTCTGTTAGGCCTCCATATAAATCTAGCTCTCCACATAAAAGGCTTCCTAACAATGAAATTTTCCATCAAATTTAAGTACTGTGTCTAGCACATTATCCTCTTAAAATATAAAACCGATGTAAAACATGTAAAGCTGTTTTATGCTGCTTTATTTAAATAGATTTAAAAAAATCAGTAATGACTTCTTACTTGTTTTGAAAATCATCCTAACTTGTTTTCAAACACCATGTTTTATTATTAAACCTCAAAACCCTCACTTAGATATAGGGTAATCTGAATCAGGCTAAAATAAGGAGCAACTGTTTCACTGGCTAAATTAATCTTCTGGTCATGCCTAATTAGAGCATTTCTTCAGTGGCATTTCCAGAGTGAGACTGAACTAAATCTTCCCAATTAAACAAGTCACTCCTGTGGTTCAATGTCTTCATTCACTCAAGTATGCTACATTTTACGTGGAATCCAAAGCAGCAACAAGTCAATGGTTTATTTTAAATTCATTCTGTAGTCTGCAACAGCATCCATGTAATTAAGCGCTGAAGAGCCCCAAAGGAAGCTCCTTGCAACTATGTATCATCCAGTACCACTTTTGCAGCTGCCAGATGGGCAGTTTAAAGGAGGTTACAGTGGTTTTGCATGGAAGCCAAAAGGGGGCTGAATTTAACACCAATATTTGACACCAGGAATCTCTGCATTCCTGAAAAAGCATTAATGGACAGATATTTACCAGTAAGAAGGAAACCTAACTGCTGATACGTGAGCCAATAAAGCTTAGAAACACAAATTCATTGGACTTCAGGGATGACATCTACATGGAGGCCCAAAATCCACGCAAGGTTCAGCTTCTCCTGGAAGCTAGTTTAACCTCATTTATACAACTACAGGAGAGGGAGAAGAACAGCAGGCACTGAATGCACACAGCACAGAGTCGTGAAAATCAAACAGTTGAGGATCCAAAAGCCAGTAATTTCTCTATGTGAGATACAGTTGCTAACACAACTGTTGACAAAGCACACAGCAGTCGACAAAACAATTCTGCAGATCCGAGGAGGAGGAAAGAGTTACCTGTTGCCCACAGGATAATGTTCAGAGAGCTAGCCAGTCCATGAGTAGAAAGACAATAACTGTACATATGAAGGAAAAGGTTCTGGCCTTCCCATGGGGCACATGTCCTGCTCAAAGTGACTACCTAAAAAGTCACGGGACCTGCAGCAGACATCTTTCAGCATCTAGGTTTGATTAATCTCACTACTACAATCCACTTTTGACTTTAATGGAAGTGGAAGAGCCAGACAGAGATGAAACACAATAATATAACTGAAGAAAAATGAGGAAATATTTGGTTTAAACAAGATTCATAAAGAGGAAGACTGGAAAAGACAAGATGAACAAACTGTCCTCTGCTAATGTGATGCGTGTGCACATCACACACACCCCACAGAGCACCAAACGAAGGAGATCACTCCAAGCATTCATGTTTTCCTCTTTGTACATGGTCAAAGGCACTGAACAGACTCTTAACTCATACACAGTGTAAACAATGCCTCAGACAACCACGACATGCTGAACTGAATCTCAGTGCCTCACTAGGAGCAATTGGCTACAGGAAGAGGAGTCATGCACACACAGGGGTTTCAGAAAAAGATGCTGGTTAAAAGCGACAACGTGTACAACCTGGAGCTCTCCTCTACCTCCTTCTGCAAAGAAAGAAAGAAAAAAAAAAGAGAAGAAGGAGAGGGACAAAAGTTAGTAGACCAGATTTCTGCCATGAGTTCTGTAAAATGATTTTTACAGAAATTGGGGTAAAGGTCTGCCACAAGTTGGTAACACGTTTGTGTAGTAGAGAGTTTTCCCATGCACTTCCTGGGATATGCACCAGTCAATCTCTAACAGACAACCTCGAGTTAAACGAATCAAATTTCATCCATAACTGCACATGCATTAAAACATATGCTTTTCAGAGCTCTTTTTAGAGTTACCGTTTCTGTTTCATTAACTGAAGAATTCTAAGTAATCTTAACACAGAACTGGAGCTGCTATTTATCATCCAGGAAAAAAACCCTGTATTTATTGTAAGGAGGAACAAAGCTGTTCCCCTCTCCCCCAGACTGCATCCACTGCCTGCATTCTTGCATCTGAAACATCCCCTGCTCCCTTCCTCGCCCCCCTTACATTTTGCCCTGTACAACGAAACTGGCAGCTCCCACGGAACACATTTTGCTTTTGCAA
>WEKY01020958.1:0-17532 GCA_013390045.1 Picathartes gymnocephalus | reverse complement strand
GAGCCTCAGGCAGACAGGTCTTAGAAGGCTCAGCCTCAACTTCCCTCAGGACACATCCTTTTAAATGGACATGCCTTTTTAGGTGAAGAGAGACTGGCTGTTGAGCTTGGGCTGGAAATCTCTCACTGAGTCCATTCCACTGGTTTGGGGTGGTTCTGGTGAAAATCATGCAGTAAGAGAAGTAACAGCACAAATATGACTGACATCTCTCCTCACCCCCCTGGTTGTCTTTGTGCCTTGTTCTTTACTCTGTCCCTTCCCTGCACTTGCAGCCTGCTCCAGGGTATAGTCTTGTAAGTTGCTCAGGTGGGAATATCACCTTGGGGTGAGATGGAGATAAGAAGTCAATCAAAATTCCATGGCTTTGGACTTGCAATAAACATGTGGAGGTAAGCTGGAAACTGAATGATTATGGCCTTCTGAAAGTCATGTCAGCACAAGTTACCATTTGCTCTGCAGGAATATTCCTGGGCCTTGTTTTTTGTACCTCCTGAGCTGAAGGGGTTGAGCAATGCTGGGCACTGGAGGTATCCATGGGTATGAACACTGCAGCCACACAGACTGCTCTCACACAAGGGACAACTTGTGCTACAGGTTTTTAGAGACAGAATAATGGCTGTGACATAATTTTTATGGCAAAACCATGGAATAAGCTATACAAAAATACAAGCAATTTGGTAAGTGAAAGAATGGGAAGTGAACCTGTGACATTTATTTTACAAAGACTGATTCTGAAAGAGGCTAATGACTGATAGCTAACTCTTTCTGACTTATCTCTCTTGAAAAGGTTGGCCTAGCAGACAAATGCCTTCTCTAGACACATTTGAAGATTTTGAAGCCATCCCTTCCAGCATGGATGAACTCTCCAACTCTTCTGATTTGGAGGAAGAGACCAACCCTAACAATGTAATTGTTTTTTAAAATTACACTGCCCTTTCCCAGCACAACCTCCTCTTCTGTAAGGATCACAATGCAACCTGCAAAGTTTGGGTTCATACCAGCCTTAAATTCATGGATGTGTGGGAATACAGAAGATGGAAATTTGATCTGAGGTGTTGGGAGATTATTCCAAGACTATTTTATTGATCAAGATGAGGATCATAAAAAGTCATCCATACTTGTAAGCTGTCACTTCGCCTGCTACAAAAAGGAGGGAAAACTCTGAATCTTTGAAAAAGTAATTTCAGACTTTTCCAGATAACTTCACCTGATGTCACAAACCCAATTTTTATATCAGAATTATGGGTGGTGGGTTAACCCTAAAGTCTAGCACAGGTCTATCCTAATTTTGAATAATGTTTAACCCGGGCATGATAAAACACAATTGCCTACAGATGAAATCTCTGCCAGCTTGAAATGCCTAATTCAGTATTTAACTAAACTCTCTCTCTCTCTTGCACAGTGTTCTTTCATCCATAGTGATTGTATTTCTGATGCCTTGTTTCATTCATTTCAGGGGAGCAATCTCTTTCGGGTAGAAGGCAGTTTTGACAGCTGTTTCCCGGATTCTCTTACTCTGGAGGATGGAGATTTAGTGCAGTTTGTGCAGGAAGGAGAGAATGGTCAATGGTGAGTATGGCAGAAAGACAGAACTGGACAGGTAGAACAGTCATAACCTCCTGGAAAAGACAGAAAATATTCAGAATAATGTCAAAGTCTCTTCAAAATCAATCCAAATCCACTCACCCCATTGATCACCACATGAGAGGGGCAGCGGGAGGCATGAACACACAAGCAGCTTTGGTTAATTCACGCAAATGCTTGTGACATGAGGTTTAAGGGGACAGAAGTTTGTGTAAAGGAAACAGATGGGAAAATCTGGGGTTTTGATACCAGGACATCTGTCAAAGGCAGCACTCGCCTGCAGGATACATCAATAAAATTCCCACACCTTCTACTGAGAGCACTTTTAGCCCCAAAGGTTTAAATATGTGATTGACAAAGAGGAGTGAGTCTGCCCTCCTGAGCTCACATATGTTTTGGTGTATTCATTTTCTCTTGCTGCCAAGTGAGTGTCAGGAACAGACCTGCCTGGACACCTGAATTCTCCCTGCACAGGCAGCCTGGAGGGAGATCTTAGCTCCTTGAAATGCAGTCAGACCCTTCATTCAGAGCTGACAAACAGCTAAGAAGAGAGTAGTTCCATAGGGTGAAGTAGTTGGGAAGTGAACTAAACTCATCCACCCCGGGGTGGTACTTACAGCCAGAGGGATGAATAATATGAAATATTCATTTTCTTCAGCTCTGAATTTAGAATCATAGACTCATTTAGGTTGGAAAAGATCTCCAAGACTGAGTCCAACCATGAACCCAGCACTGCCAAGCCCAAAGGCAATGTCCCAACCACAGGGCAAAGCTCTGCTTCCTTGTCACACAGCCTGCTTGCAAGTGAGCTTGCTCTGGGATACTGGGTCACCATCTAAGACTGAAGGAACTTACACCAGATACCTGTAGGACTGCCCTGGGTCCTCTGCCTTCTTCCTTGGTTTAGGAAATAATAGCCCAACATACACCTCTAAGAAACGCAACCCAGGGAAAGGCAATGTAGGAAAATTCACTAACTGTTCTCTGAGTTTCAGGTTAGTGAAGAAACTGGTCTCTGAGAAAAGCGACTGGGTTCCCTCCAGTATATTGCAGCCAGCAGAGGGGGACAGTAACAACATAATTAAGAGCAGCAATGCAGGTAATAGAGAAAATGTGTTACTGGTTTGGTGTTTTTTTCTCCATACTGAAAAAGGATGTGATGGTAAAAAAAAATTGTGATAAAAAGTGCACTTTCCATATTAAGGTACTTACCTGAGTGTATGTGTGTGCTGCAGTCTCTGGTGACATGGCTGAGCTAATCTGAAATTGAGTGCCTGGGTGTCAGAGCTAGTCAGGCACAGCAGCTTTTCTTGGCCTGGTTTAATTGTTTTCCCCTTTCTGAGCAGAACTTGAATCTCTCATCCAACTTAAATGGCTACCAGTGCTCAGGCTGGCTGCTTTGCAGCTAGCCCAAGTGTCTCATCCACAGGGTGTGCCTGCAGGACAGCTTTGATCCTGGCATGGATAGACTTTGGATGTAGACCAGCATCAGGGCTGTGCTTCTGGCCTAGGTTTGAAAACATTAAAATTTCATGAACCATTACTGCCTTCATCATATTTCACAGCTGGCACCAAAAGCTGGAGGAAGAGTTGCTCTGGCATGATTTCAGCCAAATCAGCGCTAAAAGTCATCCATTCTCAGCTTTGGTTCTGACCTAACACCCAAACAGGTTGCACTGGAAAAGCTGAATCTGAGCAACTCTGCAGATCAAAGGTTTACAATTTTAGACTAATATTTGTCCATCCTTAAATATAATTTACCAAAATATATCCTGCTTTTCTTCTGGTAGAAGAAGAAAGCAAAATCTGGCACAACCATCCCCTGGGGATCTGTGATGGAGAGCTATCAGCACTTTATTCTATTTATGCAGCTCTCTTTTGATTTTTATTTTTTTGGTCAGTTTGTTACAGGCACAGAAATCCTTTTTGAAATCCTTTTTGAACCTCAGGATTCTTTGCTGTGGTGTAAAGGGAGTTTGGTAACTGCTGCTCCTTCACCTCCACAGCAGGTCAGTCCTCTCCTCACCAGCCCAACTATGGCTCTCATTCCACTGGCATGTCCAGTGCTGCAAAAGAAAAATAAAGCCAGGCACACATTACAGTTAGACACCAAAAGGGCCTCCCTTGCCTTTCATGAAGGAATTAGGAGAGCAGTAGAATTGTGATTTACTATTTTATTTTATTCCAGGCTTTTAACAAAGAACATCAAGACTGTAGATGGAAAATCCTGTAGACATATTGTAGTGACAATGCCCATGTCCTCCTTTTCAGACATGTACAACGATTCCTGCAGCACAGCCTCAGTAGAGTCAGACACCAAGGAAAGTGAGGTGGCCAAAAGCTTCCCAGCAGAACAGAGGGCTGGCAGCTGAACAGCAGGACCAGCCTTCCTCAGGACCCTGTCCACCTGTCTTTATCTTGGGTGGACACTGGATCAAAGTTGCCTTTCTCACAAGCTCTGAGGTTCATAATTCACTAAAATTTTATCAACATGAACAGATGAGAACTGTGCTGTCCACCCGGCAAGCTGGGAAAAACAAACTTGAAAGGAGCATTAAACATCCAGAAAACATCAAACCTACCTTCTGTATTAGAGGACCAAAATGCTTGTTGCATTGATTATCGAACTGTTTCAGAAGATGTGGCCTAAATTAGGTCAATAGCAGAGCTGAAGAGTTTCTATGCACGCACCTTTTGGCAACTTTGCTTGAGCACCACATCACTGCAGAGGGGCACGTGGTGGTTACCAGTCCTTGTTCCACCCTGGGGTCACCTGGAGGTTTTTCCATTTGCTTGCCTCTGGCTGTGCCTTCCCTGCTCTCCTTAATTCCAGCTGATACATCATCACAAATGTGCCCTTTTTGCTGTCGGTCAACACCAAAAACACCCCACTTGAGGTTGGTTGTGGAAAGGAAACTTCTGGCTGGGACCATGAGAGAGGCTCCGTGCAGCAGTGACGTGGCTGCTCTGCGGTGGCACGGGAAGCGCCTGCTGCACACAGCATTCCACACCTGGGATGGGGCAGGTGGCAGCTCCTGGCTCTGAGGTGCAGGGCTAAGCAGGGAAGTAAAGACGTGTAACAGCTACTGTGACAAAGAACACTCTGAACTCTTTTTACAGTCTAAGTCATTCCTGTGCCCCCTCTACAGTCTCTGGTTGCTGGATCACAACCCTTTGCATTTGGAGAATTCAGTTGAATGCCATTTACTGTCACATGTTTGAGTAGACTGCATGCTTTCCTCATGTGCTGGGCTATGACTAGATACATTTCACCCCCCATTTGGAATATACTTAAGCATTGCAAATAGGCAGTGAGCATTAGATGCTCCAGTGAGTGGATAAAGTGTTGTTGTTAAATACTTCTTTCCAGGACGTTTGATGAAAGGACTGTACCAAATCTCTGCCACATAAGGATGTGATGTATAATATAAAATGATTACAGATGTTATGATTCCTATACAAGCCATTAGCTCATTTAGAGCAGCTGTTTCGGCATGAAGGCATTTTGATGGTAATTGGGTCAGGTCCCACAAAAGCTGCTATTACTTTAGTAAAGATAAATATTGACTAAGGGTTGCAAACAGGCAAAGATCAGGCTGGTAAAAAAGAGCCCAGAAGAAGCTCAAGAGTGAGTGAGTGGCTTTCACTCTTAGGGATATATTGTTTAAACCTCAGACTAGTGCTGCTTTATGTAAATAACAAAGGGCACTAAAAGCACTAAAAATAGAGATGAAGCAAAACCAAAACCCACTCTTTACTAATTGAGCCTCTGAGCAAAGCAGTAGGTGTGTGTACCATTTCTGCTCTCACCTTTCCAGGACTCGAATGTTTTCCTTTGTGTCTCAGTGGAGGCTGGCATTGTAAGTACCTTAGTGTGTGAGTCAGGATAGCTGTGAAGCAGGTAGGTAGTCCTGTTTGAGAAAAAGCCTTGGAGTAGGTAAAGGCTCAGTCAGATTTTTTTGCCTGTGAAAACTTATTGCTTGATTATAAGTTGCACTGTGGTGATTGATTCCCATGGCTCTTCTAACACTCCATATTTAAATTCTGTGGTTTTTGACATTTTCTGTTCATGACTACAAGACCTGAGGGTTCTGTACCTTTCTGGAAGCTATTTTTGTCCTGCAGAGGTAGGAGCTTGCCTGTTGTGTTGGTCCTTTATCTCAAAAATGGTATGTACGCTCTCAGGAACATGAATCCTTTTGGTCTACTGTGGTTATCAGCATCTTGCAGGAGGAATCAATTCCTTTCAGTCCCCTAAGGAAATATGCAGTGACATTTTCTTATAGTGCAATGACATTATCCTCTCCCTAAAATGAATTCATTCTGGTTTCTCTGTTACTTTCAGTAATTTTTGCACAGGAACAGTGCTGCTGTCTACCCCTGCCCTAAGCACAGGAGAGGAAAGGGCTAGGGAGCTTTGATTGCACGTTAGTGAGTACAGTAAGCTCGTGTGTGTGGGAGAGAGAGATGGGAAAGGGTTACCCTGGGTATATGAAACTGCCAAAAGGAAGATTTGTGACATTGCTGATGCATGGAAAGATGAAAACCTGCACTTTGGAGTTTTATTTTTGAGGAATCTCATTCTGATTGTGAAATGGCAGCAGGAAGTCTCTGAACTGAAGATGAGAAGTCAGGTATTGTCAGTTCATTTCCTACCTCTGCATGAGCAGGGTGACAGTGTGCTGGTCCTACATCCCCTGGTGCCTCAACACCTTCCCGTAAAATGGGAGCTATTGAATTTCCCACTAAATGCTAAATTTTACCACGTATGCAAAAACTGGGGACCCTCCAGGGAAAAGCAAAGCATTCAACCCCATATGCCCTGTTGTGCCCTCCAAAAGTGCCAGTGGTGGCATCCTGTGGAGCAATTTAGAGCTGGAGCAGGGAACGGGGTTACTGAGGAAAAGGGTCCTCTCCTAGCTCCAGACCATCTGTCATGGCTATTGCAAAGGTAGCAGCTGGATTATTGCATTCTTCTCCCTACTTCACTGTTGAAAACATTTTCTGGGGTTTTTTCCTCCCAAATTGTCATGCTTTATCCCACTGAACCAAAGTTTGAGTCTGTTCTGCTCCCTGGATGCCCTGGGGATGACAGGTCCCTCTGTCCTATGGCTGTGCAGCAGTGGCACAGCACTCTGCTCTTTGGGAGCTGATGGTGCCACAGCTCCTCGGGCACCCTGAGCCTGAGCAGGGAGCTCACACCATTAACTGTGTCTTTAACCTTCCTGCAATGCCTGTTTCTGCCTCCTCATTCCCAACCCAGGGCAGCCCTGGCAGGGTCTCCTGGGCAGTGACTGGGCCCTTTGGCACCAGAGTCGGTGAGACAGAGCCACTGCAGGAAAAGAATGAGTTCAGCGACAGACCAGGCTGCTGACAAGTCCTAGAGCAACCCACAAAGGAATAACCTTCTGGCTTTGCTGATGAGACAAAATGGGGTTTGATGACTTTCTGAGTTTTTTAAATATTATGCAGGATAGTTTTTTAATTAGTGTATTTCTGTCAAGCAAGGTGATAATTAAGGGAATGACTCTCCATGTACAGTGTAGAAGATGATTTGGTAATGTCCAGCAGGACTAATGTGTATGTTAGGGTATGCTTATTCTGTCTGTAGGTCTTGGACACCATCCTTTTCAGGTAGATGGACCTAAAAATCATAGTTTTCAAATAAGGATTTCATTTCAGCATTGTTTGGAGATGATATAGTGACCATTTAAAAGTAATGGTTGTGACTAAGTTTGGCTGTAGAAGACACCACATGTCAGGTAAATCGGTGCTGCTGGCCTGGTGCCTGGCCATGGTCTCTTGGCCTGGGCTGGTCACACCTGCCCTCCAGGCTGAGTGTTTGCCTGGGCTCTCCTCCCTCTGCTCTGCTGCTCTTCTGGAAAACTTCAGAAACTTCACATTCTCAAAACTGCCCCCAAAATTGCTCCCTCAGGCGTGGGTGGGCTGCAGAGTCCTTTCTTACTGGCACCAATGGCAAACAGAGATGGGCAGTTGCACAACACACAAGTCCTGCTTTTAGTAAACTAGGCTAAAATAGAATCAGGCCTGATCCTCTCCTCTCACCTCAAACCCCACCCTGTGGAGAATCAGACCAGTACTCCTTGTCCTGAACAGAAACAGCTGCAGCCAAACCACATCTGAGCTCTGGCTTTTCTCACCAGCTACAGCAAAGCTCTGTGTGTGTCTTATGCTCTGGTCGTGTGTGTGATGAGAAGCCATTTTATTATCTATGATTTTCTTAGACTTCTGATATTTCAAACAGGATTGGGTATGAGAAAGGCCATGTGCTTCCTTTCCAAAAATACTCAAAGACTTCAAATATATATATGATTAGAAATATATAAGAAAAATAAGAAAAAATATCCAAAATGTGTATTCCTTCTTGCAGCTAGACTGAAATAGCTGCTAAGGTTTCCTCTCCCCAGCTGAGAATTGGTACAGTTTGTTTTTCTTACATGATTTCAATGGTGTTGATAATGATGTATTTGTATATTGTGACTGATGAGAGATAATCAGACAGGGAAAGAGCACAGAATTACCTGTCCTTTTTTCCAGTCAAGAAAGAATGTATGAATTTATTACAAGAAAAAAAAGTGTGCAAATGAACTTCCTGTAATTAGGCCATTCTAACCTGTGTAGAACCACACTTTGTTTGAAATTTATAAAAATTATAACTAGTACAAAACTCTGTGGTTGATGTCTCTATATGAAGCAACAAGTAAAATGAGATTCTTTTCTATTCAAAATAAATGAATTATCAGTAAAGGCACATCAGAGCTGGAGAAATCCACATATTTGTCCAATAGAACTTTAATTTGTCCAACACATGTGTCACAAAAGGCAGAGTAGGTTGTTTTCTTTTTCTTGGGAGAGTGCAAAGGTCCACACAGACAGCTCAGAGGAAGTTGTAGATGATTTTATAATAGTTACCCTTGAGACACCTGCATGCCTTTGGCTACCAGTGTTCATTAGGGAGTGCTAATTGACCCAAATACAAGCTGTTGATCATGTAGAAAGGCAAGCAGGTAAAAATGAGAATGTAGAAACACAATGCAAATAGAGTACAATAAAGCAACTGATTTCATGCAGTATCCAGATTTCTGGGGGCAAACTTCACCTCACCGGACTTTTCAAGTCACCGGTGTTCCTGCAGTGAGTATTGGTATGAGGAAAAGAAGAATTAGGAGCGTGCCAGATGCCGGTGTGGGGGTTGCTTTGTTCCCTGCCCCAAGCGGGCCCCTGGCAAATGCCCAGGGCAGGGAATGCCCACGAGGGCAGGAGGAGTGAGTGACTCTCCTGCTGCACAGCCCGGCCCCGCAGCCGGCACTGCCCGCGCAGCTCCTGCCGCGGCCCGGGGAGCTGTGCGGGAGCCCTTCGCGGGTCAGGGGCGTTTGGATGCAGCACTAACAGTGATCCCCCCACCCATCCACCTGGGACGGGAGCAGGCCTGGGAGCAGCACCGGGACAGGCAGCAAAGGATGGTCCCTACCTGGGGGGGAGCCCGTCTGGGGCTCTGCTCAGCCCCGTCTCGTTTTTAGAAGGTGCTCTGTGGAGATGGTCACACATCTCCCTTCTGTGCCTTTACATAAAAAAAACAGAGTTTGGCCTTAAAGAAAGTACTTTCTAAAGAACACAGGGGAGGCACTGATTCACAGGTTATCAGAGCAGGAGGGAGATGCACAAAGCTTCCCCCGGCCTCGCAGAGCACCAGGTCCCAGGTCTCCTCCCAGTCAATCCAGCAGTCATTTCTCTTTTCACTTTCTTTCCTAACCATCATTTATTTCCTTCTGCGTGAGTTTGCAGACGAGAGGCATCGGTCTCCCCCTCTCTCTCCACCTCCTTCCCAGCCATGTGACTGAGCACTCCCTGCATCAAGTGAAACTTTTCAGCCCGCAGGAAGGCTCGGTTTGCTCTGCAGCCGCTCCCCGGGCAGAAGCAGCACCTCTCACCCGCAGCCGTGCTGGCCATGGGGAGGAGCGCACGGCACCTCATCTCGCTGACCCTCGCCTATGGTGAGTAACAGCATCATTTCTACCTGAAAAATGGGATATTATGACAGTTTTGTCTCCTTGCAGACAAGACAGCACCTAACAGACTCAAAACTTTGAACAGTTTTGTTGCTAACACTTAAGGGTGCTTTCAGTAAAGTCCCACTGCTAAAAAATAACCATAACTGCAGTTAATTGCAGCTGGTATACACTTAGTTCAATGTTTTCCTCTGTATTTTCCCTTGAACTCTGTGGTGGCATAAACTCTGTGTGAAGGAGTTGGTTCAAAGCCATGTTAGAAGCATTGCTTTTCTTAATTAAAAATAATTTTCATACTTGCAGAACTAACTGAAAATCCTGAGTGAGACAAGCAGAAAAGAAAAAACTAAGGAAGCATTGCTTGAGTCATTAATTTGTCTGCACTGTAAGATGCAGAGTGGGATCAGGAAAGCAGGAGTGAGGCAGGGACTTAGAGAAGACAGGCTGGGGCTTCTCTCAATGACAAACCCCATGAGGGTCACCATTTGATCCTTAATGCTGCTCTGTGAAAATCTGGGGAGGCATACACATGAAGGACATCTCCCAGTGCTTTAAGTCACTTCTCAATAGTAACTTCTCAGCAGCACCAAATTTGCCTGGTGAAGAGGGACAAAGTGTGATTTTATCTGTGGAATGGCCAAGGGTTTGAGCTCGCTTTTGGGTGTGTTTTGCCATCAGCACAGGGAGATCACACAAGGAACAACCCCTGTCCCCCTCCCAGTCCATGAGCAGGGAAAGTGCCCAGGGACTCAACCACAAGCAGCTCCTGCTGTATCTCTGCTTTCCCATGCCTGCTTCATAGCCTTTATGGACTGCTGACCATAGACTTCAAAGTCTGCTGAGTAGCCCCAAAACTTATAAATGAAAGGACAGCAAGATCAGACTGAGAGGCAACACTAATAATTCAGAGGTCAGCAATCACTTTTGACCAGAAAGAACTTGTTTCCTCAGTTCCTTACCTGTTTTTGATATTTCCTTTAATAATTTGTTGTGATGTTTTATTAATGTCACAAAGTCAAGTCTTTCTATGCAGACAGGGAATGAAAGATAATTAGTGCTTAAGGGATAAAGGTCAAATGGGTTGGAGGGAAGATATGACAGTACTGAAACCTCTCAGAAAATCGTGGTGGTTTTCCAATTCCTCAAGCAAACCAAAGCAGCAAAGGCTGGTGAGAGCATTTTCACTGATTACAGGAGCTGGGTCCGCTTTTGAGTCCACTCAGAATCAGTCAACTAAACAGGAGCATTTCTCCTGGCAGCAGAAAGCAGAACAAACCCACTGGGCAGCTGAACAGATGAGTGTGGTTAGATGAAAAGGGGAAAAAATCTTCAGTAAGAGTTTCTATCACACACCACAGTACAGGCTGAGAAATGGCAGAGCCAGGCCATGGCACTGAGCACTCAGATTCCCATCATAACACCTGGGAGCAGAACAGTGGTGTTCCTTGTGACCAAAACTTGTTGCCAAAGCATGAAAAAGGCATCTCCAGGCCCAGACTGGGAACAGTGAATTTCTTAGAGCTGTGCTGGTCCATTTGTGAGAGTTTTGTTCTAGAGCATTGCATGAGGGCTGCCTGGGCTCACACACAGCCCTCAGCATCTGTTACACACAACTTTGATGCTGAAGTGAGGCAAGGGGACTGCAGCTGCTTGCTCTGGGAAGATACAACCCTGGGCACTTGCATCCCTCAAGCAAAATGTTGCTTGCGTGAAGTTTTGAGTTGGCTTTATGGGAGGAAAACAAAAGGAAACCACTGGGAGAGTGCAGAGCTGCCATTCCTCGTGTTTCTGTGGCCTGTTTTGCCTGCAGAGCCATGAAAAGTCTGTTGTGGGAGAGCTGTGCTGGCAGCCCCTTTCTGAGCTGTGCCAGGCTCCCAGAGAGGAACATGGCCATGCTAAGGAGCCCCAGGGAAGCCTTCCTGGCCTCAGCTGGAGGGTAGGTCAGGGACCCCCATGGGCCCATCCACACCTTCACACAGCAGAGCCACCAAACCACCTCCAGCAGCCACCCAAACACAGCCAAGGCCAGTGGGTGCAGCTGGAGAGCAATCCCTGCCCATCCCTGGGAGCTGATGTGGCCAAATGCCTTTTGGGAAAGACAGTCCACGCCAATGGGTTCAGCAGTGGCCATGCACTGGCAGAAGCCCCAGAATGCTTGGGAGAGCCTGAAGGAACAGACTGGTAGTCACCCAGTGAGGCACAGCCATGGGCCACCCCAAAGACACTTCCGGCTTTACCCCCCAGGTGACCCTGTCAGGCTGAATAATGAAAAATAATTGGGTTAAAATGACCTTTTGAGGAATTTTATTTAAAAGCTATGGGTGGCATTCCAATGTCATATCAATAATATTTCTTTCTACATCCGTAAGGTGTTATCTGGTCAGTGATCAAAACCAATCTGTGAACTGAAAACTAAGACCTACAGATGATTTAGAATTTGTGTAAATTTAAATATGGGTTGTTTCAGTCTTAGAGGGGAAGAAAGAGTGAAAATTGCAACTTCTTCTTTCTTGTTTATATCATGCTGATACAGTCGGATGCAGCTACCCATAACTGGTTCACGGCAACTGCTCTGGCTTTCCCCTGGCCCCAGAGAAGGAGATCAGTTATCTGATTAACAACAGCTCTGCACCAGCTGTGCTAAAGCATAGGGGAAAGGGAGAAAATGAACTAAAGTATCATATTAAGTATGCATTTATAGGTTCATTTTGAGAAAAATAAAAATTTTTTGAGGTTTTTTAACTGTCTCAGGTTGCATTTTGATGGTAACACCTAAAGTGGCAGTCAAGTGTGTTCCATACAGCACAGAGTGAAACCCAGGCAATTTTAGGAGCATGGAATGTTTACATCTACATTTCTGCTCTTCTCCAGCATAGCCATTTTTAAAGGGAAAATGTGGTAAGACTAAAGATCTGTGTATCTGCTCTAATTTATTTTATTTTTATCTTGAATTTGATTTAAAACCTAGTAAGTTTTATTATTCTTACTTAGTTTATATTTGGGATTTTGTGAATTCAGCTATTATTGAAGATCTCCATTCATGATGAGTGACAGTAAATAAATAAATAAATAAATGGAAGAACTTGTGAGATTTCAGCTGTTTTCACTCTAAATGTGCCTCTGCCATTAATCTATCCTAAAATCCTAATCTCAGCAACCTGCCTGTCACAAACTTTGACACTGATTCATGAGAACTTTCTTTGAAAGAACTAGTGTACAGTGAAGTCAGACATGTTGAGGCATTCTCTGTGGAGCTGTACTGCTGGGAATATGAGCTGTTTTGGACTTTTGTGTCCCTTCTGTCTCCAAACTGGAGAATTCATCCCTATCCTCCTCCTAATTTAGACAGTAAAGCATTTAACTACACCTCAATCTTCATGTACATCAAGGAATTCACATACATCAGTGATTTATTTCTTCCATCATGACCTTCTCTTTCCAGAGTTTTGTTGCATACTCACAAAGACTCGAGCAGAAGAGTTGTGACATTTGCCTATTCTACAGTGTACTTTTCCACTTTTTGTTCACTTCTGTATTTACATTTAGGAGCCAGATACTTTTTTTCACATCTGCAAGGGACACATTTCTGTAAATGTTATTAGATGGAAGCATAATTTTGGTGCTGTAACTATTTTCTCATGTGGTCCAAAATGCTCCTGGATGCTGCACCCTGATTTGTTTTCTCATTTCTGAAAGCCCATCACTAAGAGGGACGGTCTTTCTTTGGGTTCTTCCAGGAGGAAGAACTTCAAGGTTCAAGCTGACATGGCAACAACAAAACCATAAATAAATACCTGGAATTTCCCTGTCTCCCAAACTGGTTTCCCAGACTATTGTGAATCACTGTAAGACCATTGCACTCCCTTACTTCCTTCACACACAGACACATCCCCTTTCCCTACACTTTGTTGGTAAGAAACCAACAACCCCCTTGGCTGTTATGCCCACTTCATCTTCCTTAGACCATTGCTTCCAGCAAATCCTGCTGAATTACTGCCTGCAGGGAATTCTAGTGCTGCCTGAGGATTGTGCAAGTTCTGGCTCCTCATTGTGTGGAGAGCTGGGAGCCAGTGTGCTCCGCTGGAATGGGAATACTCAGAGGTGTGAAACTTGGGGGAGTGGTGCCAAGTTGTGCATAGTCCTACGGGGTATCTGCTTTCACTCTTATCATGACTGCAGTCAAATGAAGAATGAAATTGTATCATCCATTTGATAACAAAACCAGTGCAGTTATGTTGTGGTTATAAACATAAAAGCGAAATGTAAAGGTTTCTAGATATATGACTTTAGTTTCTTTGCAGCATTTTCCTCCTGCTTTGCTGAAGTTGTCCTGGGGGTTGAACTGTCTCCAGAAACCACATCCTTCCATGAAATGTCTACTTCTGCTCAGCCACTTTCCTTTTATCGTTCTTCACCCCATCAAAGCACCACAGTTCATTTTAACAGCACAGGTCCTCTTCAAACAACACCCATGAGCCACAGAACAACTGTGCAGGCAACAGAGCAGCACCAGGCAACGCCAGCTCCAGGCCAGCACATGGGAGCCCAGGCAGGAGCTGCCACCGTATCCACAACAGCTGCAGACAACCCCAGCACAGCTGGCCAGGCCACGACCCTCGCCATGCCCTCGGTTACAGCCACAGGGAAGAACACAACCACCCGCTCTGTGTCCTCCACCAGGCATGGTTCACATGTGACCACAGGAACAACTGTAGTGGCCACCAACACCTCCCTGAAACATGAGACAAGTACCCAGGGGACAGGTGCCAGCACCGCCTCTGCAGCCACCACCACGCAGAGGGCCGGGCCCAGCACACGGGCACGGAGACAAACAACAGCCACTGGGGGTCCAATAGCCACAGCCGAGACCAGCATGACCACCCATGCAGGGACACAAACAGCTCCCACATCCCCTGCCAGGGCACCGAGACCCCCTCCTCCCCCGCAGCCCTCTGCCATCCCCACAGGCACCTACACCGTTTCTGACGGGAACGGGACCTGCATCAAAGCTGTCATGGGTCTGCAGCTGATGGCTCAAAATACACAACAGGTGAGGTGGAGGATGAGCTTTGTAGTGACTTTCTTCATTGGCTGGAGTTTATTCTTCCTCTTTCCAAGACATTTTCAGAATTAGCTTCTGTGATCAAAATCGGTGGTTTGCTGCCAGTGTAAAGCCCCTCATGTGCCACAGCATCCCCGCTGCTGTACTTTGGCCTGTGTGATGATGATGCCAGGGGGACATAAAGGTGCTTTCTTATTTCAGTGATATTTGTGTGGGAGCAATGCTGGGGCAGGAGATCAGTCTGCAGGGTTATTTGTGCTTCCTAGAGTGGGAAATTAGTTAAAATCTAAACTGACTTCAGTGAAGAGCTTGACATTGTGAGTTGCAACAAAAGCAATAAATTGTCATTTCACGGACTTGGATTCAGAGGTGGGTTGTCCTGATGCTGATGTATGGACATTTTAGGATCACGAGAACTGCCAGGTCCTGAGGTGGTGGTTCTCTCTCCTAGAAGTGATCCACTGAGAATGATTCAGCAAAAGATATCATACAACCTGAAATGGCAATTGTGTCCCTCAGGCTTTAAGGTTTTGTAGCCTCCATTAATACAACACATGGAGCTACATCCTCAGGCTCTGGAGTTCTTATGCTCGAGCTATCCCTGTTACAAATACAAATATTCATGTTTGATGTCTGAATATTTCTAACACAGGATGACTGTCTAATGTTGGTAAAGGTAATTTTCATCCCTTGTCCTGGCAGAAGCCAGACAGGGAGCAGGATTCCCAACCTCACCAGACCATAGTGAGATGTTTATAATACATAAGGTGCTTCCTCTTTATAAATTACCACTCGTACTCATCTGACCCTGCTCTGAATCGTATCAGTTCACTGAATGAACAGAAACCACATATTTTCTGCCAGCTTAATGCGCTGGAACAGCTCAGTGATGTGTCAGACAACTGCCAGTGCTGGTTTATGAGCAGGGAACGACCCTGGCAGGCAGCAGGTTGGCTGCCACCACCACTGGCCTGTTCATTCAGTCACACAGTGCCTGTCTGGGGGCAAAAAAAGGGAAAATCTCTGCATGTTTTAAAGTTATTAAATCTCTGCATGTTTGCTATTAAGTTCCCCCTCTTCTTCATCAGCAGCCCTGCAATGTCTCTTCTCTCTGCAGGAGCAGATGGAATATGTGACTGTCAACCCCAATGCAACAGAGATATCTGGAAGCTGTGGGATGGTGCAGTCTGAGCTAAACTTAACTTTTAGTGGAGGATTTGTAAACTTCACCTTTGTAAAGGTAATATTTTCATTTAAAGGGAAGAAATGTTTAGGATTGGGAAACAAGAACTTAGGCTGCCTCTGATCCAGCTTGAGCAGTGGGAAAAGGCATTTTATCTATCTCTGTGCTTGTTTCCCATCTGTATGTAAGGCATGGTTACTCCTGTTCTTCCCAAAGGGCTAGAACCATAGAACCATGGATTAATTCAGGTTGGAAAACACCTCTGGAGGCTGCCTGGTGCAACGTTGTGCTCACAGTACAACTGACTTCAGTGTTAAATCAGGTCTTATCTGTTTGAACTTTGAATTTGGAAGTGAAGGGTAAGCACAGTGCTCTGCCATCCTCTAATAGAAAGTGCCAGAGAGCAGTGTTAAAGCTGCCCATCAAGAACACAAAGTCTAGGAACAGCCAAGCAAAATCTGAGTCTCTTTTTAACATAGGTAAAAATCTCATGGGAGGGAAGATCAGGTCTGCTGTTTGCTTTGGAGTGGTAGAGAGGGAAAGGGTTTGGGACTGGAGTCCCTGTGCAGGAACAAGGTGTGCTGGGAGCTCTGACTCACACTGTCAAGTTGCTCTCAGCCATTTGCTTTCCATAAAAGCCAGCTGGAGTTGTCAAATTCAAAGGACAGCCTGTGCAGTTTTAAGTGCCCAGGAGCCATCACACATCCACAGCTGAAGGAGCCTAATTTCATCTAATTTCTGAGTGGAAAATTCCAAACAAGTGAACTACTACAACAAAATTGTAGATAAGTGGCCTTAAAATGCACCAGGGAGACCTACAAACACACACAGACACTTGGGCAAGATGAGAGATCCTGCCCAATCAGTGGGAAAAGGAGGTTTGTTTTTGACATAGTATCTATTAATCCCATGTTCCTCACTGGGGCCACATCATCTGTGGGTGAGGCTTTTACACAAGCTACCGAGAGTGCTGCAGCTTTTACAAGAACAGGAGAAAACCCATGAGTGCAACCATCCTCTTGTAACTCAGGCACTTGCACATTTTGGGAGGCAGCACTATTTACCTGAAAGCTGTAAGGGCTGGATGATGATGCCAGCAGGGTGAAGACAGAATTAACAGTGTATAAAGTCATTAATGGGCAGGAACACAGCACAGACTGGATCCCATCAAACTCTGGCAAGTGTAACGTGCATCAAGGCCAGGTCCTGGAGCTCCACAGCAGCTAAGAGCTGCATCTGGCCATACTGGTCATCTGTGCTCTTCAGATAATCAAGCTAAAGTGTCAGTCTTGAAGCCTGGTTCCAAGCTCAAATTAGAGACAATTAAGAAAAGTACAAATGGTTAATCAGTGATTTTCATAGAAAGTCCAAGAGGGAACAGCAAATTATACCCCACGTGTCATCAATTCTTGAACAGAGAAAATATTTTGATTAGTAATCATCTTTATTTTAGCTCATAGCAAAAAGTTTTCTAAGAGCTACAGAGAAAAAGTGAGGTAAAAAAATGAAGTAGCTCTGTCAAAACAAAGGATCAGTTCAGACTCTGAGTGTTTGCTTTAAATGTGTGCTTCCTGCAACAAGAGGAACATTTTTGGTGTTACAAGAATCCTTAGGGGAAGGCTGGAGATTCAAGTACCCATGAAAGCCCCAGGCTGCAGCAGTCCTAAGGAGAG
>WEKY01020951.1:5066-31754 GCA_013390045.1 Picathartes gymnocephalus | reverse complement strand
TGGCCTTGGTAAACCTCATGAGGCTTCCATGGGTCCTAGAGCTTATCCAAGTCCTTCTTCATGGTATCCCATCCTTCAGGCAGGTCAGCTGCAGCACTTAACTTTGTGTCATCTGCAAATGGTGCTGCATTTCTGAAACAAATTCCCAAACGTTAAAACCCACAAAAATTTCAAGTTTTGATATATTGTGCCGTTTTTTTTTCCCTTGGAAACTTATCAAGTTTGACCCAATTCTTTCAAAAATATGTATTTAAGTATTTCACTTGTTGACAAAAATACTCCTTCTCCATCTAAATTAGAGTTAAAACTGTAAGCTGCAGCCCCATAAATCAAGGCTCTCTCACTGTGTCTGGAGCAGGCTGGAGCAGGCTGGTGCCTTCTTGTGACATAAATTCACCAGTGAGCCTCATAACTCAGGGAAGTACAAAACTGGTTGAGCTACACAGCTATAAAACCACAGCTGTGCATTGGGGAATCAAGCATAGGCTGCTAATTCACACCAATGGGGAAAAAAATAGGAGTTTAAAGTTAATTAAAAGTAAAAGAATCCCTCTAAATTATGTCTGAGGATGTTGGAGTGAAAAGGACAGAAGGTGAAGGAATACTTAAGACCTTCTGTATGAGGGAACTGAACCAGCCCTGGTAGAAGATGGTAAGGCTCACCTATGGCCTCACAGTTTTTCTTGCAGCTGAGGAGACTTACTCAGGCATGGTCTGGAGCCCTTGTACCCTGACCTCGGGCAATTCCAGCTGAGTTTGTGCATTGCCTGGGGCTGGGTACTGGGGAGGTCTCCTGAATGTTCCTTGCTGCTTGACAACCTGCTGGCAAGGGGAAAGCCCCAAACTGGCCCGTCAGTTGCTCCAGGTGTGTGCCGTAAACATAGGCACAGGGGATCCCCCCATCCATGGGGGATGTGAGACCAGACCAACGCCTGCCGCAGGAAGGGATCCCACAGCTGGCAGGGCATGAGGGCAGAGGGAACTGCTGGAAAGGGGAGGGGGAACCTCCATCTGCAGGGGAACCTGCCGGATGGGGGAACCTCCATTTGCAGGGAAGTTGTGGGATAGTGCATCCCTTCCTGTGTCCCCCCAGCACATAGGTGTTATTTTCCTGCTGGGGCAATGCCCTCTGGCAACAGCCTTCATCCAGCAGCTTCTGCCAGAAGGGGCTTTCTTTGTGCAGGCTGGAGAATACATGAAACTTGCACAAGTCCTTCCTAGGGAGCTCAGTTTGGTTTTACTCCATTGCTTGGCCCCATTTGCCAAATTATACTCTCATTTAAACCTGCATAAAAACTCCACTAGAGTCTCACAAATAATGCATGTTTGTACTCTGCTAATCTGAAAGTGTTTGATCCTATCGTTTTATAATGCTAGGACTTCAGTTTTACAAGTTCTTATGGGGAAGAGCAAAAGTATTTGTATTTACTTGGTCTGAGTTTTAAGTGCATTTTGCTGTGATACCTTAAATGAAGCATCTTTCAGAAGTGTTGATCTCTCAGACCAATATATTCTATTCTGTCTGTGAGTTGCAACCTCATGTCCTGAGCTGTGCAAGAACCATAAAGCACCAGTCCATAACAGCATTTCACCTCAGTGAATCTAGCAGCTCTTGCCATGTTATATACCACATTACTCCCAACCTTCCAAAGGACTCAGCAGCCAGTCAGCCCACATGTTTGCGGGCTGACCTGCTGACATTTCAGTCAGTGGGTAATTCACTGTCGTGTTATGACATCTATGTTTTCTTCAGGTGAGGCATTACAGATCATCATCTCCTTTTTTTTTTGGCACAAGGAATCATTGCCAAAATCTCATGAGTATACTTTCAGGGAAAATGTCTGGAAACCCACTTTTTTCCAACTCTTATGGGTGGCTCTTTAAAAAAACAAGGTGATTTTTTTCCTCCTGTGAGTAGCAGTTTTACATCTAACGTGGTGTTACCTTGTCACAACAGCAAAGTGTAGCAGGATGGGTACTTGTCACATGCATCTCTTCGGAACATTAAGAATTAAAAGAATTAAAAGACCCTGGACCCTAAACCATATAACTTCTGCCTGTGCAAGTAGACTACTAGGACCAGAAAATTCACCTTGCAAATATGAAAACAGCAGATGTCAGGTACACATGAGAACTTGTTCTTCTTCCTAATGCTCTATTTTTCCAGCTCTGCAATCTAAAAGGAAAAGGAGGAAAGGATAATCTTTTACTCCAAATGGGAAAGAGATGTCTGGAAGGATTAAAGGATATCCTGCCTCCCAAGTTCCCGTTATGCCACTAAGCACACATTCGTGATGGAAGGAGTTGCTGTTGCAATCTTTCTAGAAAATATGCTACACCTGTAGCTGAGAGCCTTAAAGCACCAAACACTGAACACACAATACAAGTAAAAAATGGAGCAGAGAAATTAAAGCTCTCTACCAAATAGAATTAGTTTATAACAAGAGAGGGAGTTGAAATTTAGTCATGGTTGAATGTTTCCTATTCCCTCTTAGCACTTGCAACTCCTTTTTTAAATTGTGCTTTTGTGGAGAGAGGTATTGGAATTCTCCAAGGTTTTGGAAATATCCTTGCTTTATCTTGAAAGCATTTGTCTGGTCCCTACATGACACAGCCTCTAACCTTGCTCTGGACGCACTGAGATGAAATGGGCTTCTAATTTCATGGCTGAAGTCAGAAGAGATACTATCCGCTCAGTTCCCTGAGTAAAAATTGCTCTCTATTATAAATCTCTTGGAATTCTGCTTTTGTGTCCTCAAAAGGATTGGAATGTGAAGATCCATATGAGTGTGCATGATCTCTGTAGGGGCTGAAAAATAGAATACTAGAGTTGCTTGATACTACATAAAATTTTAATAAGAGATTGAGTCACATAAAGCTTTTCACTGCCTTCCCCTTTTATTCTTAATATTTGCTCCAGATGTGGAATCTAGCTTGTCAGTGTGTGTAGGTACAATCTGATTCGTGTTGACATCTTGTAAAGATCGGGGAAGTGTTTTTCAGGCAGCTGCAAGGGCAATGCTTAGGCAGTGAGAAGAAACACTGTATTATGCCCCCTCTAAAGTGAGCTTTTAAAGGTTGCTTTCTTTGTGCAGCTTGTCCAAAACATCAAATCCAAGCTCCAGTAAGAAGCAGAGCCAAGAGAGGGTTAAGGAAGTCAGTGATGCCTGATGTTAACATCTTTCCTCTTTTTTCAGCTTTGTAAAAGATAAACGTTTCAGATTTCAATCTGTGTTTCCCAGCAGTGCTTTGGAAACACTGCAGTAGGCCTGCAAAAATCACTAATGCTGGGCCAAGCTGAGATAATGCGTCTCAGCAGGAATGACATAATGTCCTAAAAGAAGACTATGATGTAATGCATGTCTCACAAATCAGAGCTAATTTCCATTAGAAAACCTTGAAGTCTAGCACTAGTACTGCGGTATGCAAAACTTCAGGGGTTTAGATGTTTTTTCCTTTTTATTTTTTAAGAATGATTTTGTAAGGCTTACAGCACTCACACAGTCTGTCTCAATTACTGGAGAAGTTTCTCTCTTGTTCCACTCTTTCTTGCTATTCAGGTGCTTACTGAAAGCCATTAAGCATTTCACCTTGGTTGAGGTGCCTGCGATACCTTAATATGAACACTGTAATTTATAGCATTAACATGGCTGTTTATGCAGGTGAGGCATAAAGCGTATATAGCATATTACAGTAAATCCTGCTTAATGAAGGTGTTATGCAGGGATTTATTAGACTCAGTAATATCTCACATAAAAGTTAAGCAGTATTTCTGCAAAGCTCAGCTTTGGTTTCAGCCAGTGCAACTCAGTCCTTGGTGGCGTTGCTCCTCTGGGTGAGCTGGATTTGGACCCATGCAGTTTATAAACAGTCACAGTGAGTTTTCCTGTCTTTTATTAATAAACATGATCCTGTGGTGCATGAGCCCGTGAGACCAGAGTACTGGGAGCTGCTGCAGGGCTTATTTCCAACCAGGGCATCCCTTAGCAAGCCTGCTAGGGTCCCACACCTGCCCTGACCCAGCCCCTCACAAAGTGGTTGGATGTCCTGGAGGGTCTTACTGTCCCATGGGCCCACCCACTGTTTGTGACAAGGAGACCATTATTATTCCCAGGCATGCAGCTGCTTTTGGGGCCATGGCCCTGCACCTTGTGTGCACGCTTTTGTGGATGAGGACAGGAGCTGCTGCCATTGGCTGGCTCTGTTCTTTGGAGGCAGAACAGAGCCAGGAGTCTGAGTCTGCAGCTAGGAGAAAGACCCCACAGTTCCTGGCATTGGAGGGAATGACAGCAGCTCATGTGGGACAGGATGTGGCCTTGGCTACCTGTGTGGCCACACTCCCCTGCAGTTGTAATGTGGCAATGTATAGCCATTGTATGTATACTGTGCCTTCATCTTACTGTTGTCATGTCATTGGAGCTGGACCTCCATGCCTTCAAAATAACTCAGTTTTGTTGCAGCGGTTTTTATTAGTTAATTGTACTTTGGTTCCTTCTATGTACCCCTGTTTATACCTTGTATGCTCCCCCTGTCAATTATCTGTTCCCTCCCCTGGTTGAGCGAGAGGTTCCCTCTCTCTCCTGTCACTCTCCTTTCCCCCCTGCCCCGAGTTCTGGAAAGGTCCTCGTTATTTCGTTATGCATTGGCCCTTACAGGTGTATTCCCCCTTCCCTGTTTCTCCGTTCATTGTGCAGCCTGTCCCTCATCCCCGGACCACACCCTTGGGCTTTCCCGATTGGTTGTGTTCGTGTCCCCACCCCGGGACCCTGGGAGTATGAAACCCCCTGTTACCATTGTTCGGGAGGTCACTTGGAGCAGTGCATAGGAGGTTCGATCCTTCTCTGTGAAACTCCTTGTGGCTAGACTCAGTTAGTCTCTCCCCATCAGCCAAATAAACCTTGGTCTGGTGTATAGAACTACTGAGTCCTCCCTGCTTTTGCTTCTCTACACATTCACCACCTGCTTGTTAAGCTGCTATCGGCTCTGCGAGCTGCGGCTGCGGTAGGGTTCTGGGGATCAGCGAGAATCCCCAGAGGAGTCGACCAGCGCAGCCTTGGCACCCAGGCAGTCAAGCGTGGCGAAACAGTTTCTCCAGAATTAACCCTGATCAGGGCTGTGCATCTAGTTCCTGGGATGGGAACAAGGACTATTCAGAATCCTATTCCAGTCAGGACAGGAGTCTCTGGCCCAGAACCTGTCTCCCAGGAAATAAGAACTATATTACAGCCCCTTGCATCTACTCATAGAGATATTTCCAGGGATGTATCCTGAGCATCAGAGTCACTTCAAGAGTGTTTGCACTGGAAACCACAGTCTTTAAAAAATGACCCTTGAGGTAGCTCATGCATGTCAGCCCTCCACCACAGCAGGCAGCTGTCAGCTTGGTTTTGACTACCATGGTCTCTGTGACAGAGAGCTGATCTGTGCTTATCAAACCATCTCATCTGAACCAACTGAGGTATTAATATCTAACCTCTTCTGGCTCTTTTAAATTCGAGGTTTGTATTTTTACTTCTCTGTGTTAAGAAACATCAGGAGTGTCAGATTCTGAAGGCTTACGTTTACTTGCCTACAAGATGTGAGGTTGCTAACTGAGATTCAGCTGGCAAATAAACTTCTGACCTTGTTCTAAAAATTAATAAACCACCATCAGCACCTCAAAGGGAGGGAGAAGCTGGCACCTGCTCCTGTTAGTTCAAGCCTGGACCTGCTTTTCATTCAGAACACCCTGACTGCAGATGGAGACTGCCGTATTTTATGTTACAGACTGCCTTCTAAAGGTGATGGACCCATGACACATAGCATCATTATGTGGGAATGGTACTGGACATGTACCACAATCACACAAGTGAAAGGTGAGTTGCTGTATAAGATTGTTTTGAAAATTCATTAGCATTAATAAATACCAAACTGTGTTACATGCACCATTTCATTAAAAGAATGTAGCCGGAAGGAGAGCTTATTTATCTATGTCTAGCAAAAAGCTCTAGAGGCAGATGTGAAATGTATAATTATAATGTTAATATGGTCTGCTGGCCTGCTGGTGGACTGGCGAGAGGGGGACCCAGCTCTCTAAACCTGACCTCACCTCTGCTGTATGGGACTGTTGAGGAAAGTCATTTAACCCTCTTTCTGACATGGGAGCTCTGCTACTTCTAGAAGCAAGTAATCCAAGTGCCTTGAAGACTAATTTTTGTGTAAGGACTGGAGCATTTTTAACCCATTTTGGCATTTCCAGTTTGCATTTATGCGTACTTAAATACCTATTCACCTTGTTCCAGCTACAACTTGAACTCAACAACAAAGATTACACTGGCTAAGGAGGCACTGCAATATCTAAGACAAGGGCAGCCAGTATCCAGCCACTTTGTGAAAACCGAGTACCAAGTGAAGCATCTCAGCTGATGATCTTGGGTTTATGAAAGCTCCTTGGGAACTTTCAGTGGCATTGGTGCGGTACAATGGGGAAAATTGCCTCCTGTTGTGAGATTTGATGGAGTATAATCTCTGTTGGGCTAGCAGATGATGGAAAATAATATATCCTTGGTGCAGTACAGCACTAGTACAGTGAACTGCCCAGCCCTGAGTAAGTTAACTCAGGAAAGGCAATGCAACAGCATACCTGGTGCCTCTGGTTCCAGGGCTTGCTTTGAGCTACCCACAGTGTTTCTGTGCCAGTGATGCAGAGATGTGCTGTGTGGCCTTGCCCTTCTGGCATGACTGCCTGGAGGAGAACTGGGGGCTCCCTCTGCCCATCCTGCTTTTCTACCAGCCTAGGACACTGAACACTTCATATGCCTTTAAAACTTTTCATTTTTGCCTCTCAAAGGCAATTATTGAATTGCCTTTGAATTATTATTATTATGGTATTATGGAATACCTTATCTCCACTTTGAGGGGTAGTAAGACCTGTAAGCATGTAATCCTCCTTTAAAGGTTCAGTGAGGTCTGTTTAGGAAAAAGAGCTGGTCTACTTGGAAATGTCCCATTGGATGAGAAATTGCCAAACCCATGACCAGAGTAGCCTCTCCGTAGCTGAGCAAGGAGCTGAGTTAAAAAGCATTTGAGTGAGATATTTCCAATTCTGAAGGGCAGAGAGAGTACACATCAGTTCCCTGCTTCTGACCCTATCCCACAGTATGGAAACAATAGGTCTTATTGACATTAAAGGCAATAAATTTAGAAGGAATTACAAAGGATATTGCTTTGCACTTTGAATAAAGAGGCTGTAGTCTTCACTTATGCAGGCATTTAATGTCAAGCATGTGTGGATGGATTTTTGAAAAGTGTTGGCTAATTTAATCATCACTGACTACTGTATGTCGTGCTAAAATAATCCAGGGCTGTGTTTCATTCTATACTGTAGCTGGTTAAGTTTGATAACCAGGCAGAAACACCAATGAATGTAGTTTTAGGTTTTAGTTCACCATCCTCACATGGGGCACCAATTTAATGGAGTGGGTTGAGCACTCTGGCCGAACACCAGTGCACCCACTGAACTTTATATACTCATTTTCTGCTGTGAGATAAAGATTAGGAGAAATGCAAAGCAGGCTCAAAACCTTAAAAGGTATAAAGACAGTTATTAGCAGAACTAAAATGAAAATAATAAGAACCAGAATAAACCTTCAGACACTTCTCCTCCCTCCACCTCATTTTCTCTTTCCCACTGACAACATAAAGAGACAAGACCTGAGACTTTCAGTCAATTTACCACCTCTAAAATAGTCTTTCTTCAGTTCACTTAGGGAGAGGAGTCTCACCTNAATTTACCACCTCTAAAATAGTCTTTCTTCAGTTCACTTAGGGAGAGGAGTCTCACCTGCCATGCCAGGGAGACTTTTTCAAAAGAACACAGTTCTCTCGTGGCTCCAATATCACAGCGAATCAGCCACCCGGAAAAGGAAATCTGTTCGCAATGTGAAAGTCCCTTCCCTCGACATACAGTTCGTCCCACAACTGCTTTTGAGGGCTCATCTCTGTCTCATGGGGTACTATTTTAAGGATGAGCTGTTCTGGTAGAAAAGCAAAGGGTCTTCTCTCTGGAAGCAACATTTCTCCTATCCCCAGAGCAAGGGTTCCTATCTCTCTCATCTCTGTGGCATAGTTCCCCATTTCTCCATAGCTACTTCAACAGCTGCTTGCTTCATCATGGGTACCTTTGCTCAGGCTGCAGTTAGAATGCTGCATCCTCCCAGTTGCATTCATGAGTTAGAAGGAATAGTCTGGTATATCACAGTCCATCACCATGAACTTACAAAAGAATTTCAGCTTAAAGCATCTCCTCTCTCTCTCCTCCCTCTGGACTTCAGCTCCTTCTTCACTGACCTCAGAGTCTCCATGTTGCTTTCTTCACCTGTCTGCACTCTTTCTCTTACTCTTCCTCGAGAGAGGATTGATGTCTGTCAGTTTCATCTGTGCACTGAGAGAGTTGTGATCTCTCCTGGGCTCTGCTGTTGGTCACATGATCTCTGCTGGGCAGCAGCCGAAGCTGCTGCAAACTTTTCCGGGGGAGATGGGGGAGGCAGGGGCTGCAGGATCTCAGCAGCCAGGTCAGCATTCAGCTGCGGCAGGATCTCAGCCATGCCCGGCCCGGCCGAGTGAGTCCAGCCTGGCCTGGTCCCATGGAACCGGCAGGACCTGACTGAGCGGGCCTGGCCTGGCCCCAGCCTGGTCCCGCTGGGCTGCATGGGCCCTCTGTTACCTGTTCAGAAGCCGGAAACAAGAGAGAGATTCCTGGGCTTCACCTTTCTTAAATGTGAATCACGGAGGTGTATTCATCTTCTTAAGTGGCTAAACAGAGTGTCCATCTTAGAACTAGCCAGCTAATTGGTTCTTCCAGGCCAGAAGGAAGCAGTCAAGTTCCTTACGTAAAAAATCGCATTTCAAGGCATGACATATACTGTTGCAGTTGATTACCTCTGGGATACCTGTGTGTCTGTGGGGGAGAACTGCACCCCTGTCTATGTATATCCAAATTTTTTTCTTCTTCTATGAGTTTATTTATACCTCCAGAGATATGAGGCCATAGCGAATGGAGTCATATTGGAATGAGAAGATTCCAAAGCTGTAAGTCAGATCCGAAAGGGAATCTATGTGTCAAGATCTTCCTTGTTTGTATATCCAGTACGGAATTGAACTTAGCAGGAAATCAGTACCTAAGTATCTTGGCAGGTCTCATCATTTTGGCTGAGGTAGCAGTTGTGAAATGCATGGATTCTGAAACTGAAACACAACTGAAAGAGGAATGAAAGTGATTGCTGTAATCTTTATTCCCAAGGAACTCAGAGCACTTTCTACTATAATTTTGAAGGCACCTTAAAGGTTGCTTCCATTTGCTTCCAGTGTAATAATTGTGCAGCTGAAATCTTTACTGTCTTTTGTTAGTTATGTTCAAGCTTCCAGTTGACTTTGCTGCACCATGTAGCTTGAACAGATTGTGTCCCTGCTGCTGGGAACATGGAGGTTCAAGTTTGGCCCATTCCACACTGTGCTTGGGTTTCCTCCCTCAGGACCTCTTGAATCTTGGGGTGGTCTTACGAGCAAGGCAGCTGTGAAATAACAGAAGGCATAGGTATCCTCTTAGAAAGGTGAAGGATAGCTGGGGTGCAAGAGCAGGCTATTCCCTGCCTCTCCACACACATGGCATGATGTGGACCAGGCAAGGGGGTGATCTTGGGGTCTTGCTTTGTCAGAAGATCCTTTCTACTTTTGAACTTCAGGGAGCCTGTCTAGCTCCTGCACACTGCCTGAACATAACTTGCTGCAACAGCAGTGCAACCCACCTGCCTTCCTGTTACAGAGGGCAAAGCCCCTGAGAGGCCACCACAGAGAGGCTTGGGAGTTCTGTGCCCTTGCATGCAGAATCTCTGTAAATCCACCATGCCACAATGTGTCTCTCTGTTGCTATCACTGTCTCTGTGGCTTGCAGTTTCCTGCTGCTGAGGCAAGAGTGATTCACACATGGACACTCTGTGCACCCAGAGCCCCTGCAGAGGGCTGCCTGCTGTATGGTTGCCTATTCACTCTTGTAGGCCACTGAAATTGTGACTTCTGGCTGCCAATGGAGCTACCTGAAAGCACTGGAGACCTCTTGGGAATACATGGGCATTGCTGAGCATGGGCCTGGCTTTGCAATCCTCTGCTCTTTTGTGGTGTGACTCACCGACCCCCAGCTCTGTAGAAAAAAAAAAAAATCATAGCTGCAGCTACAGATGATGATGCCGATAGCAGCAGCACCAGAACTGAGCACAGCACAGCCTCCTGAGACACCCTGTACTGGGCAGGCCTGATTCAGTGACAGAAGCAGTTCAAGATGCCTTTGGGCATCCCTTTCATTCCACAAAGCAAAACCTGTTCCCAGTCCTGCAGCAATGATCTAACAAGCAACATTGTCATTTCACATTTCTGGGTGCTCGGAGGAGTTGAATGTACCCAAGCCACAGCATGCTGCAGCACAGGCATCTGCAGGTGAAGCAGAAGATGTGTCAACCCTGGTGTACAACAGCAAGGAGAAATACATGTTTCTGAGTCCCTGGCACAGATTGGAGCCTCTGAGGAGACGACGACTCTCGGCAGCATGTCAATAATTGAGTAAATACTCTGGATGTCTTCAGCTGAGGGAAAAGTTGTGTGTCTGAGTGCTGCTGTGTGCTGGAGAGGTTTCTGGCTGCAAGGGGTGGATGGCTGCAGCAGCCAGACCTTGAGTGGTGCCACTAGGACAGGGGTGCCCAGAACTCCCCATCCAAAAGCACCACTTGGTGACCAGGTGCCCAAGACATCCACTGCCTTCCTGTTCCCCATCAGGCATGGTACCGCCAGTCCTGTGAAGCTCACGTGAGATGCAAAGGCTGAAATGAGTAGTTCATGACCTCAGACAGAGCTGGTGGCATCTCCTTTAAAAGATCTGCACAATATTTTCCATCATAAAGATCTGTTTCCAGTTGCTTCTCTTTTTGTCAAGTGCATCAGCCTAAAGCTGTCATTTTCTTTAAATTTAATCCGGAACAACAAAGCTGTTTCTAAAAGTGAATGGCAAGTACGTTTTTTAGAATCAGTACACACCTGGATATATATACATTTATGTGTAAAATCTGTATGCTGTCAACAGAGGGAATTTCACCTGTCTGTGCAAAGCTGCCCGAGCTGCAAGCCCTGTTTACCCTGTTTCAGTGGGGATCTGCTGGAGCTACAACTGGACCTAGCTTTCCCACAGCTCCAGCTGCAGTGAACCCACCAGCCCATGGCTCATCAGGAAAGGTGGGGAGCATGGCCCAGCATACCCCCCACCCCCCATGCTTTCTCCCTCCCCACTATTACTCTAACCCAGCTGATGCTGCTCCTGCTCTTGTTTTCCCTTTTCCTTGTCCTTGCTGTGAGAAGTTGGTGTACCACTACTGGCCAAATATCCCTACCCCAGAGCCAGCCACAGAGTGGGTTTCTACCAGTCCAGCTGGAGATGGGGCACTGGCATGGACTGAAAGCAGTGGAGGACATTTTGAAATAAAGCTAAAATCAGGGAAAAAAGCACAGCCGAGTCTTTGCTGCCGGATGTCTGCCTGTGGGAAACCAGGGCTTGTGGGTTCTGAAGCTTGCAGACCAGTTTCTTGAAAAACAGGAGATAAATTTTCCCTTTGGCTGAGCAGTGTGGAAGCAGAAGAGCACTAGAAGGAATGTGAGAGCGTGACTGAAAGGGGAGAGGATGGAGAGAAAAAAGCTGTCTCCTCTACTTCTGAAAATCACTTGCATAAGGATACTTGCTTAGGTCGATTGTAAGGATCCAAGCATTTGGGTTTACAGGAAAACGTTTTCTTTAAAAAGAGTGATTGTAAGCGATGTCTGCTGTAAGAGATGAGTGCTGCCCCTAGAGTTTCTGTGCTAAGAAGCTGTCAGACATCACACTGGAAGGGTGCATGCAGGAGCAGTTGGCCAGAAATCTATTTTTGAAGATGGTCTCCAAAAACAAATCTTCTCTCTGCCATGCTGCTGCTTAATTTATGTTTCACTTGAAGCCTATAGCATATCTTGTATGTGTGCCACATCTGCATGACTGAAAGACAGCTGCCTCTGGGGTCTGGAAATGGGGGATAAACCAGTATATTTTCCCCTATCTGGGAATTAGGCCTACCAGTGCAATATGCTAGGAACCTTGTAACCATGTCTTTGCCCAGCACCTAGCAAAATGAAGTTTATTCCAAGGCTGAACTCCTAGTTCAGGTAGTAATATTATAAAAACCAATAAAGCACCCTAATGATAATAAACCCCTGGCTCTGAATTTACCAGCGCTCAGTGTGGGTTCACAAGATAGGATCTCATGCTTGCTGGGATTTCGTTGAAGCACCAGATGTTTCAAGCACCACATGCTTCAAGGAAAGGGTTTTGAGGGGAAGAAACTGAATATCCTATATCATACTGTTTCCTTAGGGTAAAAGTCTGGACCCTCCACAGTGAGTGTTTTATGAGAAGAAGTAGTTGTAATTATTCCCATGACCCAATTAATTCAGAAAATGTGAGAGGGGCAGCACAGTCTTTTTGAGAGCAGATATTTCACCCGCAGTGATCCTGGCTGGGGCTTGCAACTCACTCTTTGATGCAGTTCTGGGTGCCCCATAAAAACTTGCAGGCCTGAGGAAGGAACAAACATGTCAGGCTCACCTGACCTGAGAACAGAGAGATGTGAGGGGATATTGTTCAGTGGTAGTGGCTCATACCTTAGTTTTTGACCCTGCTCCCTGCAGTCCTAGCTTTTCCTAGATCTAGGTTGCCTCTTGTGACTCTGGAAGCCTCATTGGACTTGCCTTATTCTGCAGGCAATATTCAGTCCTTCATTTATTTCACCATTTTCTGCGACCTTGCATTTATTTTGCCATGTTCTCTGCAGAATGTGCTGTCTCCCCATGTGCTGCTCCAGCACCTACTACAAAGAGGTCCAGACCTTGTGGGCTTTTGTATTCCAAAAATATTGTTTGTAACTTCTGCTTGTTTCTGCAAATTAAAATGCCTCATACTGACTTCAGTGGAAATATGCTGCCCAAGGAATGAGGCCATAAGGAAAGGTTTGACTGGACTGCACGGAAGTTTAGTGAAAACAGTGCTTTGTTTTAGTGAGTAGTGGGTGCTCAGCAGGCAGTGATAAAGTGGTGCTTTCTGCACTTTTGTCTTCCCAAAGAGTATCCTTTGTTGACTGTATTTACCAGCTTAATCTTAAAATCAGCATTTTTATTATCTTTTAGGACACTCCTTACTGTGGAAATAGCAACAACCCATTAGCAAGTTGGTGTGCTTCTCTTCCAACACACTCCCAGCACAAAGCCAAAAACTGACCCGTGATGGGGGCAGGCTAGGAACATTTAATGGAGAGCCTAATGTGGAACAGGAAGCTGTGGTGCAGCAGCAGGCTGTGCTGGCCCAGGACACTTAACAATGTCACAGTGTTTGTGACCTTCGGGTGGCAGGGGACGTTAGGCAGCTGAGCACCTCACTATGCAAGTTGCTGAGAAAATCTATCCACACGCCAGGACAGCTATTGGATTGTGACATCTTTTCCTTACCAAACACTTGCCTGGGGCTATAGCTGGACTACTTACAGACAAGTAAAATGTCGTATTAGCACTTCCACACAATTCAGTCACGATGCTGTGGTGTGGCAGAATGAATGGCAGGTGCCACAACAGCACCTTTACTTTCTCTTTGGGCAAAGGTGCATGAAAAACTGTGCTCCAGTGCTTCCTCACTACTGAGTTTGTAAGTCCTTGGCTGGACTTCCCTTGGTCCTCTGGAGACAGTGCAATTTCTCATCTGGGTAAATGTTGGTCTGTTTTTCATTTAAATATTAATTTGGGCTGTCACAATGTCATGTGTAATACTGCCACTCTCTGTGAGGATTAGAGTGATTAGGAGTCTCAGAATACACTTTAATCAGCCAGTTCAATACTGCTGAGATTTTCAGTCTACCGTCTCCCATGCAGCAGCCAGAGTCTTTCGACACGCTAACAAAATTGAAATGAGTTTCTTCATCTTAGACAAGGATAATTAATCTTCAAACACTGTTTATCTTAGCCCAAAAATCCCCAGAATTCAGAACCAAATTAATTTAAAGTCTACATCTGCTTTAAGTAGTAATTGGTTAATCAACAGGCTCGATATGTAATTATATTCTTTGTTCACACTCCTTACAGGCTTGAAAAGACCATCTAATTCCTATGTTGCTTTGATTCCTATAATTAGCCCATGTGACATACAATGCTGTATGTGAGTGAACAAATTTTTCCTGGAATAATTTCCCTGAGATTGTTCCCACAAATGATTTTTTTTTTTAGTAACTTAAAAAAGCTTTCATATGATTTCTTTGTTATTTTGGATTTCTGTGACTCATGTAGGTATTGCGCAAAGGGTTTTATGGCTTGAATCTTTGCTGTCTGCCTGTAGATGAAGAAATCAACACTTTGTTTTAATTTCTCTTACTTACATATGATATAGCTTGAACAGTAAAGGGATTCTTGCTCCCTCTGAATATTGATAGGAAGTGGAAAATTCATGATAAGGTCATTCTAACTGTCTTTCAGAAGAGACCAGCCACAAAATCTATTAGCTGGTGTTATTCTTGTGGATAGGAATTATCATTGCTACTAGGAATTGGAGGTCTGAGAATAAATCAGAGAAGGAAGTTGTGGTCTTTTTAACGCAGAGTTGTGGGTCTTTACTTAGTGGATTCTGTTATAACCCCATTGTGGTCAGTGGTCTGGTCACTGGTTTTCATATTTCTGTTCACAGGAATTTCCACCAGCTTAATGCGTGCTTATATACTAGTATTAATATCCTCTCTTCAATAATCTTCTTGCTGAAACCTATTAAAACCCAGCATTTAACTCTATTTAAATTATTTAATCTACTTAAACTCTGTTTAGCTCTTTGCATACCTAAATGTATTCCATCTTTCATTCTTGTCAATACTACATATATTATAGCTCCAAGAAACAAATCAAACCCTTCTCCTTCTGATGAATGAGATGCAAGAGAATTTGACTGCTAACACCTTAGTGTTATGAGTTCTTAGAGGACAGGGGAATATCAGCTTTAGAAGTGTTTGGGGCCCAAACTTCTGGGTATGTGTGGATTCATCCTGCCATTTTGCACTGCCCTTAAAAGTGGAGAATTCGGGTCATCTACGAAGCATTTAGAACCTGTAGGTCCTTTCTTTTGATAGCTAGACAGGAACTTTAGCATCAGAGGGGAAAAATTAAAGGGGTAGAGTGTTGAAAAACTTCCGATGAACTGCACCGAATGTGAAGGGGGGATGACAGGGGAGCCTTTTCTCTTCTTAATAATCAGATAGCTCTAACGCACATTTGTCCTCAGTCACAGAAGTGTGGGTCATGTGAGATGCCTGGGGCTCTGAGAGAGAGGGGGAGGGCAGTGATCCCCACTGTGTGGGTTAAGAGATGCTACCAAAGTAACCAGCGATTCCCCCATCTTGATGTGATATGAAGTTGAGCTGGTGGATCAGCAAGATGTTCCTTGACGAAATTTCAAATTCTCTTCAACATTAGACTGAGAAATAAGCATTGAGCTGCAGCCTGAGGGTTGTTATTCTGGGTGTACCCCACTGCTCAAACCCATCTCTGGTGGGTCAGGGACTGAGTCAGCTTCCTCTAGGAGAAGGGCAAGATCAGGCATACCAAAAGCACTGCCAGAAAGAGTTCTTCCCTTCAGGAAGTAATATTTTTGAAGATGTTTACCCATTAAAAGTTTTCCTTGAGATGGATTTCCAAAGATAATGTCAAAGCATGGAATAAATCAATAAAGCTATTGCAGCAACCACGCAGCCCAAGAGGTTTCCCCTCCCTCTCTAGCAGCCCTAGTGAATGCTTTTCTGCCCATCTGTAACTGTCTCATTATTTTTGCCAAACAGACCGTTCTTGTTTGCACTCACTGCTCTGAATCTCCTTGCTCCTGAACTCTGGTGTATGTTAGAGTCCAGGTTTCTTTCACTTACTCATGTATGCTGAAAACCATAACCCTCAGAGAATTACTCACCTCCATGCCTAAAGAGGTGGTACTTCTGCCCTGAGGCTGAGATTGATCCAAGTCCCTGGAAAAAGCTTTCCTGGGCTTGCAATGAGACACCCCTTTAATCTTTCTCCCAAGCAGTGTCACAACTAGGAGCTCAGAGGTTTAAGAGGAGAAGCAAGTCTGTCTTTCCTTGAGGTCTCCTTAGCACCCAAAGGGTGGAAACAAGGAATACCTAGGAGCCCTGAGGTACCCCTGGGAGATGTGGCTGAGCCCCTGAGACTCCCTCCCTGAGGTGTCTTCACTCTGCTGTGGTGAGGCTACAGCACAACTGAGGGCAGTGGTAATGAAAAGCAGGCAAAGTCAGTTTTTAAAGTTCAGTGTGTAAAGACTGCAGGAACAAGTCTTTGCTTTTCTGAGCATTGAACAGATTTTTCTGCTTGTTTATGGCACTGAAAAATGTAATATGGAGAAAGAAATAGAAAAGGGTTTTTTTGGAAGTGCTTTGCTCAGCTGTGGTCCTTTTCAGCTTTGGGAGCTCAAGCCCTGGGGCTGGCCCTAGGCAAAGATCTCATGACATATTTGTCCCTGCCCTGTACTGAGAAGCAATATCCCAGCTAGAGCCTCTGCATGCAAAAACTGTGTATCAACCTTTTCTTGTCCCATTTCCCCACATGTAGCACTGTCTTTGAAATTACAGAGCTGTAGATGTGTATTTCCTTTTATTCAGTTGCCAGTTTCTGAGCATCCATAAGTCATATTCTCAAGCTTTTTGTAATAAACACATTCTTGAAATGTTCTTGAAAAGACTAAACAAAGAAAAACCCAAATGACAAAAGCAATTCTCCTGTAATTTCCTGCATTGGGTAGAGAGACTCTTAAGAACATAAAACATTGGAAAATATTCTATGATTCTGGAAGCTGGAGATAGCAAAGAAATTATGTTTTGCTTGGGCTTTGTAAGTATAGAGCAGTTCCATTCAAGCCATTAGAAACTCAGAAGGAAGAAATATTTTGAAATTTCTATGTTGTTTCTGTAAGAAAACACTTGAAAACAAACTTGGTTTGAAACTTTCATAGTTTCATTTTTTAAAGATGTTACTAACCCATTTCTAAGGGTGCAAATTTTTTATTCCGACACCTAAACAAGTTCCTAAGAAAACCAGTTGTGTCTTCATATTTATACAGCACAGAATATTGACAGAATATTTCACCTAATCTTTGTAAAGAGCAAAAGATGTCTCTCTTCCCTTTTCGTTTTGAAAGAATGTGATCTCTTGACTCAAGAACCCTTACAGCTTGAATAGTTGTGTCCAGAGCTCCTTTAATTTTGGCCTTCCAGGAAACTGGGATTCCATTATCCAGTTTTCACTATGTGCCTTCACAGATACCCACAGAACAGCTGAGGAAGACATCCTAATTTTTACTTAAGGTACAACTTCTAGGCACTGGAGAGCTGCAAGCTTCACGTTGTTTGTTGTGATGTAAAAGGTAGCGAAAAGGAGAAAAGGGTTAACACAACCTCCAATTACAGGAGGTTACACTTACAGGACAAGAGTGTTCAAATATCCTTGGTCTGTGTAGGATGCTATATGTCATAGAAAGGTACACTTTGAAGACTTAATCCCATTCTCATACAATTAATAGAGCAAGGAGAGCTGAAACAGGATGGATGGATGTAAAATAAAGCTTCTCAGTGAAGGACAGGGTGAAAGAAACTTGATAGTCCATTAGTGCTCTAGCAGATACCAGGATCCTTTACTCTGCTGTGCCCTAAGCCACTCAAGAATTAAAATATTTCTGTAATGCACAAGGAAGATTGAGTTACCCAGAGCTTCCCAAAGTCTCAGTTCATCCTTACCAATATGGGGATACTAACATTAAAACTCCTGGGAAAAGGCTGTCTTACCAGGGCTCCCTGCATTGGGCAGGAGGGTGCTCTGAGAACAACCTTCCCCTTGCTTCTCACTATTCCTCTTCCTCTGTCCTACCTGAGGACCCTCCTACCTGGGAAGCTCTCACCATAGGCAGTACCACAGCAGCTTTAGACAGGTTTGTGAATCTCAGAGTGCTGCTTTCTGCCATCTCTTAGCTCTTACTACTCACAAATCAACCCTCTGTCCCCAAAACAGTTGCAGCATCTCCCGATCAGCCAGTGCTTGGGTTCAGCTTGAAATCTTGTTCCTTGCTTAACTATTCTCTCCACTGCATGGTAACTCTTTGAGAGGTTGGGCCCTGTTGTGCCCTCTCAGTATGAGCCATGCAGGCACCTCCACTACCCCTGCTTTTGGGAGCCCTCTCCTTTACAGGTCTGGTTTTGAGGGGCTCATACCAGGCAAGGCTGTGGTGTTACCTTTGGAGCGAGAGCTACTGCAGAGAATGGGTTTCTGCAGGACAGCANGTGTTTCTGCAGGACAGCACCTCTGCAAGCTAATGGTGTCCTTACAGTAGGCAAAAAGCCTGCAGGAGAATTTGGAGAGAAAATAGTAAATTCAATCCTGAGAAAGAATCACCCTAGATTTCTATTTTCAGTAGCGACAGGGTGTCTGTAAGACCACATTCCTTGATGTTCCGTACATTTATGATGTGACTGAAATCTGTTAGCCTTCAGGCTTTTGTTGGCCTCTGCACAACTACAGTCCTCAGAATTGCAGAGATGTTTCAGCTTAATTATACAAATATCCTCTGCAGAGTGTGTTTTTTTCCCTTGGAAGTTCAGTGTCATCATAGGCCTAAATCTGCAGATAGAGTTAAGTACATTACAATGCCGATGACTGATAGCTGAAGATGTTTTGTGTTCACAGTGTTCCCTAATGTAGGCCATTTTTCATCATCTAGAGTTGTCTGATAATGATGTCATTTCCATTGCTTGAATGTTGAAGGAGCAGCCACATATCATGGAGTTAAAATGACTGTTTATGGGGCAGCTAAATTGTGTTGTTATCAGTTTAAGGCAGTGTTCGCTTTGCTTCTGGGGACAAAACGACAATTGGACTTTCCTAAAACTCATCAAACAGGGATGAGAATGCCAAGAATACAAACTGCACTGTAGTCGAGCTGGGGGGAAAAGAGGAGAGAGAAGAAAAAGGAGAGCTATTTTTGTGTGAAGATATGATGACCATCAGATAAAAATGACAAAGTTGTACTTGTCAGAAAATAAGTCACATTGCTGATCACTGGAGAGCTTTGATGTAATATTCCACAATGGTTTAACTGAGATTTCATTGCTAGATTAATGGTAAAGATTTTAAAACATGCATGAAAAAGAGCTTTCTTCTAATATCCAGCTGTCAGACAGTCCTTATCTGGGGCTTATGTTGACTGATATGATTGGGAATGATCTAGAACATGACCTTTAAATAAAAAAGAAAATGATGCAGATTTCGAAGTGAACCATCAAGCTTTTGGGTTTTTTCCTAAACATTTCACAACCTTAGATGATTGTATACATATATGTATGATATATGCATATGTGTCTTTGCAGATTCAGTCCCACTAACCTGAAAAATTAGCCAGAAAACTCAACAAATTTCTCTGTCTTCTGTATCACAAAATACCGTGAATTAGGTTGAATACATAATTTCCAACATACACGACTCACACTGGAATGAGTTGTTTATGAGATACTATGTGATTGTAAGCAGTGCATGTATTTTGAGTGAACACAGACCAATTTCCTTGGAAAAAGAAGTGCTAGTTTCTAGTGTATGACATTGAATGAATTGTTATGCATACTTTTGAATGGATGGTGAGCATAAATCTCCCTTTGGATATTTCATGAAATATTTGCAGCGTATTTTAAACCAGTTTAGTGATGCCAGTTCTTCTGTAGTGCTCACTGCCTACCTTGTGTTTTCGCAGGGGACTTCAGCAATGAAGACAAATGTGGGTCGTGCTGGCCAGCCACAATGCCTGCCAGACTGCAGCCAGCTGGAGACACCTTTTTGCCCCAAAGCCTCTCTTCTGCAGCTGAACACTGAAGAAAAGCACTGAAGACAGGACTTTGCAGTTTTGCCCTTCATTAATTCCCTCCAAAACTGAAGGAGGTTCACGGCTCGGTTGTATTTTTGGCTTGGTCAGCCACCAAAAATGGACTTAGATTATGGAAACTATCTGGGAGATCCTAAACCTTCTAAAAGCACCTCAACCTGAGCGAAGTGATGAGGTCAGGTAGAAGGAGTTATTCACTTCCACATTGTATTGCCTTGCACAGCACAGCCACACAGGACTGGCTGAGGTGGATGGTGCACAGAGGTGACAGCATACCTGCAAATTGATAGGAGCAACTGGCATGGGTGCTGCCCTTAACCTGCCCTGACCAGCACTACATCCCCTTTGTACACTGCCATCTCCATGTTTTGATTAAAAAAAGACTTTTCTACCCTTCTCCAATTCCGTAGGAATTTATGGAGCTTGCTTGGACCTGAGTGAAGTCCTGCACAACTACATTAATCCCTACATTAAGCCAGGTGAGAATGATGAAACAGAAGACAAACAAGGCTGCTCTGTGAGAAGCTGGCTAGGTACTCCAAGAAGGAAAACCTGGATTCCTTCCTGTGGTGTGAAGCTTCAGATGCCTCCAAGCCCCTGGTTGAGGTGAGCTGGGTTAGATAGCAGAGGCATTTCTGAAGGTTGGCCATGCCTCATCTGTCACATTTGTGTTTGAAAAACTGTTCATACGACCATTGCGAAAAAGAGAAAAAAAGCTCTAAATCAATCCATTGATATTCCTCTCTCAAATGGAGAGGGGACAATCAAAAAGGAATGTGATAGCATTCAAAATGCAAAAGTAATTTAAAAAGTAGTTGCAAAGGAAAATCAATGTGGCAATGTCCAGTTAGGTGGCCAGTGGTTTATTTCCCTTTTCACTCTTATTTTTAATAATTTGGGCTCACAAAGGGTGAGGAACAATGCGGGGTGACAGTGCTTCTTCCCTAGCTTGCTTCACACACCTGGTTTGCAGCCTGCCGATGCTGAACTCTGTGGTATGAAATGTTCCACAAGATGTTCATCTTAAAGAACTAAGTTTTGTTCTCATGTGAAATTCTGCTCCCTGCTGCTCATTTTTTTTTCAGTGTCCCGTTACAGAAAGCAAAGAGAAAATGGAGAAGTAGCAGAAATATTTCCCCATTTTGTCCCCAAGAAGAAAAGGCAGGAGTAATGAAAGCAGGTTTCCCCCCTGCCTTTTAAAACTATTGTTTCTCTCCTCAGGTACAATGGGTTTAGGGGAGCTTGTTTTCTTTCCTATTCATAATAAATCCTGAAATTCTTAAAAGGTTGTATTTATAAAAAAGGATTTGTCATGCCAACAAAATTTTTAGGGAAAGATTTTCAAAATAGACAAAAATATGTCTCTTTTTTCTTCTTGTTCTTGGATCTTGTACAGATTTTTTTTTTTTTTTAAATTTTGCATTTTGATCTTATTTGAGCTAAGTATAAAGAAGGTGTAAAAGAGGGCTAATATGACTTTAGGGTTTGTAGCTGAATGAGAAGCATATAAGTGGGAGATACTGCAAGAGCTTGATTTTCAAATGGTAATTCAAAGGAAAAGAAAGTGGAGCCCTGGCACCTCCTTGTGATCCTGGAAGGAAAGCCTGTGCTGCAGATTAAGTTACTTGTATGTAGGACACATATAAACATGGTGCAGTCCAGACCCAAATGGCTGAGCTACATAAATTCTGGCATGGATAAGGTTCTTCATGCCCCTCACTCTCAAGAGTTTTATAAATCATATTTTAGGCCCTTGGAATTGTGCAAAAAAATCTGACTTGAAAAACTAAGTAATGTTTAATCATTTGAAGTGGAAACCTGGTTTTCAAAGTTAAATATCTAAAACCCAGAATCATAATGCATGCAGTCTGGGAAAACTTGAAAACAAGAGTGAACATCCCTTTACAGCAATAGCTGCAGTTTATTTTGGAATCTTTTAAATGATGTTGTTGTAACAAGGGTGTAATGAGTTCTAATGGCACCAGAAAGCATGATAGGACGAATTTATATCAAAGTCTATTATAGCAGAGAGTCTTATAACAAGAGCAGAATGTATTTCTGTCATACTCAAAATGTCATCTCGGTCACAGACAAGACTGATGAGGAAAAATGATTAGATGCAGAGATTTCGTTTATCTTTCTTTTCCAAAACAGGAATTTTTCATGATCTCCCTTTAGATTTCAATGTTTACACTCCAGATTTCCAGCTGCCACTGTAACACAACGAAGATGCACCTCTGCTTGCATATTTTTCCTTTCATTTTTTAACTAACTGCTGGAAATCAATAAAGTTTCACTAGTAAAGCAAAATCTTTTTGCTCTTATTTTCTTGTAGAGGAAGCTGAAAAATACCCATGTCATAAAACAGTACCACATTTTCCTGCTTAGCTCTGGGCTGAAGGTGGAAAGAAATCCTCTTACCCTCAGCCCTACAGATGAGAGGTTTTGTGTGAGGGTCTCTCTTGGTCCACCTCTTCTGACTCTGCATCCTTGTCCTGCACCACTGTGAGCTGCTAACACCACTGCCAAGATGTATAGACTCCATAATCCTAGGGATTTTAAGGAACTTCAGAGCAGCCTTTGGAGGTATTAACCTATTATTAACACTCATTGCAGTCACCAAAGAACTTCAAACGTTCCGAACTCCATATTATCATCTTATTTCATAAAACTTTGGCAAATTTTTGATGCACAAATTAAAAAATTGTTGAGTATTCCTGAAGAGACCTTTAGACTCTACAGGCAACATTCAGACACTGCTATTTTTTAGTGAGCTTACCCTTACAATTTTATTAAAACTAGAAACAAAACAGCTGTAGATTATGGTATGTTCTCTAGTGGAAGAAAAGGACAAAATGTAACAACTTTGCTTTCCTTTAATTTGATGAGTTTAGAGCATGAGCAGATAATTAATTTCTGAAACTAAATTGTTTTGGGTAGCAAAAAAAATCCCACAAGCCCACATCCCAAACGCTAAATGAAATGACCTTAATCCAAACCCAAGTTATTGCAACTGGTTGGATTTACCTTGTCCAACTTTTTATGTGCATGTTTTTCTTTCTAAAAGAGGCTACACACAATCTCTTAATTGTTATGGAATACCCCATTCCTAATGAGAGTAATCTTTTGTCTTTTCTAAGGAGATACTTTGCCATTGTGTCCTGAAGCGGCCTCATGATTCCTGCATAGGCACCAGAACAGAACAGATTTTCTACTACTGAGGCTCCCTAGGTAGGCAAAAATGCCCATCCCCTCCTTTTTCAGTGACTGAGGATTTTGGGGGTGGTGGTGGTGAAAATCAAGATACAATCACGTCATATGTTTTTAACATTGCTAATGAACTCATAGCATGGGAAATGCTTATTTCTGTCTCCTGTCCGGCTTCTCCCATTTGCATTGTACCCACGTGCAGGTCCATCAAGCACGGGGTATGAGCCAGAGAGAATGCTGTCCTATAATTTAAAGTCCAGGTACACCAGTGGAGTTTCAGACCAATAGAAAAGGAGCTTCTATTCATCACTCATCAATGTCTTCCTGCTGTTCAGAGACTAAACATGCACAAAACCAGTAGAAGGTTGTTATGTTCCTGTTAGCAACTCCTGTACGGAGAAAGAAAATCCTGACGTGAATTGTGCAGTCTGTCAAACATCGCATGACCCTGACAGCCCTTCCTCTGTGTTAAATTCAAACATCTACAGCTGTGAGGTGCAGAAGCTGCAGTGGTAACAGCAGCTCAGGAGGCAAAAAGGTAGAACTAAGAATTGCTCTCAACACAGCCACATGGTACAGATGTAATGTGTTGTAAAATTCCCTCTTTATATCATCCATGCATTGGGTTAAATGCCTGCTGTCACTTTATGGATTTTGCAAACCTGACAAGGAACCTTTACATTTGATTACTTTTTTTTTTCTGAGCATTTTTACTTTAAATTATACAGTACTAATAGAATTGCATATCACTCTTACTTTGATTTCATTTTGCAAATTTGACGTCCCTTTTGTAATAGCTCTGATCCAACAACAGATTTCTTTCTGAGTCCCTTCAGAAAGCAGTTCACCCTGACGTGGAGGCTGCTTCTCAGCATGTCAGTGGCTCACTGAATAGTGAATCTCATGGAGAGTGCACCAGCTGGCTCGTGCTCATGCACTAACCTTTCAGTGACATGGGGACCAGGTTACTTAAGGCTCTATGCCTTCATGAATGTTCCTGTGGCTGTATGGATGGGCACAGAAACGCTCCTGAGTCACAGGTCTGGCTGTGTATCTCAATAGCTCTCTGACTCCCTCCCTGACACATACCAGCTCCTCCAGCACCCCAGAAAGGTCAGGGAGAATGTAGACTAGGTGAGAGACATACATAGTTTGTACAATTGAAGATTCAAGATCAAGTTGAGAGGAGGAGCGCTGGCAAGTACCTCTCTGCATCCCATCCCTGACCTTGGACTCCTGCCTTCACTCATGTCCCAGATTGCAGACCTTTGGAGAGCCTGCAAAAGCCATCATCTCTCCTGAGCATGCAGGAAAAGACAGGTGAATGGCAAAGGTTATGGATTCATAGAATCATTAAGGCTGGAAAAGACCTGCAAGACCATCAAGTATAACCTTTGACCTGGCACCACCATCCTTTCTGTAGAGTGTTACGGAGATGCCTTGTTTGTTATAGGTATGTGCAGTTCAGTGTTTCTGGTATCGTTGTACTGTGAGATTTCCCCCTCATCTATATGTGTCATTAGAAATTAAGCTGGAGATTTTTCATCTTTATCCCCACCCATGTGCCAGTGAAGAGCAACATTCCTTCTGTGTCATCGAAAGGAGTTACTGCTCCTCTTGCAGAGTTTCTTCTAATTCTGTACAGCATGGTCGGAAGAGGATACAAAAAGATGTCTGGGTGGTTTCTTCAGAAATCTTAAGCTCTTTTGTTTACTGATCACAGCATAAATCAAAACATCTTAAATTAGATAGAGCCTCCTGCCTGGTGGTGCTTAGTGTAGTCAACAGTAATAGAAGCAGAGAACTTGAACTGGCAAGTGCAAACAAGCATTATTTAATCTAACCTGGCTTGAGAGAAAGGAACGTACTCTTGGTTCAGAAGAAGGCTGATAAGATAAAATTTCAGGGTAGCCAGGATGGTTCTCTTATGCTACAGCCAAAGGCCACATGGGTTAAAATGTGCAAGGGGAGAATCAGAAAAAAATTGTGTAGGAGACAAAGGAAGAATAAGAGAGATGTGCAGTACCTTGAAGGAGACACAGCTAAGCTCAAATTTAATGCAGCTCAAGAACAGCAGGTTGAATTAACCATTCCTGAAGGTCTCTTGTGCAACAGAATGCACAGATTTTCTGTTGATGCTAGCATGAAACACATATGTTTTATCTGTGCAGCATATAATGAGGAAATACTCATTTGCACAAACACAGCAGGGGTCTGAACTTACAGTCTTCCCAGGTAGGATTTGTGAGCTTGGATAATTGGCATTGCCAGGGAAGGTCATGAAAGTGCAATTACTCTGTATTGTACCTGGGGATTTAAGAGTCTTATTAATTCCAAACTCTAATATAGTAATAATACAAAACACTCTTTAAAGACAACAGAGCTAGCAGTTTTATTTTTCTTTTTGCTGGGGGAAGGCTTCAATAGACAACAGCTATGTGAATGTGGGTCCATATCAGTTACTTTCAAAACTTCTGTGTAAGTTGGGTTTGCAGTTCCAGTTAAGTTTATGAAAATGCTCTTTCGTATAGTAGTTTCTACTTCTAAATTTTTTACAAACCATATATATAACAGTAGATTTAATACTGTTGCCTAGTATTATTGTAAATTTCTAAGAAACTCATTTGGTTGCACAGTTGCTCCTGCCAAATGCAAACCTTTGATGTGTACGTGGCTGTTAATACTGAAGGTACCAGGATAAAATACCTTCAGGAATACAGATATGTTATTAGGGATGGCTTCTAAATCCCTTCAAATGATAATCTAAATGCATGGGAACTGTAGAGGAATCAACCAGTAAGGAAATCTAAGACACACAGCAAAGCATCTCACTAAGATTTAGAGTGGAATGTTTTGAAACTCAGATAACTTAATCCGATACATATCCTGGTTTCATTTTCATACAGCAACAGACATATGTGGAAATGCTGGTGTTTATTTTCCTCTTAAGATTACACTTATTTAGAGTGGAGGGACATGTTATGACTAATATACAAAATAGTGTGATCCATACACTGTAAAGTGTATTAAAAGAGGTTTATCTGAGTGTTTCATCTACATGATTTCCTCAGTGGCCCCTATTTTGACTAAAAGGAGATATCTTGAGGTCCAGTAGCTATAGTGAAAACAGTGTTTCTTTGTAAACATGACTATTCATGTTAAGGAAGGTACTCTGCTAAAAATGCTACCTTCCCAAAGGTAGTTTGAAATCAGTGTCCCTTCAAATTCTGCTGGGAGATGGAAGAAATCTCATTAAAAGTGTTGATAAGTTTCCCAGTACAGTCTGTTTAGCAATAAATGTTTAGGTTTTGGTCAATAGCGTTTATTTTGTTTGGGAATTTAAAGAACCTCAATGAACTCCTAGCTTTCTTTTATCACTACAGTTAGTTAAAAACCAGTTGGATGTGGAGTCGTGACTAAATGGATTCATGACTGAATACTTTTGGAAGCCTCACTCCAGCAACATAACTACACACACA
>WEKY01020950.1:0-11116 GCA_013390045.1 Picathartes gymnocephalus | reverse complement strand
GGAGAGTATACAAGGTATAAACATAGGTACATAGAACGAACCAAAGTACAATTAACTAATAAAAACTGCTGCAACAATATCTTGGAAAGCCTATTATGTAAAAGTGTTAGTTTTTGATAGATGTGTTTGTCTGCCAGTGTATACCCTTGAGTCACGGGAGATCCTGGCCCTTCTTGAGAATTTTTTGAAAAATTCTTGAGAGAAAAGAAGTTGTAACAATTCTTGCTAATTGTGCAAGGATTAACTGTTCTTGTAATTAATGCAGTTGTCTCAACGCTGCAGATAAAGCCTGTGTGTTTTCATTCTCAGCTATGTCATCCTGAAATACTTATTTCAAGAAGGTGGATGAAATGTAAGGCTTTTGTAAGCTATTTCCATTATATTAAAATGATTAGTGAAATTCTGATTTGAATAAATACCCAAGGCCTACAAAAGGCATCATTGCACTGGTGTCAGTGAGTATTTTTGCATTTTGGAGTTTTAAAAAATGAGAGCCTTGTTTCATCATGCATCTGTCTTCCTGTGAATCAAATTATGAAGTTGGCAGTTGACAATAAGCTTTGCCTTTTATGTTTGTGCCAAAACAAATGTATAACTTGATGTTCAAATAGAATCAGATTTTCTTTGCCATGTTGAATTATTCTGTGTATCAATAATTTTGTGGAATGACTCTTATTTTTCTTTTCACATTCCAGGGAGGTGCAGTATATTGTCCTGCAAAATATTGCCACTATGTCAATTCAGAGAAAGGTATACTCTATTTAGAATTTTTTAAATCACACTGTATATGAAACACAGGAGAGTTACTTAAATATGCTCTGATTTTCAGGGCATGTTTGAACCTTATCTGAAGAGTTTCTATGTTAGATCAACTGATCCAACTATGATCAAAACACTCAAGGTGAGTTTATTAAAGGCAAATTTTTTCTATATTCTGCTGGATTAAACAGTGTGCAACAGAAAGGTAAAATGTTTTTCACTGAGATGACACAGGTCATTCTGTGCTGTTTCTTTATCTCACTGAGAAGTATCAAGGCCTTTAGTTAAGCCCACAAGGGGCCTTCAGGCTTGTCAGGCTATCTGGAAGTTCTCGTTACTGTGTTGCAGCTGGGGAAGTGGCTGTATTTTCCACTACAGCTTTTAGGACCGTTCAGTGATAGAGAGCATTATCATTTTTATTCAACCAGGCATTCTAACATTGAGAGTTTGACTATTTAATGGGAGGAAGAGTTCTTTAATACTGTTAGCTTAAAAAGAATTTAAATCTGTTCCCCTGTACAGAATGGGGCAGTGTTTGAGTCCCAAATTTTCTTTGAAGTCAGCATTTGACAGGAGAAGTACTTTAGGCTTTCCTCAAGGTCACATCTCAGTGCATGTTTTCAGCTGTTGTCTTGTTGTTTTCTCTGTACTCATTCTTTAGCAAATGTGAAATCCTTGACAAAACAATGGCTAAAAAGTGTCTACTATTATGTGCCTTTTCTCTTGTTTTGCTTTAGATTGTCATAGGCACTTGTGTTTAGGAGTGGAAGGTAGTTTTCTGAAAGAAACATTATTTTTTCCTTATCTTCGTTTTACATGCATGTTGCACTTACGTTATATGTGCAAGAATGGTGTAGTCCAAGATGGCTATGCCAAAACTATCATATTTATATACAAACTAAATGTATTTTTGCATTTTATACCAATAATAAGACTTAGGTAAATTTGAGGCAGTTGGAACCAAAAAGATATTCTATACATTTTAGGAATATTGTGAGGAATGCTTTACTGTTATCGAAGAATAGTCAATCTGAAAATAATAGAAAGTTGATATATTTAAATTCCCGTATTAATTGATAATATATGGGAGAAGAGGTAGAGAAGTAGAAATTGTGGTTTTTCCTTTCATTGCCTCATTTATTTCATGATGGCTGAAAAATTTAGAAAACTCTAAACTTTTACAAATGTAAAAAAATTCTTGTGGTTTTCTCCCTCTCCTACCTCTGTAGTTCAAGCCTATCTGCTTCAAAATAGAATGGTGAGACCCATGGCAGTAATTAATATGTAGGAGCACCCTTGAATTTATCTCCTGTGCTGTCTGAATTTCTGTCTGGCTTTTTTTTTTTTTATTTTCCAACAGCAAGTTTGCTTTTTTGATCACTGGTTAACATTGAGCTTGTATTTTCACAGTAACCTACTTTAATCACAAATTCTCAGTTATAATTAGTTGTTATCGTCTCAGAGTCTGTAATTGTCAGTTAAGGTTTTTTCCCAGTTACTAGCATTACTTTGCAGACATATGTGTAGATTTTTTTTTCTGTTTTATTAATCAGTATTCTACTATTTGGAGCTCTCACACAGCTTTTCTTCGTCAGCCTTTGCCTTCGTTTCCCTGAAAACTATAGCATCAGTTGAAAACTTTGTCACCTGTCTTCTCATTACTTTCATAGTTTATATGCGAAAAAGGCCAGCAAAGACATTCGTGATATTCCATTGATAGCCACCCTGAACTATAAAATAATCTCCTTTTCTCTTGCCTGTTCCTCTTTTTTCATTTATCCTCTTGCTTTCTATGCTATTCTAGATACAAATCTTAAAAAATACCAATATATTTCTGAGGCATGACTTCCATTTGGAGAGACAGGGTTGTGTTTTCAATTTACTTCATTCAAAGTTAAAACTGCCTGGAAGCATAGCATATTAACAATATATGCCAAGTGTTGTATATCATGCTTTTGTTTACCAGGAAAAGAGAGGAGGGCTTCCAGGATCTGATGACAATGAGTAAGATCTGAGGAATCTCAGAGATGCAAATGTTTCTTTAATGAGTTTAAAGGTCTTTTGCTACAGTTCATCTGAATATAATGGGCAGTTTTTTTCTCCCCTGATGCAGTTGTGACTTACATTATTTCTTCTTACACTGTCATGTGGTTCTTATATGCTAAGGCCTTCTGTATAACATTGGAAAGCTGACAGAAATATTTCAAGCCCATTTGATATGCAGTGAAACACTAAAGCTGGAGCTCATAAAAAATGTCTTACTGAACCCTAGAGTCCTGCTTTGTAAACTTTGCAAGTACTTGCAAGGAAAATATGCTTCCCAACTGCAATGCTTGTACCAGTTTGTACTGATATCTGGTATACTCGGTTGAATTCTGAGTGGTATTTTAAAAATATATTTTATATACAATGAAAGTATAGTGTACATGTATAATATTTTAGCTTTTAGTAACATGTCTGGGTTTTTTTTCTTGTAGCTTGAAATCTTGACAAATTTAGCAAATGAAGCCAACATATCAACTCTGCTTCGAGAATTTCAGGTTTGTGCAAAAGTATGTTATTTTTATACTTATGATCTCCTTTTCCATTGCTGAATGTTTCTCTTAGGCTTAAATTTTTCAAGTTTAAGTATTTTCTAGGAGAAAATATTCCAAAAATGGAAATTAAACCGTCTCATACCATAATGGATAAGGGAGCCATTTGTATATGGAAAGGAGTTCAAATGTTTTGTTTCTCACTCTCCTTCCAGCTACCAATAAAAGAGGAAAAAAAAGTGATGAGAAAAACTCAGTCATTCCATATTCTTAAACACAAATTCCAGCAACTTGACTGACACTGTAAGTCACTATATGATAGGGTCTTAATTTTAGCAATATTTGGCCATTAGCATTTATTGCCAAACCTCATTTCCGTAAGTCATTTGATGAAATGGTATTGTCTCCAATATCTTTATGTATCAGCAAGATCTCCTGCCTGTATTATGAAGCAGTGTCTGTCCTTCCTTCTTTCCTCTTTGCTTGTGACATCTATTTGCATTGCTTCAGTTCTCTGGCTGGATTTCTGTGAGAGGTACTGGTTCTCAGGCAGGTAGGTTATTCATAGTTTCACAGATGCTCGTAGTTAAATGAACTGAAACCTCTCTGAAGAGAGACCTCATCAACTCCTCCAACCTTGCACACAAACTAATGGCTGTTTTTGGGTAATTGCCCCCTGCCCCAAGCTTTCTTGAAATCAGAGGTTTGCATGGCTATGGGTGACCAAAGCTTGCAAGAAAATGTCTTCTAAAAGTGACAATGAGGTGAAAAATTATAGCTTCTAATGTGCAATTGTAGCTTTCTAAGTTTAATTTATTATACAGTATGTCTGCCTCATGAGAATAGTATGGTAAGTCTTTGGTTGAAAAGAGTTACATATTGACTAATGAAAATTCTATTTCCATAGACTTATGTGAAAAGCCAAGATAAGCAGTTTGCTGCAGCTACAATTCAGGCTATAGGCAGATGTGCAACCAACATCACTGAAGTGACTGACACATGCCTTAATGGCCTCGTCTGTTTGCTGTCCAACAGGGATGGTAAGCTAAAGTTCTCTTTGTTTTCTGAGTAGCTGATGGCATGAAATGTTTTCTTAGAGAGAACCACACAAAGCTTCAGGTCATGTCAAGAAGTAAGTGAGAGTTGGCTTTTATAAGCGTTTGGCTGACAAAACTGGATAAAAATCCTGCACTTCCAAAGGCTCTGATACTCACTGAGTGCTTATTTTCTCTTCTGTTAGAGAAATTAATTCCTTGTGGCCCTCAATTACATGTTTACCTACTTTTTCTTAGAATTTTGTGATTAATAAAGTGTTCTGTTTTGATTATCATAGGTAGCAATAGTTAGTTAGAAGTTTAGTTGCATCAAAGAAGTTTGCCTGTAGAGGGTGCTGAAAGCTTGGAATATTTTTTTTTTTAGTGCATCAATACCTAACTGAAAACACATGCTAAATAGCTTTAGGATAAATGTTCCCAAATTTGGCTTGATTTTGTACTCTAGCCTTCTATTATTTTTTGGGAGTGAAACAAAGTTTCAAATCACTAAGGAACACAAGCAGATCAAGTTGAATAGGGTATAGAAGATTGGTAAGTCTATACCTAATAATATTGTATATTCTCACTAGTTACCAATGAATATGGCAGAGCCATATTTCATAAGTAGTCAGTAATATGTGTTAATAAATAAAAGGAAGGAGCGAAAATGTAATTTTGGAGTGTCCTGGAGTAGTTCAAGTAGTTCAGAGAATTTAGGTGACATTGCTCTCAGCTTTGAAGAGCAACATTAATGTCTCTCTATGTCTCCTGGACATATTTTTCATGGTGATCCTGAGAAGGCCTTTATTTGGGACATCATTTTGGCAGCACATATTTGGCCAATGACTCACTAATACACATAGAAGTTTTCTCTTATTTGTTTTATGAACTGAGTTGTCATTCTTAACCATCTAATCTTGTATCAGAAATTCTTGAGTGGCCTCAGTGTATAGCTTTGTAGTTTTAATATATGTGACTTTCATTTCTTAGTGCTGTAAATCTTATTTCTGTTTATGCCTAGATTATCAACTATTTTTAAAATATCTTCCCATATTGTGTTACAAAGCCATGTCTGCACAGTGCACCTTCTTGTATTATAGCAACAACCGTAGTAAAAATACAAGCTTCAAAGGTTGTTCTTGATTTTGACTGATTCTTCTAGCAATCTTCCTCTGGGTAGGCTTCCTTCAGCATGTACAAATCCCCATATTTCTTCTGTTTTAAATGACATAATAAAGCTGTCACTTCAGAATACTGTTTTTGTTACTTAACAATTCTTCTTTCTGTTTTCTTACTTTGTTTTTGTTTTGGTAAGAAGGAACCAAGATAAGAGGAAATTTTTTTTTATCATAGACTGTCAATTTAATATTTTCTTCCAAGTGATTCAATATGTATATATGTGTATATATTTATATACACACACACATGCATGTGCATGTGTACAAAGGTCTGTCTCAACAAGATTAGTTTTCATGTCTGTTTCTAAGTAGTTGTCTAGCAATAACATGATATTCTTGTGCTTACTGTTCTGAAAGACTGCAAAGGGTATATTGAGGATCTTTTAAACCTGGCAGCTGGCAAATTGCTTTACTATAGCTGCAGTGTCTTTATTCCTTCTTTCAAGGAATGAATAGAATGGCATAATTTACATGGTACCTTTACCCAGGTGGCAGGAAATTACTGATAGTCACAGCTTACTGAACATAAGAGTTTTGGCATGGTAAGGGTATAAAAAAGAGATTTAACATAGTGTAGGAGAACAGCTTTAAGAGTCTTGGTTAATCTTGCTTTCCCCCAACTTTTACTCTTAAAGTATGCAAGCAATCTGTTTGCTGCACTGCTTCTTTTGTGGCCATTTGAAGCCTGGAAGTAGTCCTGCTGCTTTGTGTAGCATGAAGCACAAGGTGGTAGGTCCAGCACGTTCTGAGGTTTGTGACAGCAGAGCCAGCTGTGCTTTCTCTGTACTGTTTTCTTATTATGAAGAATTCACTTGAATGCAGAAGAGAGGTGCCCATACTAATTCTACCAAACCAAAACAGAATCCAAAAGAACAAGCTTGTGGGAAAAGTGCCTTCTGATTCCATGTGCTTGTTCTGTCACTGTAGATACAACCCAACACTCCAGGTATCTTGGCTATATCTGGCACAAGAGCTTTACAGTTAATCATTCTGCAACTTGGGTGAGGAGAGGCAGGGCATTATTCCAGAAACAAGGCTCTGGGGATGTCAGGAACTGCTCTTGAAATTTTCTTTGCATGCTTTTAAGTGACTTAAAGTCAGATTTTCCCTACTCAGGAAAGCTGTAGTATGTGGAGAAGAAAACTCAACAACGTTTGAACTACAGAAACACAACAGAGACTAGAAATTTCAGTGATGAGACACCTTAGTGAATGATTATCACAAGCTAAACTTGAATGACTGCTGAAGAGACTGTTTTTGTGAAGCCATCTTGAGGGCTGAGAATTATTTTCCTTCCTCATCTACTGAAGGAAAGACAAAAAGAGAAGTTATTTTCTTTCGCTAGTGTGACATTTGGCATTTGACTGATGCATTTCCTTTAAGCAATTGTATTGATAGTTTCAACTGACTGCTGGCCTCACTGTGACATAAAAGTCATTTGAGATGTTAGAGATAGTTGGGATTATAGGGTCTCTTGTCTGACTGTACTGCATATACTAGAAATCCTGCAGGTTTTTCTTAGATGGGTGACTTCCATTTTCTGTTGAAAGTTACAGGTTGAATATAAGCACAATTGTACAATGTATAGCTAAAATGTCTTTTGCCCTAGAAGTCTATACAAGACCGCAAGTCATAAGATTACTGGAACTGTTAAGACATGCAGTAACTAGTACATACTTCTTTTAATTACTGTTAGAATGACATAAAAGTAAGTCAACTTGTAGCATTCAGTTTATATGTATTAATAGAATTTCCGAGATTTGTTACTTATGTTATAAGGATGGAAAAATTAACAAGATAAAAGCTTAAACTTCAGCTAGTTCTTAAAAGGACAAAGTTAGGTCTGTCTGGGTAATTAGCTCTAGTGATTGCCTTTTAGCATTTTTTTTAACCATTTGCATAACATTCTAGAACCCTAGTAACAGAATGGTTTAGGTTAGAAGGGACCTTTAAATTTCATCCAGTCTGATCTCCCTGCCGTGGGCAGGGACATGTTGCACTAGACCAAGTGGCTTGGAATTCCATCTAACCTGACCTTGAGTATTTTTGGGAAAGGGGCATCCACCAAAATGGCATCCTGTCCAAAAACAGTTGATGCAGTTTTCCTGCTTTTAGAAAGAGTGGTTCTAGAAATTGCAGACTGCAGATAAATTAGTCTTCACTTGTGTCTTTTAGTTGCTGCAAGGATGGGTTAGTGTAAGTGAAAGAAAATTTGATGCTGCATTAATGATTTCAAACGTTGTATTTCAGAATTCTCCTTTTGAATGTTGTCTGGTAATATACTCCATGCTAAGGTGATTTTCTGAAGTTCTGTTATAATGCAGCCAAATTCCCAATTACGGAAACAGTCTTTAGTTTAGTCCTACAATTTACTGTCTGCTGCATTTTTAATTTTTTTGCATACATCATTATTTGACAAANATTTGACAAAATGGAACAGTGTATGACTGAGTATATTTTAAGTTTTTGAGAAGTTGTCAGTCTCCAGGGTCTTCAGAAATTGTCCTACTTCATCAATTCCACATTGCTACAAAATTGTTTGAAGCAACTAAGATTTTTACTGTGACTTGAAAATTGAAACTGCTGATACCACATGTAATCTTCTTTTATAAAGGCATTCGTGATCTGATTTTCTGCGTTTTTCTGTCTTTAAGAATTTCATTTACTTTTTATAATCCTTTAGATGTGATGTACACTTGTTTCAAAATTCTTATGTTCATTTGTCATTGCCTTGTATGCACTTCCTCTTTGATAATTCTTGTAGAAGTTACATTTTAAAATTTTCTTACTGCACATTCAGAATGCCAGTTTTATCTCCCCTTCTAGGGTTTTGCTGGAGTTTGTTATGGTTTTGAACCTAAGTGTTTCTCTTCTATTTTCTGCTCATTTTTGGTATCCTTTGTGTGCACAAAGCAAGCCTCACAGAGTCTGGGTTTTCTGAACTATTCCAGTCCTTATTCTGATACAAATGCATTTTGATTTTGTTTGTACTTTTTTCCCCAGTATCTAGACTTGTGTAAAAAAAAGTACTAGTTTACTTGTTTACAATTCTGGTTTATTTTCTTTAAATCTGTTCCCACAGACTGCATTAAAGTAGTTCCTATGGTGACATCTCATTTACTGCAATTGATATTATCATAGTCAGTTTTACATTGTCAGCAAGTATTTTTAATAATAACTTCATGTCCACTCATTTTTTTGGGTTCAGTTTTGTTTTTCTTAACTGTTCAGTGTATTACAAAATACTGAATGATAAAAGTTGCCATTCCAATGTTCCCCACTATAAATATTCCAGATTGTAATTTTCAAGTTTCAAGAATTGGCTTCCTATTTTAATATCTGGCAAAATACAGTGTAAATTAAATTGATCTGTAGGATTGTGCAAGACCTTGAGATGTTAACCTTGCTGTAAGAAATTAGTCTAGAAAAATGACAGATGTCATGTCAAATAAAAGGTGACACAAAAAGCTACAAGCTAAAATCTAAGCATTTCAGAGGCATATGGCATAATGATATGCTCAGAGGTCTTGGAAAGCCTTTCTCGATAAAAAAGTTTGCTTTCTCAAAAAAACCGAAAACAAACCCAAACAAACAAAAAACCCCAAACCAAAACAACAACAACAAAAAACCAGAACCCCCCAAAATTTAGACATCTCTTCCCCATACTGTTCTATTGAAACTTAAAAATGCTTGATTGCTAAATGAATGGTCCATGTGTCAGATTAACTCGGACAGAAATGCAGGAATACCTCTGTTTAACAAATGGTAGTTAGGCTTCTTCATCTTTCCTTACATGAGTTTACTCCTGCACGGAAGCTTGCCTCTGCTTATGTGGGGTCTTTTCAGCTTAAAAAATTGTACATTTCATCCAAGTTGGTCAGGCTGTGAATGTTACTTGTTGCAGTAGTTAAGCACTCCAGTGCATGACTTTGGCATGAATCTTACAACAGCTTGCTATTTAGAAGCTTAATTTGAATGTACTAGAGATTAGGTTACAGACCTGAGAGAGACTGTGTAGATGGTGAAAAAATGCAAGGGAGATGTTTAGATATTCCTCTAGTGTATGAATGAGCTGTTACTTTTAATGCAAGCGTTTTTATGCTCATTGCATAATGAGCAAATTACTTTTGAATATGCATAATTTTAATGAAAATCAGATTTTTTTTATACTGTTCCTCAATTTTATAGGAAAAATACGAATTGCAGCTTCACTAAAAAGCAGTTGCATACAATTGTGTACTAGGTTGGTATTTTTACATTTAGAATATTTGGGTCCTCTTTTTGCTGGCTGTAACTTGATTCAGGAAGCTGAACTTACATTACTTAGTAGAAGGGTTTGCCTATTTCTTACCAAATTAATATAATTCAGTTCTGCAAAACATATTTGGAAAGCTTTTACATCTTTTACAGTCAATTATTTATGGCTTTTTCCTTTGCACAAATGCTTTTAAAATTAATAATTTGTTTTGTCTAAAACAGAAATCGTAGTTGCTGAAAGTGTTGTTGTCATTAAGAAACTGCTGCAAACCCAGCCGGCACACCATGGTGAAATTATTAAGCATATGGCAAAACTCTTGGATAACATTACAGTGAGTATTTGTTCACACTCTCTTATTTGCCTTGTCAACTGATAACGAGATTTTTATCTCCTTCCAGTTTGTGCTGTAAATGGAAGTAGGTATATTAGAGAAATGCAAAATAATATTTTGTTTTTGATGTAAAATATAGTTTTTCATGATCTTAATGAAAAGGAAATAGAAGCTATCAGATGGCTCCAATTTATGCCTTAGTTCTGGGAAGCTATTTAGAAAGTGATCCCTGGGAATGTTGATATTGCTAGTCATGTTACTCCACGATAAACAGCAGGTTTAGAATGTGGAGTGGATAAATTGAACTGAAAATTAGCAGTTAGCTTAAGAATTATTAGCCAGTTGTCTTTGTGATCTGGCGTGGAGTTTGAAAGCTTTATTTTAAACCTTTTTCCCCAAATCACCTGGCCTTTGCATGGTATCAGACATGCTGCTCTGAGTGTGTTGCAGTGTCCTGAAGTTGCATTTTTATCTTCTGGTGATGTGAGATTCTGTGGTATTGAACATTAAAATTTGAATTATTCCCTATGATCTGTCTTTAGATTTAATTGACCTATAGGTATGCAAATATTTAGTTCTCAAATTCTCCTCACAGGCCCAGTAACTGATAAAACATTTAGTGATCTATCCTAAATTAGAGTATAAGGATGACCTCCAGTAGCTATATATTATATCCTAAACTCAAGGTATCAGATTTTGAACTGTCAACAGTTATTTTTCTGTAGAGACTATAAAGAGAACTGTTTAATTTCATAAAATTACACATTTTTCGATAATGTAGCAGTTTCTAAATCAGTGAACCTTCAATTCTCCATAGATGAATTCATCAAAGTTTGGAGTATTAAAAGAAAAAGAAAACATGGTATTCTTGGTTCATGCTTACTAAAAAATCAAATAAATCTTTGGCTGCTGAGAGCTGATGATCACTTTGTAACTGATATAAAGAAAATAAGTTCTACTGAATTGCTCATGTCAAAATAAGATACTATTGCTAATTACATATCAAAATAAGTAATACCTCT
>WEKY01020927.1:21655-35152 GCA_013390045.1 Picathartes gymnocephalus | reverse complement strand
TGTAGTGTAGCTCTTATGCCTGGCTGGAAGCGTTAACATGAGCTCAGTGTTTGGCTGCCTGCCTGGGCTGACATGAACTTTCCCCTGCAATCACCACCGCAGGACTTCCCCTTGCAGTGTCAGGGCTGGAAGCAGCCCTAGTCTGAACTGAGGAAGAGGAAGAAAAGGCAGCTACAGCCACGTGTCTGTCACTGCAGCTATTGAGTTTGTCTGTCACACCACTAAAACGGAGAGGAAGAGTGCTGAGGGAGCTGCCTGCAGTAATCCTCCTGCATAGAAAACCTGACCTCTCTATAGAGCACTATCAATACTATAAAAGATTTAAAGTTGAAAAAATTGTTGGAGCACCCAGACTTGTCTCCTTTCAGCCTCTTATATTTTATCCATTTATTCTGGTAATTATCCCAGCAATTCATAAGTGGCAGCACTCATCCATGAAAATAACAAAATCCAGTTCTGACTGGTGTCTAAGTTAGTAGCAGAGTTCCTGTAGGTTTTCTCCACATTCAATGGAAAAGACTGAACTCCCTCCATAAGGTGACATCCCAAAGGAAAAATCTGAATTACTTTCAACAGAGACCCAGCATGACAGGCTCCAAATTTGGCCTTCTCAGATAATCACTACAGAAAGACAAAGTCATCTTGATCCTTTTTCTTGATTTCAAGACATAAGGAGTTTCTCCCTTGGGATTCTTGCCTGTTGGTTAGTCATCCATTTTGTTTCCTTTCTAAGTGTCCTGTCTTTGATTTTCATCTGCAAACTTGTTACATCTTTCTCTAGTAGATCAGAGAATCCTTTATAATCTGCATTTTATTCCTGTGAAAAGAGCAGATTTTCCACAGGCTGGAGAGGAGCAGGTTGAAGGAGAAAGCAGCCCTCTTTTATCAAGTGATAGTCTGCCAAGTACAGTCTCATGTAGGTGATGGGGAACTCATTGCAGCCACTGCCACTCAGTGTCTTGAAATCATCAGGTACTCTAAAGTGTACTACTGCCATCCATTCCAAGACTTCTCAGCATTAATCACGGAACTGGAGAGGGCTCAGCCTGTGACCCAGCCTGGTGAAAGTAAGAGTACATGTTCATAATGGCCTATTCTAACATTTCTGCAATTGTGAATATTTTGCTTTCATGCTACATGCATTAATGCTTAAAATCAACATACTGTTTTTGGCCTCCCTTTTAGGTCTCTCACTGCCAATCATGTTGCCTCTAAATGTATACTATCTTGGGGAAGATCTAATGTATCCCTAAATTTTTTGTTCCTGTTAATAAACAAGAAGACTTACATCAGGGTGGGTTGCAGTTCGCAGCAGTCATTGCAGCAGCAGGCAGAGCCAAGATGAGTAAGGATCTCCCTTGAAATCTACCCTGACCATTCTCTTAGATCAACTTTATGAAGTTTGCTCAGGGTCTCACAGAAAATATGATGCAACACGGAATGAGATCACTACTTCCTAAATTCAACAATAATTCTTGAGGTTTTGGTCCATCCCATCTCAGTGTTCTATTTAAATGTCTCTGGAGTTACTGCTATCACTAACTTTTCTTGATCCTTCAGTGCCGCCCTATGATGTTTGAAATGCCTGATGCTTTATTTGTGAGTCCCCACGAGCAGTGAAAATTGACAACAGTGTCTCACAAACTGATCCCTAGCAGCTCAGGGAACAGTGCAGTAAAGTGTGAGCAGACATTTTGTGCATTTCCTAACGAGCTGCTGCCTGAGTGCACAGCCATTAACATCACTTTGGCACTCGCCAGCTGCTACTTTGAGTGGCCCCTGAATGAAAGGGTCAGCTGCACATGGTCCAGTCAGCTGAGTCAGTGATCCTCCTTCTACCCTCACACTGAAATGTAGCTCTGATGCATATCCTCCAACTGAGCGGAGAGTCCACCCTGAACAGGTGCTGGGTGGCTCGGCCTCATAAACTTTAGGAACAAGCACAGAGATGATCCTGTGAAGCCAGATACTTGAAATGTGTTAGTGTGTATGGATGGGACTGGAGGTATTCTTGTGTATCCAACAAATATCAGTGCTCTGGAGACTAGAAATATTCCAATGCAATTAGAAAAGCATACAGAAAAGCAACTTTTAAAAACACATCCTGGGGGGCTGAGTTCTGGTCCATCTTTCAAGAGCCAGACATGGCATTTCATCCTTCCCAATGAAACAAGGACTGAGAGTTGAAGATTGCAATGGAGGAACAGGAATACACAGGCAGTGTTTTACCTTAAAGCCTATTTTCTATCCTCAACAGTCTGTAATGTCCATCTCTGAAAGTGAGCTGGGCCTACCTTCTGGCTCCAGAGGAATTGGATGTGTTATGAGACACACATAGCTGGCTATTCCTATCACATGAAAGTGTAATAGTTCATACCACTGCTAGCAGAATGCTTTTTTCTAACAGAGGAAATAAATCAGACCTATTAATAGAGAATATTCATACAGGCCAAGCTTTTGATCTGTTTGCCACTCTCTATTTATTTACAAACAATTGCCTTAGCAGAACTCAACCTTCAAAAAATGAATAAAGGTAGGCATTTAAAGGTGTGCTTTTTAAACTGCTCCTCCAAAATGCTAGCACCCTGTCTCACTGTGCCTCAGAGCTGCTTCTAGGAAGTACCCAGTTAGTTGTGAGTATGCGAACAGTTGGAAAGGAATGGTGGTTGGAAGAATCTATAAATGAGTGGAGAAGTTATGAATGATTTATATTTATGGATGAAGAGAGTGATAAAATCAGAAGAAAAGCAATTTTTGTTCAGGTTGGCTAACTTACAAATTGTTCTAGTACCTGTTCAACTGCTAACACCTCTTACATAGTTAGACAAATAGGGCTAAAAATGCCTAAAAATGAATTCTTTTTTCCTCTACAGTCATAAAAATCCCCAGTTTGTGTGTCTGACTATGCTCTATCAGCTAAGACCTCAAATAAATCCAAAGGATGGGTATTGTTACCCAAGGTTCCTTATATAACAAACCATGAACATTTTTTTTTTTCATGCATCCTAACATAGAGATGTACAAAATCTTATAGTCCCTATAGGAATGGACTATATGTAATACTTCACAAGGACTATTTAAACATCATTAATGTCTGGATTCTGTGGCAGCCCAGTGGCAGAAAGGCTTAGACTAGGGATGCAAAATCTAGTCTGTGGATGGTTTGTGCTCTCCTATATAAATACAGAGCTGTACTTTGTTACATCTTCTACTGTAACATCATTATCAAATTCTATGCTTCTATGATTCTCATCATCTTCTCACTCAAGTTTGGACTTTCCAAACAGAACTTTTCTCTCTATTTCTTCTGACAGCTGGAAGTCATGCATATATATGGTTTAAACTAAACTGTTGTACTTTGTGTTTGAAAGGAGGAGGAAGAAGCACAGCATCGCTGTTGCTGTTTCCACAGATGTGAAACACTTCAGTGTGTTTTTTCTAAACCGAGAGAGAGATACCATCGTGACTTTAGGTGATTGTTGCTTCTTCCTGGGACCTCCCAGAGGAAGTTCCAAATTAACTGGCCTTTCCAGGGACAGTCCAGCCAAGCGTCATTATCATACACTACCAAAATGGGTCCAAGAATTTCAAGGATGTCCTAATGAAGCAGTCATGTATTTATTTGCTGTAGCCTATACACTGGGAGAATCATCCCTCTAGGAGATAGAGATATGTGGAAATACCTTATACCACTTTCAGATAGCATAAAGAAAATGGAACAGAATGAACCAAGAAGCAAGAAGACCTATCCTTTGCCTTTTGCCTTCTCTAGTTAAGACTGGACTTCCTGATCTCTCTCTGTAGTATGGCTCACAAGAAATACACGTTCAGACAGAACGTCTGTTGAAAAAATGCATTTAAAATGCAGTGGGTACAAAATTTAGCCTGATATATGACCTGAGGTGAGTCAGTCTTATGAATGGTAATCTGGGAAGCAAGTAGTAACAAAGATTTCTCAGAAGATAGAAGGAGTTGAAGAGAGAAGCAAGATAAAATTTTGAAAATGAGGCAGAAGGCTGAAAAGGCCTGAAAAAAATTGTTGCAAGTAGAAAATGGTATGGAACTGAAAAAGATTAAAGGAAGGCAGATCAACTGAGGGTCAGGTTAGAATGAGGGGAGAAGTAGAAGATTAACGATCAGTGAAGAATGCTGATTCTGGCCCAATTCTTTGCCCTTTTCTTTGGACTTTAGGAAGGTACAACCAGGGCTTTGGGCTCTAGTGAATTTTCCTTTTCTTCCCCTGTATGCTTCCTAAAATCCATTCATGTGTGCAATTTGCAACTGTGATGTGATGTAAAAACAATGTGTATGGTAGGAAAAGTTTTCAACATCAGGCCTCTGTAAAAGCAAGGTCTTAGAGCACAGACTAGTTTGTCAGCTGGTATAAACTGAGAGAGCTCCATTGAATCTGCGTACTCTTTAGTCTTGAATTAAGTACTAAGCATGTTAGCCACTGAATAATGCCAGGAGAATCTCTTTTTTAACTCCTAGAGGCCCTTCCTGGGTCCTTGAGCTGAAACTTTTTGTCTCTTTAGAAATTTAAACCATGTTTGTTCCATTCTTACATTCACTGGAATTTGCAACATATCTGCTTTGTAGTCTGGACAAAGCTTGAAGATTTCCCCAAACACGGTGTGAATAAAACCACACAGGAATGTTTGTAAAGAACATCTTGGACCCTTTGAAAATATATTCAGTTCTCAGAAGCACTAATGCATTCCACATTTGGTCATTAAACACTAATTGGGAACATGCTGTGGAAGGGTTCACTCTCTGACCAGTCAGTATTTCCTAGGTCACAGCCCTGCATGACCTTGGTGCCCTGACGTGACCTGCCCTCTTGAACTTTTAATCCTTCAACTCGTCAGAGAGCATTAGTAGCTCAGGACACTTTGGAAACCACAGGCATGTTTTCCCCTGGCTGCTTCAAAGTTTTCTTGGTTTCCCCTCCATCTCCTGTTCCCACCCCCCTCCTCACTGATGATTCAGGATGTCTTTTGGGGGCCTAATTGAAGGCTTCAAAGTGCCCAATAGTTTATTATAAAACCATTGTCCTCGGTAAATGCCACAGGATTCATGTTTTATTATATTTATAACCATTTTTCCATTAGTCTGCCATTTTCCTGAGAAATTATGACCTTGGCTCTATCAGTTTAACCAAGATGGTTTTATATATAGCAAATGTGTGCGTGTGCACAAAAGGAGAGAAGAGGGGAAGTCACCAAATAGATTTCTATTAAAACAGTGATTGTACTGGCTTCTCCTAGAATCTGGTAAGCAATTTAAAGATTGTGATAAGGAAAGGAATCAGGAAACAAATTATCTCTAACATTAAAATCTCAAATGGTATCTGTGACTTCAGTGGGTATAGGGCAATAGATCCTAGTTGCTGTCAGGTCTATCATTTAGGATAAATTTCACATGGTATTTCTTATCAAAAGTGTGTTTAGGATTTGCCCCTCTCCCTGCTTGTTCCCTTATCCTTGCTTACTTTGAGTATGCACACTCTCTATTTTGGACAAATTTAAAGCATTTTGCTTAACTGTGTAAATCTCACATGGTCTAAGTCTCAGGATAGACTACATACAAACTATATTTCATCCTTAGCAGCACAGAGGATGCAAAAACTGGAACTTTCAGTGAATTTAGAAGGAAATAATTGGGGCACACTGATTGCAGTGTTGCAGACTGGGGTGGGTCACATGGTGCTTTTCAAATAGCAGTCCCTGAATCTTTTTTAAGGGGTCCCCCAGAAGTAACTAAAAGCAATCAAACCTCTTATTAGCAGATGTGCATCTGAAATACTGGAGATTGTGAGGGTCTGTTGGCTGGGCAGTGACTACGTACTTTCATTCAAGGAGGGGCCCAGGACTTTTTAAATGGACCAATAAATGAAACAATGCCAGAAAATCTTCCTGGGCACAGGAGCGTGGCTGTCTATGCACTAACATTGTTCAACCAGTACCCGGCACGTTAATTTACTGGTGTAGACTTAGCCAGAATAGCTGAGCTCTGTAGGTACAATCTTAAGGATCAAGCAGGGTGATCTCCCATTAAAGGAAAGAACACACTAACTGACCTTGGTCTTGTTTGCCTCCCAGTGGGAGTGGGTGAGGTCAAATTCATTAAAGTCAGTATTTGAGAAGGAAAATGCTATAAAAAGCAATATGTTGGGTTTTCCTTCTTTTTTTTTTTCCTCTTTTTTTTTTTTTTTTTTCTAAGGAACATTTGAAAGAAAGAAGTTTGGTATTGATTTCGTGCTGCAGGATTTGAAATGGTTCCATAACTCATTCCCTTAGCCAATCTCTTAAACAAACAGAGCAGTTCTCACTGTAGATATTGAAAGAGTTCTCTCACTGCCAGCCATGTTGGCCCAGGTATATGGAGATAGGACAAATGAAAAAATGCAGAAAATTTTTAGGATAAAGAATTTTTTCAGAAAGCCGTGTCTTCATAAGAAATTTCACCTTTGAAAGAAAAAAAGAGACTGTTTTTAATTTAAAATTTTTAATTACCATCTGGCCAACAGTATTACTTCAGATCACTGGAACTGATCTTTTATTTTTTCTTTTGTTACCTCTCTTGTAAAGATCACTATATATTGTATGTATGTATTGTCTTTTCCTCCAGATCAACAAGGGCATGGCACCCCCTGTCCTTCAAGAATTCCATCCTCTTGCCTTCGCCCCTCCCACATGTCACTGACAGTATGTAAAGCCATTAAAGCCATGTTCTTGGCAACATCCCCACTTTGCAATGTTTCATTCCCAATTCCCACGTAAGGGATGACAGACTTTGGTGACCTTTTGTAACAACACTTGTTTGCTAAAATTAGATTTTTTTTTTTCCTGGCATATAACCAAACAGATTATACTCCTCAACCTGTCATACTTAGAGGGCAGGCAGCCCCAGAAACTGATGATGCAGAGGAATAAACTTCTCCATGGAGAGTAAATGGAGCTCAAGGGGAAAAAAAGCAAAAGTGAATGATGTCCCAGCAGTGTATGCTTCTATCTCTGGTGTGCATACACATGCACAGATGATATTAAGTGATGGTGTCAGCCACAAAAGGTTGGGAGGTTAGATGCAGGTCAGATAAGCATCTAGCAATTTAGATGTGTCTTGAAAGTTCATTTGAATTTAAGATTCGTGGAAGCCATAGGTAAAAATCCAATAGAACTAAACATTGCAGGTCTACTGCATGTCTTTATCAGGCTGGAAACAATGCTCAGAGAATGTAAATTTTCTCACAACATTTCCATGACTTTTTGACTAAAAGTGAAATAAAATAGAGGAAAAACTTCAGCGTGATATTTTGAGGGATCAGCCTGATCTAAAATTAAAAGTTCCTTAATATTTGACCATTATTAAGCCCAAGGAAATAGTCTGCAAAGAGGTACATACATCCTACCCTGAGAATTATATTACACCTAGACTTACGTTAAGAATTATGGTCCCATGATGCTTACTAGTATATTACCATATATGAAGTAATCACTCTCCTTTAAACTTTACAGTCTGGCTCTTTCTGAGATCTAAGAAGCTGATAAATAAATACAACAAGACCGTGAGAAGATTAACAGGAAGTTTTGGTTGTTTGTGACTGGCTGTACACAGAGTGAGACTTTTGGTTTATTTCCTGACCAATGAAACATATAGTTAGGGACCTAGGCTACTAACCTTTTTTGAAGTAAGAAGTTGCTCAGGTTCCACTGGAGCCCATAGTCTGTATGAACTGCTGGGTGTCTCTGTTCCCAGCACAGGTGTCTGACCTGAAACTCGATGCTGTACATTGCTGCACTTAATGAGCAACTGGTGTGTCACTGCTTCAGCATCTGCACTTCTCCGAACTCTGGAAGAGCCATTCCCAGTAGTGTCTGTCCCACATCACTCTTCCTTTAGGTCACCAATTCTGAGAGCTAACTGAAAATGTGTGCTAACCATATCCCTCTAAGCTGGATGTACGAAAGAATGCTAACATAAAATTATCTTTAAGGTCATATCTTAAAGGAAACAACCAGACTATATTTTTGCTGATTATTAATAATTTTTGCTGATAATTCACCAGTAGAGATGATGGGTTACTGATACTAGCACTCTTCCGCAATGACCTCAGAAACAATGTCTTAAGATATGTGAGAGAGAAAGGTGGGACTGTGCAGCCCTTTCACTCTGGCTCTGACTCTGCCATGACGAAGAAGCAGCACAATACCAGTGTCCCCTGCATAGGTGACACTTGAGGACAGAGAGCTGCTCGTGCGCCTGCTGGCTCGGCCGAGCGTCCCACGTATTTTCCTACGCGATGCTGCGGAAAGCGGAGTGCAGACCATCAAAGCTGGCAGTTCTTATTCTCTTCATGTGGTTGCATTTGCAGTTTTGACACTGCCAGTGACGTAAAGAGAGAGGAAAAGGCTGCTTTTTCAGCAAGATACAAACACAGAGATATTATCCGTCCACTGATTTTAATCTCATTTCTCAAATACTCACATATAACTGGATGCAAGCTGCTGATAGGGTCCCTCCTTCTCTATGCCTGCTATCAGATTTCTTAACCCTTCTCAGGAATGGAATGTGTATATCACTGCCCCGTATTCATCTGAGACAAGGTTTCATACTGCATGTTTATACCTGGAGAAAAAATTGCAGAGCCTCAGAATCCAACCAGCAGCTTATACCACCTTAAAGCACAAAGATAGCAACTGGAACCCCTAACTTTGGAGAAAAAAATGGTTCTGGTCTTATCCTGCCAAATGTAGAGAAAAAAAACGTACCAACAGTAGTCTATCTAGATTTTCTCAGACTAAAAATGTACTGAAACAACTTTCAAATTAATAAATTTCTTTTAGCAAGAAAAGATTTTTCTTTTTACAGTATATTTTTGTTTGACATGCTGTACTTCCTTAATTATAAACCCAATGAGACCACAGACACCAAAATATTTCAGTCAGATAAGAGATTGAAACTGTTCTTTTGAGCTACCTGGCCAATGTTCTACACATTTCTTCACTTCCTTGTTCTTTTATATATTCTTCTAAGATATATTATGTTTCCCATGAGTTGCATACTTCACTACAAAGACTGTCTCCACTGCATCCTTCCCACTTATTAACTAAAAGATCATAGTTCATTAGAGCACAGGCCAGTGACCAAGAGAGTTAACTTACTGGGGAAGTGAAGATATTCCAGTATCTACAAGTAACAATGGCACTCACAGTCAGAACACTTCAGTTTTGACTTCTTTGCTAAAAATATGAGCTGTCCTGAGAAAATACTGGTATATCTTATGGTCTTTGAAACTGTCTTGCATTCTCGTGCCACTACCTTGTCCCTTTTTGAGTGTGGGAGACTGGCTGTTCTCTAGATGTCTTTATGCAGTTATTATTTCATTGTTTTCATTTTCACTGAAAATTTCCAGACAGTGATAGCACAGGGATAATACTGATGATTCATTTTCTCACCATCTCTAGTCAGCAGTGTTGTGACTGTGAAGATATTTTCCCTTTTGCTTTCTGCTGAGGGTCCCTGATATGTAGTCCTGGAAGGTGTGAGTTTTACACAAATTTGGTTTTATTGCTTATCCATGATCAATGATACCAACTGGATCCTCTGTGTTGCATTCAATGGCTTTTGGGGACCCCTTTCATAAAACTTTTCTTTATAATGAGCAGAGTAAATCACAAGCAAAGGTGTCTCCTAGTTCTACAAAATCAGCAGCTTTTAAACTCAGCTGAGTAATCCCCTTTTGCTACATCAAAATGCAAATGCAAGCAACTCCTGACGTCCTATCTCTGCCTGTAGTCACTCCCTCTGCTCACCCAGACACTTTGCTGTTTACTGGGGCTCTGCTGTGACACCTCTGGCTCCAGACACGGGCTAGCCTCAGTCCTAACGTAGGGATGGAACCTGGCATAGAGATCCATATAAATATGCACTAATTTCAGAGTTACCTTTGGAAAACTAAACATTACTAATCCACTGTGTCTCTCTTTTTTTTTTTTAACGGTAATGCACGTTGATTGTCTTTCAATAATATGGTTCACACAGATTTCTCCATGCATTTCACTTCTACATTATTCCTTGAATTAGTATTATGTTTTAACAAGTCTTAATATATCATGTGTATAATTATTATTTTAAATGTTGGCAAAGTTCTCACTTTTTTCTTGTTGATCTGTGCAGGGCAGACTAAATGCATATGGTGTCTCTCATGAACCTAAACCAAAGGAATGCGTGAGCTACAACTGCTTAGAACTCCTAATGAGAGGTTACCATCTTGGCATCCATGTCCAGAGAGCCTTGACAATCCTGAGTTCAAATTAAGATAGAGACTTGAAACCCCTGAGTTCAGGGATGGTTTACCACAGATTTCCTGTGAGATTTTGCACAAAATTCTTAGGCCCAGTTCTCTGTGATATTTAATTTTCTATTTCCCATAGAAAGAAGGGGAAACAGAGCACTAAACGATCTTGCTTTTTCTTTCCTGCAAGGAAAATTATTGTAATTTTTCATCATTACTTGGAAAAATTCAAATATTAAGGATCATCTTCTGAAACCGTCATAAAAATTTCATTATTCTGTGATCATCTGGCAGTTGAAGCACCATCCATTTTCACTGCACATGCCCAGGATGACCAGACCTCCAAACTTCACTCACAAAGAGGAGTTTTTCAGTATCCTGTGAAGGTGAGTGAATGAGGGTTCTGGCAGAGCAGAGGAAAATGTGAACGTTGCATGGAGAAACTGCGACACTAAAAAATTATGCAGGGGTTCAGTGACAGCACCATGAATGTATTTTCCACTGAGTTGTTTCTTTTATGTATTTCAATTATGAGATTACCTTGTAATCTTCTGAAGATGGTATTTTTGCTCTTTCTTCTAAATCTTTGTGTTTTCAACATAAAAGCAAGTATTACTCCAAGAAGCTGTTGATTTGTTTTTAATGAATCTTACCTGGTTTTGTCAACCAGAAAGTGTAAATTGTGGTTTTTGTTTTTGTTTTTGTTTTTTTTTTAATTTAAAAGACTATATTTACAGTTTCCAGTGACCTTTACTGCTTTTAAATTTATCGTTTTCCTAAAATTTTCAGTGATGGGCTTTTGTGGAGAAAAAAATGTTGTTTTCAGGCAAAGAACAGTGTTTTGGGTATAAGAATTGTGTTTTAATATTTATTTAACCTATTATTTTGGGGTTTTTTTCTGCTATTGTCTTCAATATTACTCATAAAACACAATTCCAAATGGTCTTGTGTACACATGCAGGTAAGCTTATCAGCAGCCTGACTTCTGATATATCCAGGTATTCAGCTGTGATTTCAAACAATGACCTGTGTAGTAACCAGCACCAAGAAGACTGATCATCTTTCCAATAGCCTTAAACAGCAAAGCACAGAGAATCAGAGATGTTCATAAAATGATCACAAATCTAGAATAGAGTGAAATCTCTATGAAGAATCTCTCCCAAGTATTCTGTGAGAACAAGAGAGCACGAAGCTCTGTTCAGACTAAAGGCAGCTGTATCACCTCAGAGCAAGCAAATGGGTTTGCAGCAGCAGATCTGAGAGTGGGCTTTTGCAATGATGAAAAAGCACATAACCTCACATGCTTTGGTTTCCCTTACAGAAGGTGGGAAATGATACATTACCTTTCCCTTGCTGAATCATTTTGAAATGGATGTAAATGAGGCCTTAACAACCTCCTATTGTCAGGAAAAAGAGATGAGGATCCCTGCCAGAGCTCCCATCTGTTGTCATCAGCACACAAAGGTGTTCTCCCAGGCAAACGATCTGGCTGAGAAATGCTCATCCTCGCAATTTTCTCCGTGTGTAGTAGAATTTGAGCTAAGCATAAGGAGATGTGATGATTGCAAAACACTTTCCTTGAAAATGTATTTTGGTCTGTGGCCTCCAAATTGCATCAACCTTCTTCTCTTCTGAGAAGAACCTTCTCAGTTCTTAGAAACAGCTAGTGTTCAGTGGGGCTGCTTAGGCACTTGAGCTCAGATGGAGGCATAGGTAGGAGGAACCAGAAATGCTCTAGTTAAAGCTCAGAAGTTTTCTGGATTTTTGTTGTACATATGAGAGATCTGTATTAGTGATTTTATTCCCTTCACTCTGACCCATTTTTGCCTAGTCAGCTCAAGGAACAGATGTGGGCTTTCATCCAACAGTCTGTAACGTGATAAGTATGTGTTCTGTGCTTTAATGCCTCCTGTGGTGTTCTCTGGAAATAGACTTGAGCAATGACAACTATACTTGGCATTTGGAGGAATCAGCTGGGCTATCTGGGGATCACAAAGTTCAAATATGAGAGCTGCAAGCCCAGAAAAGGGGTTTTTTGCAGCAGAGCTGGCTTGTTCCAGCCTCACTTTTGCTTACATATCTAAAATCCTGTCAGGAATCCCTCTGCTGTTCCTCACAGTTATTAGACAAAACCAGGGAATGCTGTGGAGAGAGACCTCAGGGATTAATCATGCTTATCCACTTTTAAAGGAAGCAGGATATTTTTGGAAGTCAAATGCAAATTTATACCTTGGAGTCTTGTTTTGTTTTTAAAAAAAAAAAAAGAAAAAAAAGAAAAAAAAGCTTTATTTTAACTGAATTCACAGCAACTTATACATTTGGATTTCCGATCACAGGGAAATGAGCATGGCAGGTGCTGGCTGTGATAATGATGCTGAGATAGTGAAACTGACCTGGCCATACAACTAAGAGGTGAATCATGCTGCATCACAGACTTCTTTCTAATATAGAGAAATAGTGTATCTCGAGTTTTTATATATCACTCCAACTTTTCACATGGAGTTTTTGGACACATTCCCCCACCCACAAGTAGCTGGCTGTGGACTTGATGGACATAACACAGGATGTAGCACCTGGCTATGTTACTATTTGTTGGATGCATTTCATGCTTAGCTGAAAAAAATACTACAAATGACTCACTATTTCTGTTTTTCCTTTAAGAAATTAGACGTAATAAAAGTTCTCAGGAAGGAATCTTTGTATTATCTGTATCCTGTGTTGACATCCAGACTCCCTTGTGCTTTATATATAATTTCAGTAACCAATAGCTTAGGAAATTGGGCACATTCTTCTTTAACTCATTGTTTCCTAAGTTGCATTAATTTAGTCATCAGCATGTGCACAGAAGCAGACCAGGTACCTTCCTACTACTCAAGCACAGCTGAAATCCAAATAGGAAGGGGCCTTACCATCAAGGCATTTGACTGGCCACAAAGTAGTTGGTTTAAACTCATCTTTGTCTACAACAACATTCTGCTGGGTACATGCGGCTGCAGAACATCAGCTACCTGTAAATATGTACAGCTGAAACAGGAGCAGCCCTCAGACATCAGACTCCTCAGATAAACAGGGCTTTCCAGGCTCTCAGTTTTAGACCTAGATTTACTTAACTTGTGCTAATGTTACACATGCAGCATGTAGACCTTCCTTTTAGTTTGGAATTTTAGATATGTTGGTAAGCATTCTTTAGTATATATATA
>WEKY01020927.1:0-21645 GCA_013390045.1 Picathartes gymnocephalus | reverse complement strand
ATATATTAAATGTTTGGTGGAAATAAATGTCATCTGTCTTGAGCTGGCCTGATTTCCAGAGGTGCTGGTCATCACCAATGAAATTTCATCACTGCTGAAAATCAAGATTTGTTTAGTGAATTGTGGCGTATGGGCTGGGGAAGGATTTTCGGTTGCTAAAGATTATTTACAACAAGGCAATTAACTGCCATTAGTAGTCCTAAAATTCCCCTTATTCCCTTTCCTACACAAACACATCTATTTATCATTAACCCCTGTATTTTCATAGAGTATATTTCAGGTCTGATATGCTTTCTGAAAAAACCTGCAAGTTTAAACAGGCTAGAGAATTACTGCTAGTCAATCCCTGTAGGCCTAATTTAATTTCCACTAGAAGTTCATTTTCATATTGCTTCTTCTGCCCTGCTGGTTTTTGCCATTAGATGCAGGACAGCGAGACTTCTGACCCAGCCTGGGTATTCCTACATTCCTATTCTTAGCACCCTTCTAATACTATCTCTGGATTATTCAATTAATCAGTTACAGAGGATATGAAGATTTAATTGCCTGAAAAAGAGGAAGATTATGTCATTGATTGTTTTAAGATGGAATCATCTGAAAAAAGCATAAATAGTGAGAATTTGTTCTCCATAAGCAACATACTGAAGAGCTAGACTACAAGTTACTATTAATGTAGAATGAATTCATTTTCCAGATGTTACATCAGCAGTGAACTCACAGAATGTTATCTCAGCTGGAGTAATACAGAATTTTACTTATTGAAGTAACTAAAGCTTATGAGTATTGTAGAGGCTTACAAAAAAAAAAAAAGTAATTAGTTACCTGGGTTACAAACTCTTCAACCAGGAAAAGAAAAACAGTTGATTAACTTGAGAAAATTTATATTTCTAGTAAGCTTAAATGACTGATGTGAGCATGTTATTTTTAAAAAATGATGATAGGAAAATGACAGAATGAAGCACATAAAATTTTTGATCCAAAGTTAATATTTGATTTATCAAAATAAAATATTAATAAAATTTTGTTTTATTTAAGGGCTGTTATATTTATATACATTCATATGTCTACTGCATATTTATATAGCTGTGTAAGCTATAGTTACCTATCTATGCAAATAAAAGGAAGTGTTTTTAAATTTGAGAAACCATCTTACTGTGAGTGATTTTGACCATTTAGGCTTATTACAAATATATTACAACAAAATTACCCTTCCTCCAAAGCATTTCAGTCACTCACTTCTGAAAATTCCAGGCAGCTGGGATATCTTTATCTTACCATAGTAAAATAAAAATTCACTGGACATAACTGGTTAAAAAAGATTTCCTCAATATACTTGGACAAAACCCTTCTCAGAGGCAGCGGAAGGCCAGTGGTGCCCTGGGGTGCCTAAGGAGGAGCACTGCCAGCAGGTCAGGGAGGGGATCCTGCCCCTCTGCTCAGCCCTGGCAAGGCCTCACCTGGAGTGCTGTGTCCAGCTCTGGGCTCCTCAGTACAAGGTAGACATGGAGCTCCTGGTGTGGGTCCAGAGGAGGATAACAGAGATAATGAAGGGACTGGAGAATCTCTCTTATGAGGAAAGGCTGAGGGAGATGGGCCTGTTCGGCCTCGAATGGAGAAAACTGAGAGGGGACCTCATCAATGTCTATCAGTATCTAAGGAGAGGTGTCAGAGGATGGACCAGGCTCTGCCCAGTGGTGCCCAGCAATAGGACAAGAGGCAATGGGCAGAAACTGATGCCCAGGAAGTTCCACCTGAATATGACAAAGAACTTCTTTACTGTGCAGTGACCAAGCACTGGCACAGATTGCCCAGAGAGGGTGTGGAGCCTCCTCACTGGAGATATTCAAGAAACTCCTGGATCAATCCTGTTCCGTGTGCTCCGGGATGACGCTGCTTGAGCTGGACCAGGCAACCCACTGTGGTCCCTTCCCTGACCATTCTGTGAGTCTGTGAAAACTTGTTTTTGACAAATGCACTGACAGCTTTCAGGTCCCTGAGGACTTAGTGCGTGTCAGAAGGTTTTTCAGGTCACAATTCTGCTCTGTGGGCACACATCTGATCCCTGTGTTAAAGCCTCTCTTGTTTTCTTTGATTATACCCTCTGTTACCCCTTGGACACACTGAAGAAATGCCAGGGAGGTAAATAGTCATGAATATGCACCATTGCTCCAGTTGACAGGTTCGCCTCTGTATAACATATTTTCATAGGTGTTAAATCAACATCATAATTACTCCTGTAAGGTATCATTTTAAAATCTATTTTTCAGATCAGAGGAAAGAGAGCAGAGGTTATCTGTTTTTGGAGATTCTCAACTAGAAGAAGAGAGAGCAACACATCCCTGCAACAGGAGCTCCTGTCTGTTTCTTTAAGTACAAGGCCACAAAAATCCCATGATATTTTATCTGCTTTAATATGTAGTCCTTTAGCATGACTATTCTAGTAGTTTGATGGGGAGTGATTAGTCTGACTTACATTTGGCTGCATTTCTATCACCTTAAAATACTGATTCAATGCCTACCAGTAATATCTAAACATCTACACAGGCTACCATTATTCAGCTGAGTTTCATTCCTTCTGATACAGATTTAGGAGAGATATTAATGAATATTTACCCTAAGTCAAATGCAATTGCAGTCATAGATGTGGAGACTTTTTTTAGCTTGGAGTCACACATATGTATGAAAATGTATATGAAATACTGCAAGACGTTAACAATATGTTTGAAGCAAATGAAATAAGAATCTGGACTTGGTTATACATGAGGAACCCTCTTTTTCCTGGGAAATAGAGTTTTCAGCAAGATTGTAAACAGAGAAGAGATATCACATGGTTTGCATTATTTCTCCTATGAGCTTTCTCTTTCAAAATTAAGTACTGTAAGATTTTATGTGTTTGACTTATTGTGGTGGAGAAATAAGAATAAATTATTGAAACATTTGTGCTCATAATTAGGCCAAATTGAGTCTGATCAAATAGAACTTCAGGAATTCCATTTATGTTTCAAATCTCCTGTGGAAGATGAAGAAGAAAGAAATTAACCCACTATAGTCATCAAGATTTTCACAAAAGATTGAGGAAAAAAGAATGATCCCGTGGTTAAGACACTTGATTCCAGTCTTGATCCAATTTCTTCCTTGGTTTGAATGATCTGATGTTTCAGTTGAATTTAATTTCTCCCTGCCTCAGTTTCCCACTAGTAAAGCAGTGATTAAACCCTTCCTTTCCCATTTTCTGTTTAAGTTACAAGTCTTTCCAAGCCAGAATCCATCCAGAATGTGTGTACACAAAGCAAGTTCATCACACTTAGTTGGTTTCTGAAAATTGGTGATATCCGTATAGGAGAACAGAGATCACTGACAACAGGTGTTCTTCCCTCTAATCCCACATTTTCACTCTTTCACATGGAGACTAAAGGCTGAATTCAGAAAAATATGGGTGCCAAAATCCCAAACTGCAATACAGTGGAATGCTTGAAGAGACACTTAAAGCCTATGAGTAGGTGAGTTATTAGCAGCTTATTGAAGAAAAAAATGTAGGGACTTAATGAGAAATGGAAACAAGCCTCTGGTATTTAACCTCTTCTCTAATAAATCTAAGTCTATAAAGTACCAGGGCATGCTTAATGTTTTACTCTGGCTAACATCAGCACCTCCTCCTTGAATAAGTTGGATATTTTGAATATGGCATACAAGGGTACTTGCTGTCCCAGATTCTGCTGCAAAAACTTAGCACCAAAGTAGGGTATTGCAATACTATCATGGTCCATTTACTAAGGTTCTTAGAAATGCCCCTGCCTGAATTAAGGTGCAAATGAGACCATATGCCAGTGACAATAGTATGGGGTTTATTTGATAGTATTTCATAGTAAAGAGGAGAGAGAGAAAGAGAGAGAGAAATAGGAAATAGGTAGCGGGGCACAGAAAGAGAGAAACAGGGATAGAATAAGGAAAATATCACCACTCCACGGATCCCAACAATGCTCCATTGATCCTCTCCAGCTGGTCTTCTTGCTGGTGAAGGTCCCCCTAAAAAGCATAGAATGCCCTGGGCTAATGTACCCTCAAGCCAGGGGGTGATGTCCAGGGACGTCCCTGGAGTTTGCCATTGTCTTTTGTGGCAGACTTTGGATCTGTTGCATCACGTGCAGCCCTGTGGTGCAAGGCCTCTGGGGAACGCTTTNGATGGATTGTGACTCCCCCTCAGCTGCCTCTCACGTGAAAGTCCCGTGGATGTGGCCTGTGGGGTTGGGGGGTTTCCCAGCTGGGCCGGTTTGTGTAATGGAGGATGGGTGTTCATTGCCTCTGACCAGAGGTTCTGCCACACACCCGAAACCTCCTCCTGCCCCCTCGGTTGTGGGGGAAAGTCTGTGTAAACCTGGCTCCTGTGAGCTGTGCTCTCCCCCACGCCAAACTCAGCAGAGGATGATCCTCAGTGCAGCTGGTGGCTTTGGCCTTTTGGTGGATGCAAACCTTCCCCTCTGCCTGAGCTGACTGAACAATGGGTTTCCCTTTATCTAATCAGCAGTTTGACTTTCAGTCCAAAGTCCCAGGCAGGTATCTTCAGGGAGGCTTCTTTGGTTGTAGCTTCTTTATACAGTTTTGTTAAAATGAGCAAATCTTTATATCAATGTTTGAGGCATGAACTATTTCAGTCTCTGACAAATATGTAGACTTGGCACAGCTTTATTGTGCAAAGGGAAAATATATTTTTTATTGAGGGAAGACTTTCAACTCTTGAAAGCTCCTAATGGCTTTGCTGCTTGAAATGCAATGAAACCAGAGTGTGCTATCATCCAGGCCACTGATTAAGATAATAAATAATATCAAAACTAAAACTGTGCAACTAGTGGGCTTGCACTGGGAGTAAAACTCTATCTGAGTAATATATGGTGGGATATCATCCTGTTCAGTGCAAAAGGCCCATGCTTGAAGAATCATTGTGGGCACCACTGGAGAACTTTTCACAAGCCTTTCCATCTGAAGGAAAGAAGTGAATAGGAGGGTAAGTGTGTGTGAGAGTGTGTGAGTGATTGTTTCTGAACAGCACTTTCCCAGTGCATTAGAAGGGATGGATTTTTAATGATCAGATTTATATGGTTAGGGTTATGGATAGGTTAGACTTGCATATAGCAAGAGTTGCATTGGCTGACTCTCTTTTCTCTTGCAGAAAGTGTCTGAAGGTCTCGCTTTACCTTCAAAATAGTCTTAACCAAATTTTTAGGACACAGTTCTAAAGGGAAGAAAATATCTAATGTACTTTTCAAGTGGCATAGAGATGATTTTTTCTTTAAAGAGATCTAATTTCTGTAGCAAGGCAGAGGATTATTTTGCACCATATGGTAGCTGTCCTGTGATGTCATAGTGATTAATGACAGGATCAGTTGGATGCTCCAGTGGCGTAACAAATGACCTGGGTTTCCTGTAATGGCAATAGTTACACGCTCGTACAGGACCCTGCAATTAACTGAGCTCCAGTCACGGCTCCCCATGGGGTTAAGCATAACTATACAATGAATGTGGAGACTACTACCAGCTTCATGAGGATGTGGGTCAAGCATTCTGTGACTTCTGGCAGATCCCTTAGACTGTGGATATCTGTTTTCCATCTGTAAAACTGATTTCATAATTAGCTGTTCACAGGCTCGATATAAAACTAACAGGTTGGAGTATGTCAAACCTTTGTAGAAAAAGTAGGTGAAAATAACCTTTTAGTGAAATTATCTGTATTTTTAACTCTGTATCATAGACTGAAAACCTCCAACACTATCTACCTGATTGCTACATGATTATTTGTCAGATAAAACATGGAAATCTTCATTAAAGTAGAGCTTTGTGCTCTGCTTTCATGTCAAACATTTTTTTGGATAATCATTGTTCCCTGTTTGAAATAACTCTGGAAGCAGATAAAATACTCCTACTGTGCTGAAGCAAAGCAATATAGACAAGGAATGATCCATTTATCCCAATAGCAGCCTTACTGACAGCATGATGACTGTCACTGTAGTTATTATTTTAGCTGATGAATAAAATCCCAAAACAACAGAAAAATATTTCTTTTCTTGATACAAGTTTTAGATTTTCTTCAGATTTTTCTGATATTTTTAGGCAAAACTACACCTAAAATTTAAACAAAAAAAATGTTTCTTGGGTATAAGCTGTATTTGAGATCAGGCTTTGCATTTATCAAGCTGCTGAGGTTCTCTGAACCTGGGATCTTCAAATGATTCATCATTTGGTTCTGTTTGCCTCTAGTGATTGCAGTATAATATTAATAGATCATTTCATTGTGTTTCGATATCTCTTTTCCACTGCTGGTTACTGGATTACTCAGTCAGCAAAAAAATATGAAGATTCTGTTGTACTGACATTGGATTTTACCGAAAGACATAAGGCCATTTCTGACTGGTTTAGGTTCTTCCATTTAGCAAAAAGTGAATGCTCCTAGGTTATGAAGAGACTGCTTAAAGGGTGACATGATTGCGTCTTCAGCCTAACATTTTATGATTTATTTCAGTAAATCACACTTCTCACAGGTTTCTGACCCTTGCAGTGTATGAGTGTATAATTTCTTCACACTGGTGAGAAGAGCTTATCCAAACCCTCCTACACTACTAATATTCTGACTGCAACAGCATCCTGGAGGGCAAAAAATTGCGTCTCTACAGACATTTTTCCTAGGCTAGATGATCCAGAGAGTACAGATGTGTGCACTCTGTAATCTAACTACCACATAGATTCACACCCTTCCTTGTTCACTCACAGTTTGCATGACAGGTTTGGCAGTGGGATGAACACACAAATTTCACATAATTCATGGAGATGAAGGATCAACATTCACACAGATCACATTCCAGTGATGGCATCCTGCATGGTGTCTGGAGAACACCAGGTGCCAGAAGTAGAAATGGGAGAAGGTGGACGCAAATGCAGCTCATTGGCTGGCTTAATTCATTCAGAGCCGCCACTCCCTGCTTGCTCAAGCCAATGTCGTTTGGAAGTGATGGTTCATGGTTACTCTTATGGTCAAGAGAGTGAATAAAGCAGGTCACAGCCCTGGTTTTGAAATGACAGTTCTGGTGTTTTTATAGTGAGTAAAATTGGACATATCCTATGAATGCTCTCCTGGTTTGTTTCTTTTTTATTATTTTTTGTGTGGTTATCTTAAGATATTCTCAGCTGCATTTTCTTCATTAGCCTAATTCACAACATTTTTTTGTTGTTGAACTCTAAATTGGACATCAGCTTTTGCCAAGGATCGGCATTCCTCCCTACATTTAATTCATCCAGAGTAGCTATTGAGTGACGAGGGCAGTGTTAATTTATGATTGGATATTGGAACCTGGAATAACAATTGGAAAGAGAGAGGCAAGAGCCTTGCAAAGCGTGAAATGAAAACCTTGGGGCTATGGCTTAACTTGCTACTTATTTTTCTCATTTTCTTGCCATCAATACTTTTGTTCTACTCTTAATGTGATGTTTTTCACAGGGCATGATTTGGGGCTTTATTCACTCTTTGTTTTCGTGTGATATATGGGGTATTTTTATTGGCTTGTATTATAACCCATGCTCTGCCTGTTCTTACTCAGATGTCTGCTATTAATTGTCTTTATGAGAGTTATAAACATTTCTGAGATATTTGTCTGTGGTCCTCCTTTAACTTGCATAAGAATCTGATCTCAGTAAATAAAAAATGTAGATTTCTGGGGAAGCCTGAGAGCTGGAAATCTTCTGCTTCTGCAGTAAATTGGCCCAGGGCACCATTGTGCCCATGGATTAGTGATCAGGGAAACCAGAGAAGCTGATCCCTTTTCCTGGAAGTGATGGCCTGGGCCAACCAGAAATCTACTGGGCAGTGCCTGGGCCCAGCATGTGAGATGGGATGGGACAGGGCAGGATGGGACAGGACAAGGGCTGTTCACATGATGGACCAAGCCATCCTGTTCAACTTTTCCAAAGGGGAAGAGTGGTGAGACATATGAATCAAAGCCTCTCCATTTGCCATGTGGGGCATAGAAGAGGCGCAGGACATTGCTTTAGTTAATATGAATATTAAGATTAAACTTTACAAGTAAATAAGGAAACAGGAAGACAAAACATAAAATAGAGAGAAGAAATTTACTCTAGGGAATAATTTCTAACTTATTTTTATGAACTTTGGTTAAGAAGGAAAATCTGAACTGAGTTATCTGTTTTCATGACCTCTTGTCCTTATATGTACTTGAAGTTTTTAGATGCTTCAGGCTTAGAAAGAACTGCCAGGAGGACTTATTTATGTATATATATCTTACTCTACTACCACTCCAAAATAAGACATTGGAAACCTCTTTCTTTTCTGAGTAATATACTGACACCTTTTTATCCTATTCTTTTCTGTCCTTTGTCGTCCACATTGACTGTCCTTTTGAAATAGAGACAGAGTTTGCTGACAGTGAGTCCACAATAGTGCTCCAAGCTACTGCAATGACAGTTATGATTTTATGAATTCATAATTTGAAAAGAATCTTGGTATTTAAAATAACTCTGAAGTGCCAAGTATCTCAGAGGGTGAGTTAGCAAAAAGATGATCAAAGCATGTATGAAGGGTTGTTGTTTGTTGAAGATTTGCTTTCTTGGCTTTCTGTGGTATAACCAAGTTCTACGACTGCCAAGTCAAAAATGTTGTGGGCATATAAGAAAGTTCAAAGGTGCTATAAACTCATTCTGTTGGTTCAGAGCTTTTCAAACTATTCTGTCTGCACCAGATTTAATGTTTTCATGGAAAAGGCATCTGTCCTGTGCAATGGGCATAAAATCATAAAACCAGTACAAATTTCTGCAGTTCAACAGTTATGAAACCACTTCAATCAAGACCAGATTTGATGTTTGAGCTATAAGGAACAAATGCTTTACTTGTAATCAGGCCACTGGTTTTGTCAAATAAATAATGTCTTTCAAACCATAACTAGGACTGTTTCTTCCAGTACCTAAAGGAGACAGCAGAGGTATTTTTCACAAGGGCATGGAGTGATAGGACAAGGGAGAATGGCCTTAAGCTGAAGGAAGGTAAGTTTAAATTAAATTCCTCCCTGTGAGGGTGGTGAAGCAATGGAATAGGTTGCCCAGAGAAGCTGTGGGTGCTCTGTCTTTGGAATTGTTCAAGACTGGGTCAAGGATGGGTCTTTGAGCAACCTGGTCTAGTGGAAGGTGTCCCTGACCATGGCAGGAGGAATGGTACTTGAAGGTCCTGTCCAATATAAACCATTCTATGATTCTATGAAACAAAAGAAATTTTACTCATTGTACTGAGTCAATACAAAGGATAAAATTTTATTCTGAAATAAGAAATTTTTATCGCCTCAACTTACTGGCATGTACTGGTATATTATGTATCAGGTTGAACTCCGTTCTCTGTTATACCAGGTTCAACTGAGATCCCTCCAAGTTCTGTAAACACATTGTACCCTCATCAATTGATGTGTTATCAGTGTGCTGATAAAAAAAGTGTAAATGGAATCTGAATGAAATCTTGCAGTTTGTGACAGAAAGTATTTATATAGACAAATCTTAGAAAGTACTGATGCATGAATGGCAGGGATAGCTTTTTCTAAAAGATGTTTTAAAATCTCAGTGGGAAAAGGTTCTAAAGACAGCAACTGATACAGCCAGAAAGAGCAGAAGGTTATGGATAAATCTACAGAAGTCTCCTCATGCAGAGGAATGAGGCAAAGGACACGAGTAAACTGGAATGAATCTCAACACACTATCAATGCAGTGCCAGACCTTCAGTGCAAAAGCTGATGGACTTGTGTCTGAGAAGTCAGTGGGAAATTCCCACAGAAAAATTGGATTCGGTTTTGGTTGCTGCTTGTCACTTCCTGGTTGCACTGCAACCACCATTTATTGTTATCCTGCCTGGGTGTCCATGAAAATTATTTGAGTCAGAGCCAGCAGTAACTCACTTCTTTCCTATGTAGCTTTTGCTTGCTAGAGTCTTAAACCGTGAATGGCTGCACTCCAGAAATAAGCACTAAGTTTTTAATCAAGGCTCTTGATACAGTCTTAAAATCAAAAGATTATATTACTAAATTATGTCTTATAGTACTAAAAAAATACTATTTTGTGTTCTGTTTTGTTAGGCTGAATTGATTGGCATTTTTCCTGTAACAATGTAGGGATGTTTTAAAGGGTTTCTGGTACCACAGAAATTAAAGGTTTTTCAGCTCCTCTATATTTGGAATCAATCTTTAAAATGACATAGTTTAAAAATGAATTAATTTTGTTAAATTCAAGTATCTGAAAAATCTTACTTCTGAGAAGTAGCATGGAGACTAACAATTCCATATGAGTGAGGATAAGACAGGAAGCTGGATAGTAATGTGGCTACAGGAACAATTTGAAGGAAATATATAAATTAGTCACTAGACATTTAGAAATAATTTCTCTATGAGCAGGCTGTTCTCCTTTGAACATTCAGAGATTTCTTTCATCACTTGTGGCAAGAGAATTTTTCTTGGGTTCCACAACACACTGTAGCAATTCTAAATGCACCATTATTTTTTTTTTTAATCAGGCAGATACGGGCTGAAACACTGGATCCAAATCATATGCAGATTAAGGAAAAAGTTGTATGCATTTACTTGATTCCAGCTGGCTGCAACCTCTATTATCAAGCAGTACAGAGACAAAATGCAACCAGCATCAAATTTGAAGAAACTTGATATCTGAGCCTAACTTTCACTTTTAGGCTCAGAACCATTTTACTTAGATCCATTTCAAACAACAAAATCATTCTCATCAATGACAGCAGCACCCTTTATTGACATAGGAGAATATGCTTCAAGAACACTCCTGGGAGGAAGGCTCCCACAAACCTTGAAAACCTCAGAATTGGTGATATGGCCCATAATGCATGCAGGTTTGTTTTTTTTTTCCTACACCTTCATAGAAAGAAATGGTATTTATAGTTTTCTGTACAAAGAGAACCTGACTCATACCTAAAGTAATGTCTCACTCCTCAATGCAGTGTCTTGTGGTTATTAGGGTAGCCTCAGAAAGGCAGACTGAGAAAATCCACCAAACAGAAAGACAAATCAACTGACTGGTGAGTCTAGCATCATGATCACTTTTCTGGTCTCTTAGTCTTGTTAGAGCTGGTTGTTTGAAAGTTCATCAAGGCATGCCTGGAGATCTCTGAGTATGAATACCCCTGCTTCTTTTGTAAAAGTGTATCCTTTATTGCCCTAAAGCCAACCCTGAATGCTTGAACATGTCTGTGATTTGTCACTGTGGATGCAGGTTATGTCAGCAGAAGCAAAGGACAGCAAACAGCCCTGATCCTCTGCCCAGTATGAGAAACTTGTTTTTATGAGCTCACACGTTCAGACTGAAAGTGATTCACTTACCTGTAGAGATCCAAAACTTGCTGGTCCGTGCTTGATGGGGAGAAGTGTTGTTGGGGTGTGTGTGGAGTGTGGCAGCTGTGGGTGCAGGTGTGTGTGTGCTTGTGAGCTGCTGCCCTCTGCTGCACACCTGCCCAGCAGCTCACCTCCAGCCACCTCCGTACCCCAGCCACAACATCTCATCGTGTGCTGAAGCTGGAGAAATGACTTTCCTCCTGCCAGTGAGACATTCAGAGAGTCACCCATGAAACTTCAAGCAGGCTATAACTATGCAGTGGTCTAGAGCACTGCTTCTGCTCTGGCATCAGATGAGTGTGCAGATCTCCTCAGCCTCAGCATCTTCACCATCACCATAGCAATGGGAAGAGACTTCTACATGAAGAGGATCTCTGTATGAATCCTGGCATCTGTAGTAATAAATGCCGTAGCAATGGAAGTCAGCATAACCTAAAATTCTAAGAGGTTCATCACTTTATGTATCCCCAGGACAAGGAGAATTTTCTTCAGACACCACGGGGGAGGTTGTGCCAGCCCCTGGGCTGAGTTTTTGCCAGACCATGGACTTGGTCAGTCACTTCCCCTCACAGCGTGGAACAAGACATGAACAATACCTCTTCTAAGAGAAGTGGAGAAGGAAGATCCTGCCTCTCTGCCCACCACTGCAAGGGCAATGGCTTTCACCTATGAAGAACGGCCTGAAGGACTCAGTATTTGCATGTCTGAGGAGGGCTCTAGGGAGATTGAGTGTAATGAGAAACCTACAAGTTAAAAACCACAAAAAACGTGTGTCTGGCAGTACCTGAGGACAGAAAACACAGATTAGACTGTGCAGAGAGCTGTAGAGGGGCTGGATATTTGAAAAGATTTTTTGACCAAAACATTTTTTTTAGTTCAGATTCAGGGTCATCTGCCTACTGACAAGGTACTAGTGAAGATGGCTTAAGAAGAGGCAAGTTTTGGTTTGGCTTAGGCTGAGAGCTGTCCAGACACTCTCCAGACTCCAAACAAGCAGAAGACCTTGCCCTCTGCTCCCTGCTGCTCATTGACATGTCTGCAGGAGACTACAGCCCTTGCAGGTCTGCCAGCCAATTTGCTCTTCTGAATGCCCCCTAACCTAACTCAGCTGCAAAATAGTTCAGCTAGCTGAAGTTGTTTAAAACAGATTTTGCTGGCCTGGTTCATTCTGATTCAGATTATTTAAATAAGCACAATTTTTTTGTAAGCAGCAAGCTGGAGCTGTCAAAAGGGCAATGAAAAATATCAGGCATAAGAGTGTCACATCACAAAATTCAATCACAAAAGGACATACACCCGATACCCAAAGACTGTTACGATTAAAGAAGCTCCTAAAATAATCTTTCCTTGTAGATTGAAATCTCAATGTGTATTTGTGGAAGTGTGCACATGCAGTAGGAATGTATACACAAGTCATGGGCCTGGATAGAGGAGGGATTATGAAAAATGAATAATAAGATATGGAACTGCTCAAAACTTCACATTGTCAAAGCATCCAAATTCAAATGCTTTTTCACTTAGGAAATTGTTATTTAAGTCTTTCCAAAGAGAATTGTCTTATATTTATCTTGCATGTGCGTTTACTCCTTTCACCTGCTCTCCCTTCAAATTATTTGTAACTGACATCTGGAATTTTGAATCGATTTGAGCTGTCTCAATGTGGCCTGGTGATATGAATAAGAAATAATGGTGCAATACTACATTTTCTTGTACATTTTCCAGTGTGTGTTTGAAGCACACTGGGACAGTCTAAAACCAGAAAAAACCCATGAAAGTATCATGGCTGTGTGAACATATTGAATTACTAATGACACAGGCAACATAAAACTCCACTTAAATGGCAGGGTTAACCAGGACCTTGCAAGTGATTAGTCATAGAGTTTAAAATTCTGAACTTTTTTGGCTAATAATATTTCTACCATTTCAAATTCACCAATTACCCTCCTTATGATTCATATCTCCCCTTCATTATTCCAATCTTATTAGCATTTTTATTATATTCATAAGAGTATCCAGTCCTGGCTACAGCCTCTAAAGAAGACACATTTAGGACCAAGTCCACCCCTCTAAGAAAAAATGAACACATCATTTTCATGCTTGGAAACCTGGTCTGGAATGAACGCTGTGTAAAATATGACCACCAAATGTGTGACTAAAGAGAGTGGATTATGGTTCCATAGTCTTCTCTGGCCAGCACTTTAAAACCCTCTGCACCTTTTCCTTACACATCCAGCCTTGAAGAAAACTTAGGTCCAATTTGTGAGGTTTTGCTGCTCTTCCACGGTTTTCCAGGGACAGGAATGTCACTCCTGGTCGGTGACTGGGGGAAAGCATTCGTGCATTGGCACTGTAAGCAGAAAGCAGCTGCTTTGTGACTGTATGAGTTTCAGGAACATATAAAATATGAAGGAAGCTTGTCAACTCAGATTAACTTTGGAGACAACCCTTCTTCACCCCATATTGCAAATAAAGGAAGAGAGTCTGGAAAAAAAGGAGCATTTTGGTGAATACATGGCCTTGACTCTGTGAAATCAACATTAAACTACTCTTGTTTGCTGGCTACCAAAATTGTCAAAACAGGACAAGGAAAGTTGCTTTATTACAGCACAAGTCACTAAGTGCAGTTCAAGGGGAGGCAGGTCCTTCCAGATATTCTCTTCAAACATGCAGATGCAAAAAAAAAATGAACTCTAAAAATGACAAACTGAGATGATATAAACAATTTCAACACACAGCACTACTAAAAGAATATGTTCTTGATGGCAGGAGCTCAAATAAATCACTCCTACTGAGCTTGCAGAAGTAGTTTGGAGTCTGAATCTCTGCTCTGATTTAAGAGAAGCTAGAGGAAAGGGCTTTTTCAAATTATAGAGAACTTGTTGCTTATATAGGGAGTTTTAGGTTTCTGGAAGGAGTAAATTGTGAGGTTAAACACCACTTCCTTTTGAAAAACTGCCCTGCAGACTGAAGCTCTAATAATCTAATATGGAGTTAATAAAACCTGTATAGAAAAACAGGAGGCATGATACTAGGGTTGCTGTGATATTATTTTTGAAAGCAGTCTGGGGCTTTGTGAAATATCTTGTATAAGTAAGTCCTTATTCATTTTTAGAGCAGTTATGGAATTTGTTAAGTACACTGGCACTTTGTAATAATGGAGATATTTAAGGGTACTTTTTAATTCTGGTGAGATGTACAAAAACTTGGTTTTCATTTTCTCTTCAGCTGCCTTTGGCTTCTTACCTATGCTTTTAGGAACTCTTTTCCCTTTGTGTCATTGAGCCTCTGATTTATCACAAACAGTGGCATGTCATTACTTCATGGGAAAATCGTGTCTGCTAGAAAGTCAAGTGCTGGCTATTGTTTGCTTTTCCAGGCACAGAAAAGGAATTTGATAAATAAATATGCCAAAATAATTTTATTACAACAAAATGAGCTGTTGGCATTTTTTTGTGCATTTATTAATCTATATTTTTACTTATTGACTTTTTTGTGCTTAGAGGACGTATGTATACATCAGAAGAAGCCTTCACTGACATTCATAAAATTTACTTTTCACAGTGTTTCTTATGCACCTTTGACCCTACCATATTACTAATATATATATTACTCCTTTCCAGTACAAACAGATCCCTTAGAATTTTGCCCTGTGTTCACATTTGATATTTTGAGGTTTTCAATGAGATCGAACTTCATTCAACATTGCATTTCACATCTCATGATTATTTGCCTCTGTAGAAATCAAAATGAAGTTAGTATAAAATGTTACCACGCTGATTTTGCAGCATTACAAGACTGCATCAAAATAGTTTGAAGTGACCACACACAGTGCAGTGAGGCTGGAGAGGTGGCCAAATATTTGTAGCCATTCAGTATGTCCTAGCCATATGCTGGGACACTAGCTTCTATTGTCCAAGAAGGAATTCTGTCACCTATCAGATAAAATGAAGGTTTGCATTTGTTTATTGCTTGTCATGTAGAATTAGAGAGCGGATTAATCTGCCTGTTGATGTAATTTGGGTGTTCTTTTGCATGCCACTGAAATGCAGCCACCTCTGGGGAGATGTGTGGCAGCTGTGTATAGCTTAGGGCATTGCAATAGTGTGGGAACCGAGTGAAGGACTGTGATTTAGTGGCAACCTGGATTTTTTAACAGTTACTGCTCAATAAGTTCTTTGAAATGGTGACTTTACTGACAGTTGCAGCAGCTGCTGGACTCTTACACTCCCATAAGGAGAAAATTAGAAATATCTAATTCCTTCTTGATGTTTTGTTGTTGCTGCTGCTTCAATAAAACAGCCAGCTATTTTTTGTTTGTTTGTTTGTTTATAGAATTAAAGACATAATAAAAATAAAATATTTAGAAAAATAAACTATTCTTAGCTGATAAGCAGACTCACACTTCATAGGTATATAGGTTTTTATTGCTGTCTACCTGCCAGCATTCTTATGCAGTTAGTCTGTTTCTTCTCTTTAGCTGCAGTTTCCATCTCTCACTGTTTCCACAAAACCTCAATCTGCCAGTCAACCTGAGAAGATGGAAATTAGCATAATGTGATAAAAATCAATGGAACAACATTATTTTCCTAAACAAACACAAAAAAAGCTTGAAGCAAACACATAGTAATCTGATACCTTGGAGTAAAAGCTGTTTCAACAACCACTGTGTATGCTATTTTCCATAGTAACAGTTAAACGTAGCCATTTGTTCTATATATTGTAAAAGAGATGTATCCCCAGGGCTCTCAGGAATTAGATAAGAGTTGTTCTGCCTTGGCATGATGTCCAGAGAATTGCAGCAGCTGCATGTACTCACCCATTGAATACTCAGAAAAACTGGTGACAAAAAGATGCAGAAAAGTTAAGGTGTCAAGAGGAAGGACACCTGGGGTAATGGGTTTTTAAATATCCAATGGGTTTTGAATGTTCAGTGATAAAGGTGCAGCAATTTCAACAAGTGAGAGTGAGAGTGCCCCATTCCAGAGGACTCTACAGAGGTACAGAGGTCCAGAGGACCATGACTTGCAAGTTGTAAGTCCATATTCCCTCATTCCGAGTCAGCTATTCAAGGTCTAATTCTTCACCAGAAAACATTGGAGTCCAATCCCACTCTCTGCACAGTCCTGTTATTTTTAGAGAAAACTATTAATCTCTACATTAACAAAATCAGACAGAAAATAGGAGTCCAAGGGTTCAGCCTGCATGCAGAAATAATTAATAACCTGCTGCACACTAAAATATTCAGAAAAGTAAATTCCTACCACATCTATCAGGAAAGAAACTATAATTATCTGAGCTTTATGACTGAGGAAACCAAGAAATGTTTCAGTTTATATGTCTCACTTACCAAAAATGTTAAATGTCATAAGTAGCAGTAAATCCTAGAAATACTTCCTAAATCTCAACTCTTCTGCTTTGTGGTAATGACCTATGTTAATAATTTTGTAATAATTTTGTATGAAGAAACATTTTCTGTGCATTTATTGGTTTCCAACATAATAGTACTGAATAAAAATTGTCTGCACTTAAAATAAAGTTAAAAAATAAAGATTCCTTCTCAATTTTAAAATAAATTAAAATATTAAGTATAAAAGCAAAATAAGATGAAACTAAGCTGATGGCTTTCACTTTACATTGGTTCTAGAAGTGATCAGAACAGTTCTATCTAAGTGCCACACAATTAGATTTGAAGTCAGTTCATCTTCCTGAAAGGGAAGGAATCACCAATGGCCAATTTAGAAGCTGGAATGTTGCCACAACCAATCACTTTCTGATGCAAATCAAATAATAGTTATTTCTTAAATGTGCTGCTTAAAATCTCTATAGAGGATACATTTCATAAACAGTGTTTATTTTCATGCAGTTTCCACACATATGATGTAGTAGCATCAGAAAAGCAGAGATAACAAGACTGTGAAGACAACTATGTAGCAGTAGATTATTTTCACTGAAGGGTCTGGTGAGTTTTACAGCCTTGTTACTCTAATAAATTCATAGCATGTTAAATTAAAAAAAAAATGAAAAGAGAAAAAAAAAGGAAAGAAGAAGATTTTGGATATGTGAGTTCAGTATGGCTGCAAAATGCACAAAAAGCTACTTTTGCAGTCAGTGCCAGTGTCAGAAGGCTGTCCCAGGACTGTTGTCCTCTTCTCATGACACAATCTTCTGCAGCAATGAAGCTTAACAGGGACCTTCTTCCCTTCTTTGCAACTTTGTAGTCACTTTAAACTGCCATGGGATAGAGCTTAGAAAATTATGCTTTTGGGGAAAACACAGAATCTTAAAACTAAGTGTTCAGAGAAAAAATGCACCTCCCTGTGCCTTTCTCCTCACTGTATAAAAAAATACATTTGGCTACTGTATTTCTCAGTAGTAGTTAAATCAAAGGATGGGAGAGAAGAACTGCAAATGTCTATTCAATGTTTTTGTTCTGTTTAAGATAACTTTGACAATTCTGTTTGTGTATTTTAAAACAAAAGTGATCAAATAATAAAATTTTATTTCCTATATCTTTGTTTTATTCTCCACAAAGCTGCTTTTGCACTGAGATTTCAAAACATTCAGAGACTTCTATGAAAGGTTCCCATGGTCAGTTTTCTGATTAGTTAGTTTATAATTTTTCATGGATAGCTGATATATTTCAGACATTACCTTTGGGGAGAGTAAGTTGTTACAGGAGTAGCAAAAAGGAGACAGCAAATGTATAAGATGAAGAATCTAAGCAGGTTGCTATGCAGACATTTCAATTCATTCACAGACTTTGCCATATAATATATACACTACAGGAAGTCCTGTTTCCATTGAACTCAGTGGGAGTTTACCAATAATTTCCAAGTGACTAATATTTTACCAAGAAATTTTGAATTGGATATAAGCCATCAGTCTCAGGACACTGAGGAACATCCACTGAGTAGAGTTGTGCAGGGAATTCTCAATGTGAGCAGGTCATTTATGATGTGGTTGAGCTCTGGGTCCTGTGCCCAAGTGTGGATCGCATTGAGAGACTGACTCTGCTTCTAGCAGGACAAGAGCTCCCTGCAGCAGTGCTCCCACTTGACAGTCTCACTGGGACTGACTGAGGTCTTCCTAGTCCCTGAAAGAGCTTATATAAGAGGTTTTCTGCATTTCTGGGCATGCCACATCTTCATCCCTTCAACTCTTTGCTCCAGAATTCTTTACACCTTACCTTCATTTATGTAGGATTACTTCCTTTTGAAGACAGGATTTTAGACTACATGGACCACGACTTTTTTTCATAGGGTCACTCTCAGAAATGTTTCACCAGTGTCAGGTAGGAAGCATTTCTTAGTCTCTGGCAAAAGGACAATGGTCATGGAGAGACACTGTCAGTGCTGGGATTTCATATTTCACTGATCTATATCAGATTCACACATTATTGTCTGACCAACAATCATCTCCTCTCATTTTCCAGCTCTTCAGCATTTCCCTTCTGCTAAATACAGACTGAAGTGTTTTTCTTTAATTTTTGACTTGCCTTGTGTCCGGGATGGATTTCAGCTAAGTATTTCCAGCCCATATATCTGACAGCTGTGGTTCCTTCTCTGGTACTTTCCCATCCTCCCTGCAGCCTGCAGCACCTCCTAATTTAGTAGTATCTTCAGATTTAACAAATGTGGTGTATGCTCCTTGTTCAAGGTCATTAATAAAAATGTTGAATCATGTTGGGCTGAATTCCCATTGACACAGCATTCCCTATAACATGATGCATTGCTGTTTAAATTATACCTCAGTGAGTGCTCCTTTGCATTGTTCATCTCCAGTGCTGAGGATGTGCTGTAGTGAAAAATCATAGATAACAGTAGACTAGAATAATCTGATATCTTGGGTTTAAATAAGCTATATTTCAAAAGTCTCCTTGTGCATTTGGAGCTTGAAATGCAGGTGTACCATATCTCAGTAGACAGAGGAGACGTATTAATGGGTTTGGCAGAGTTTGGAAAGTACAGATTGAGCCAACTGTTTGACTCTGGGAGAATGCCTAATGTTTTATTAGCACTTCTGCTTCTTCTCAGGAGAAGTCTATGGTCTTTTGGGAGGTCTGATAAGAAAAGTCATTAATGGGGCACTAGTGTTTCCAAGGAAGGAAATTAAAATAATTCTGTACCCCAAAAAGTGACTTTTTTATAAATGTATCTCAAGTTATTCTAACTTGTACCTCCAGTCATAAAAGGCATGAGGTATGGGGAGACTCTCAGGGTAATGACATCCTCTTCCTCCCTAGGCACTCTGCTAATGCGTAAAGCTAACTAGCAGTTCCAAATAGTTGACTTTACCTGGGATTTCTCAGTAAGGTCAACCTCTTGTCAGATAGATATTTTCTGAATGCAACCTAACAGAAAAGCTGAATGACCTCTATTTACTTGAAGTAGAAATCCATCAAAGGGACAATTAGCTAATTTTAAGCATAAATTGGCTCCCTAGTGAGAAGCAAGCTTATAAATAAACCATTTCATTTGTTCACTGAACTAGACTGTCATGCAAGTGAAATTGCTGACTCCAAAGCAGACAAATAGGCAAACTTTTCTTGCCTTAAGTGCCCTGAGAGGAGTTATGGCAAGAAACCATGGGAAGCAGCTTCCTTTGTCACTGCTGCTGTGCAGGCAGGCTGGATCAAGACTCATCCCTGTGGTATCTACACCATTCTCCAGCGCAGGGCAGCCCAAGCTCTCTTCAGTGACTGTGTTAGCAGGCAGTAAATGGTGCAGGTAGACACAGCTCCTCAGGTGTCCAGCTTGCACACGAGCAGTGTGGACATTAGCCCAGCGCAGGGAGCAAAGAGCAGCTCCACACTCACGGTTTGTGTAGAACCCAAAATGTGTGCAAGAAAGCTGCACTGTTACCTGTTGGTGTTTCCTCTCTTGAACGTTTCTGTCACCATGGTACCTGAGCATCTTTAGTCTTCATTGCTAATTTTTTTCCAGTATAACACAGTTTCCTGAAGGAAGTGCTGGTTTCTGGCAGAGTCACTGTGCCTCAGTTTCCAATGGGAGGTGCTTGGTGGTACCTTTCCAGAGGAGCTGGGCAAGGAAGAAAGATCCATATCTCAGGAGGTTGCCTTATGACACACACTGGGGGCATTCTTCTCCTTTCCAAACCAACATTCCTTGAAAGCAGCATGTGCATCTTGCCAGTACTCATCCCCACACTATTTCCTCAATACTGGCTTTGTTTAACTGGTGAATACATGACAATACCCTCAATGTATTTAAGATGTGACGCACAGGGCAGTAAAGAAAAGGAAGGACATTGCAGGCCAGTTTCCAATCCCATGAGATGTGGGGACTGCAAATGTCTGATGAGACCTCAGTGCATTTTCAGGCAGAAAACAGGATGGAGCTTTCCTGGGTCAGATGGGGGACTCAGGAGGGAAACTTTATAGCTGTCTGCACTCTATTTGAATAGTTTGCTCCAGTTTGCTATGCTCAAAGCTATCAGACCAGACATTAATTGTTTATAAAGGCAGCCAAGCAACTGCTAGGGGCAATAAAAAGGGGAAGAAAGAATAGATCCTTTAAGTAGAATTTAATTACCTTCTTCTGCACATTGTTTTACTTTGCCAGATTAATATATAGTAACTTGTATAAAAGCGTGTGTGCTCGTACATGGGATGCTGCATGTGTGGTGAGATTGCACTTGTACATCCAGTTTACTCTGCTTCTTAATACTGATTATATTTGCTCATAGGAACATGCCATGACTAAATGAATGAATCTTATCCAAACTAATCTGAAAACGAGGTACAATGGTTTTCACAGCTGGGAAACAAAAAGCCTCCACCTTCAGGTAGATCACCTATGTTCGGTGGATTTTTGGGACTTTCATCATTCTTTGAAACAGATGGTAGAAAAGTTTAAAATGTGGCACTTTGCTTTGGTCTTTCACACTTGCTAAGTGATAAGAAGTTCTGTTCATGCTGAAGATTTCTCCCAAAAACTTTACCTCTATGACGCTTTATGGGGTCTCACCTGACACACTGATGCAGTTAGGCGTGATTTAGAAAACTTGTGACTTATCGATTTTGAAGTATTGAAGTATCAGACCATGTTCAGCTGGAACACTGAAACCTTTCCAATGATCACACAGAATGCACTAGGAAAACTCAATATACAGTTTTTGCCCCAGAAAAGTCAAGTATAAAATCTTAGCTTCACTACAGCCTAGTTGCCTACTGTCTCACTAACTACCCATAAAAGTTCTTTATTTTATACCTATATATATCTATATAGATATA
>WEKY01020898.1:11372-21424 GCA_013390045.1 Picathartes gymnocephalus | reverse complement strand
GGTAGCCAATTAAGGCATCAAAGTACATCATAAAAATTCCTAGAAAAGAACTTAAAGCAGCCCATCTTAAGGACTGCAGCTTTGCCTCCCCCAAATGAGCATTAGACTTCATTCTCACACTGGGAGGATAAGGGTGCTGAGAACGACACAGAAAGTTCCAAATAGCAGAACTGCTTATTTCTGGCCTTGGAACATATTGTGAAAAAGTCATGCTGGTGCTTTCTTTTTCTCTTGGGAATGCTCACAAAACCTTTCTGGTGCTGCAACTTGAGCAATACCACTGCAAGATTACACATAAATCTTAATCCATCTAATAATATTGGATTGAGTTTTCTCCTTTGATCTTTCTCCAATGTTATGTTCTCTCATGAGGAGTTTGCAAAGGCTTTGTTCTTTCTCAGAAACTAAACATCCTTTGTGTATCAAAACCATGTCATTTATTTCTTCTGGCGAGATTGTGCAGATTTGATTATACAGATAAATAATAAAGTAGACTTAAGTGAAAAGCTCAAATAACTTGAGGAGAAATGCCACCTATGGGCAAGCTGACTTCTATAGATTTGTGGTTTACAGTGAATAAAAAGAGTGATGTAAAAGGTATATGTTCTCTCTCAAGGGCAGCAGGGAAGTCTTTCTTGGTGTCCAATTGAAGTAGAAAAGTACCGTCTTCCTGCTATAATACCTATTACTCTGACAATCAGGATGGAATAGGAAGAAAAAATGCATTCTTCTAGTAGTACTAATGAACTTTTCCATTTGTCCTACCCAGATAAATAGGAGTACGTAATATACTGCCAGAATTTTTTAAAACGCCTGCAACAAAAATAGTCAATGATTATAAAGAATGCACTTGAAGAAAACTAAATATTGACAAAAAAAACGCAATACTAATTTCTGTAAGATTGAGGAATGAAATTCACATGCAATTTCACTTTTCTGTGATCATTTAGATTTGCTTTCAATCTGAAACTGCAGACTCCAAAATTTGAGTTTAAGATTTAGGCAGCTACCTTGGAAGACAGAGGTTCCTCCTCAGCCTGACGGGTATCAAATGCAGAGGTCTACCTGGCAGCCAGGCTTCCCTAGACATTATGTTATTGCCCTGGTGGAAGGAGTGTATGTGGATAGAAGAAGGGAACAAGGTCCTGTCAATAGTAGGAAATCTGTCAAGTCAGGACTAATAGATCAGGGGGATTGTAAACACAGAGGGTTAGGCTGCAGCAGCCCAGTGGTGAGGGAACTCTGCTAGGAGTGAGGAGATCGGGTCTCCTCCTGTGGCATTGCTGTTTTACCTCTGAAGCTCTTGCTTGGGCCTTCATTTCACTGACAAAGGAAAACAAGAAATAAAATAATATATCTTTCTTGTCAGACTGGATTTTTTCCTCAATGGAATGACAACACTTGTTGACAAACAGAAGCCAGGTGGTATAATATATGAGGTTTTACTCTGTGCGCTATCTCATGAAATATATTTTATAGCATCATATTTCCACTGACAGTAATATTGACACGTAGGCTGAAAAACAGTTGCTTGGCATAATGAATAATGATAAATATCTCTCCTGAAGGCAGATGGCACATGTCAAGTGCTATGTGGGTCACCTTTCTGTTTGGGCTTACTTAATGTCTCATTGAACATATTGAGAAAGGACATAAATAACATGGCAGGCAAATCTGCAGAAGATAGCACACACTTTTTTTAATGAGAATTAAGCATCTACAGTTTTGTGAAGGTCATGGCATGGTGAAATTCATTGTGAGGACAATGCAGGTGAAGTGGGAAAGTATAAATGGATATTCATGGGGGAAGAGAAACCTGAAAAGTCAGTAATGCATAGAGAGATATAAATTCCCAGTTCAGACTTCCTCTAATGAAATATAATGTGCCTATTCTCTTTCACTAAGCTTCACCACACGTCAATTTCAAAACTATTCCTCCTTCCATTTACCTCTGCCAAAATTTTTTCTGAAGTCATACTATCCTCCTTTCATATCTATTTCTGCTTCTTTCTCTTTGGTTCCTTTTCTTCCACAAAAATGCTTCAGATTTCTAATGCCGTAGGTTTTATCTGGGCAAAGACATTATTCCCACACACCAATTCAGTGGCCAGCATCCTCTATAATGCAGAACTGTGCCATGTTTCCTCTTCCTTTCAGACTAACATAGGAGGCTATGTTAGTCTGAAATGGAGGGACAATGAAAGCATCTGGACAGAGTGAGTTCCCTCCCCCCAGGAGGAGATATTAAAACATCTAAGGGCCCTAACTGCAGCTTGGAGGTTTTAGATGAGACAGAACCATCTATTCCTTTGGTTTCTGACCTGTTCAGTTTCTTGATTGCTTACATAAGATTGAAGACATCTGCTCCTCTCACTCCCCTGTCTTTGCATAATGATGCTGTATCTGCAATCACGCAGGCTATTTATTTCATTCAGGTGGTCACTTTCCAAAGTGATTACCAGTGGTAAATGGGGATTTTTCATTTAGTGTTACAAAGTACTGAGAGCTTACGCCTTCTTTGCTTAATCCTAGGAAAACAACGGCCAGATAAGGTTTTGGCTTTGTTCCAAATGTTATTCATCAGGAAAAGGTGTTTTTATGACAGCAGTCATAAGATAAAATCAAGTGATTTCACAAAATAAACATGAAATAAAAATACATTATGCTAAGTAGCTTGAGCTGGGATAAGTTAAATTCCTTACAATGTGTATATTAGCTTATGACTTATTTTTCTTTCACAAGCATACACGTGGATCTGTGATCAGTGACAAATCTATATTTTAGATTTGATAATTTTCTCCTTTTGTAGGTAAATTTCTGATATTTTCTGACCTACAATTTGTTCTTATTTGAAACTATTTCGTATTTGCTGTCTCAAAGTTCTTTATACTTTGGAGGCGCTATATTCTGATACATAAAAATGAAAGTCATAGCAGTGCCATTCTTTTCTAATCTGTATCACAATATGTGTTTCAGCAGGTTATTTCATATTTAAAGGACTGCACTGAAGATAAAGCAGGAATGGCAATAGGGACATAGAAAAACTTCTAAATCATAACAGCAGGAATCCTGTTAATGCTTATGAAAGTGATGAGATAATTATCACCATCTCGTACAATTTCCCATTAGGGAATAATTCTGTAGCATGTATGGTGCCAGGATTGTGAAGTTACCTGCATAGATCAGGAGTGGCAAAACCACAGAGGCGGTGCTTTTATGGAGTTGGGAGAGGGTGGGTGTAGAACAGTGCACTGTACTATGAGAATTTTACTCAACACTTACTAAAACCAAATCTCAGCAGTGTCATTCTGCTCACCGCCATAGGAGAGCAGAATTGGGGAAGCAAGATCAAAACTTCAAAGTAAATAGGCATGGCTTATTTGTATTGTAAGTAACTTTGCATGAAGGATTACTTTGACACATTTTCACAGAGGCCAAAAAGAATTATGAAACCACCCAAACCTACCATTTCATCTGTCATGGGACACTACTCATATGTCAATTATCCTATCCTGAGTCCAACAAGCAAAGCATGTTTTGCTAGGAAGACCAATATGCTATTTGCCCTGTAGAAATAGCAGGACAGTGTGACATGCCACCAGAAAAGCCAGGCAGTATTCTCAGACATTTGCAAGCAGTCAACACTGAATTTAGAAGAGGAAGGCAATAGGTAATATTTGCTGATCTAATGTGAGAAAAAACCCCTCCTTCCTGGCCCTAAATCTGGCCATCTGCACAGCAGTAAATTTGTCAGGCTGTCCAGCCAGAGCTATGAAAGGAAATTTGCTCTGCCTCAAAGCACTGGTAAGTACTCTTCCAATGTCCTCCTTCTGGCTCCTGCCAGTCCTCAGCACTTTGAAAGACCACAGGAATTAATGGATTTGGCCCATATAGTGTATAGAAAAGCAATCCTTTTTGATGTTGGCAGGGGAAATGACTGAATCCCTGGAGCATCCAGTGCCTCAGTTCAGTGACGACAGTGTTCTGGGTGATGCAAGGCAAGGGCACAGCTTCCTCTCTTCCCTGGCCTGTGAAGGACAAGCAGAGCTCATTCTCCAAGCTGGCATGGTGTTTTGAATATGCATGTGGAAAAATAGTGGGATAGATCCAGAAGGCCGGAAAACAAGCTTTTATTCTGAGTTTGTTTGCTTTCTTTAATAGTAAATTGCCCACTCCCAATATTTTAATTTCATTTTCCTCACACTGTGGTTGTCATAATGATGAAATGATCAGGAATAGAACTTACATAACTTAAATAGAACTTCACAGAACTAAGAGAGATAAGTTAGAGGTAAGTGATTAAGTAGTTTTGAACCTTGAGAAAAATAGGAAGTGTGGCAGTAATAATTATGATCAAATCCAAACTGATGATGTGGACTGGCATCTTTACAACTGTAGTGGTTTCACGTTTGCCTCCCTTCATTTGCTTACACCAAGTGATGGGTAGTGTAGTGTAGCTTAAGTACTCTGGTTTAAGATCAGTGCCCCTACTGAGTTTACTTAATCAGTTCTTGTGTTCAGATAAGGATTCAGTGAGAAATGCAAAGCAGGCCTAAAACCTTTGAAGGTAAAAAGGTAGTTTATTAACAAATACAAAAGAGAAAACTTAACAAGAAAAAATAATGAAAAATCAAAATAAACCTCCAGATGTTTCTTTCCCGCCACCTCATTGATCTTTCTTTACCAACAATCTTTCCCATCAACAATAGAAAAAACAAACTTTAGAGAACCTTGGTCAGTTTACCACCTTTAAAATAAACCGTCATCAATCTAATTGGGAAGAAGAGTCTCTCCTACTTTACCAAGACAACAACAAGCAATATGGAATGCCAAGACTTTGCACCTGGATCAAAAATCAGAGAACTTACACAAATCAAAAACAGTAAAGGAAGAGATATGAGGCTCTATAACGGGTTGGGAGCTGTTTTCCTCTCTAGCCTGACTCAGTTCAAAGGTCTGCTTGTTCTTGTTCTTGTTCTTGTTCTTGTTCTTGTTCTTGTTCTTCTTCTTCTTCTTCTTCTTCTTCTGTGTTTTCTATGCCTCTCTCGGAAGATCATGTAAGTGATGACTGATGTGAATTATTCACTCTGTACCCAGGATGATGCAAATCATCTGACGGGATTCCCAGCACATTTCCGTTAAAGTACAATGTAAGAACAGCAATCTGTGCTGGAATTCTAGTTCAGCTGACCTCGGTTAGAAAAGACTTGCATTTTTCAAGTCCGTCTTCATCTGACAATTGTGTTTTATCTCCCTAATGCTGTAAACTTCACCTTATTCAGAGAACATTGTTTAATGATTAATGCATTTGTGGTACAGTTGTGCCCCAAACATATTTCAGCATTTTTTGGCACATGAATTCGAGGGTTAAATGAAGCCCTGAACATCTCACTCTTTCTGTTTGGATGTGACTATTTTCTGTCATCTCTCCTGCATATTTTGTATCTCATTTGTGTGGAACTTATCCCCATGAGTATGGCATTATCTTCTTCGGAACTGACCACTTCTAGAGTCTGCATAAGCCCTTCTCAGCTGTGATCTAGCACCATAATAATTAAAAAAAAAAAAGGTTCAAGAACAAGCCAAATTTTCCAGAGATTAATATGAACACCAGTAAAGCAACACTGTCTTGTTCTCTCTTTTCTCATTTTTAGCATCCCATGTAACCTTTTGATATGTATTGTTCGCTCTAGTTCGACCCTTCAACTTCCAGCATCTTTTCAATAGTTCTGCCCTAAGATCTCTGCATTTTGGCAAAAGCTCTGTGTATTAGGTCAGGCTTCTTGGCACTGACCACAAATTGGGCAATCTTAGTTTTTTTGATGTAGAAGATCATTGCTCATCTATATCGTACTGTTTCCATCCCTAATATTTGAAAACTAATGACTTTATTAGCATTCGATTTCCATATGGGCAGAGACAGTTTGATTTCACCTGACCCATCAAACGTAGAAGAGTGTTAAATGCTACTTTGAACTTTTCAAATAATATTGATTCCTCAGCACCCTTCAGCAACTGCCTCCATTATCTAACAATTCTTAGGCTTGCGAGAATTTCTTAATGTTAAAACCAACTTTTTTTTTCTCACACAAAGTGAGCCAATTATTTCTTACTCTGCTCTATTTGACAAGAAGGGAAGGTGAGCTGTGTCTGTATTCACAGTGCACTTACAAACACCTTCTTTTCCTTCTGCTTTCTTTTTATCTATTCTCCTGCTCTGTTACAAAGACTTCTCCTTTCTCATTCTCTCCCTGAATGTTGATAAAACAAAACATATTCAAAGCCAGCCTGTCATTCTGTGAACAATTTCTTAAATATCAACTTTCCAATCCTCAATTTTAAAACTACTAGGCAAGCAGAGTTCACTGTGAAAAGCAACAGGAAGCAAAGAGGATGGTTAGGATCTTATTAAAAAAGGTAGAATCATAGCTTTGATGTGTAAACCTTCCTGTTTCTAAAATAGCCTTTCTAAAAAGATAAAAAAATGAAACAGTCTTATATTTGATAAAATTAAATCTTAAGCAATGCAGGATCTTGTTAGGAATTTTCCACAAGGATTGGCGAACTCTTTAATACATTTATTCAATTTTGCAGAATGTCTCACGTATTATTTTCCACTGAATGAGTTTTACATACATGAGGCAATAACATTTATCTCTAAAGTCTGGTGTGACTTTAGAAGTAGAAGGAGGTGCCAGAGTGATATTTGGAAAATTAAATTCAGTTTATCTATAATGTAGAAGCAAAGATAATTTACAGATTCTATCCCATTACCATGACTCAGCCTTGATCTTGGAAACAGATGAGCTCTTCTAGTCTTTTTGGCCCATACAGTTGCTGTCCTCACTGCAATTTGACAGACAATGAAAATCCAGTATGCTACTTTTGTAGGGGATAAGTCAGAACTGAGAGCTACCAAGCTCGTTACATGTACGGGACAATAAAGTGTAAAATAAGAAGAATATTTTTCCTCCTGGTGAAAAGGCTGTGGTTCAGGCAAATGGACTGCATGTGCAAAGATAAATCTCAGAGCAGAAGTGATTTGAATTATTCAGTTCTTTCCTGTTATCCTGACCAGTCACATATCTGGTGGCATGTCAATGTACTGGACTCCTCGACTGCAATTAAATTTCATGGTCGTTTATGGCGTGAACATTATTTTTAGCATTGTTTGGGACCTTGACTTTTTTCTTCTTCCTTTCTTTTTTTTTCCTTCTAGTAATGGTAGAGTAAGAAGCTCACATAACTCACAGCTGTAGCAGCACTCAGGATTCCTCTCATTCCAGAAGCATCAAACAAATCTTATCAAACTCCATTTCTCCTCACCACAAAATACTCTACTGTTTCACTCATCTGCACTTTGTCCTCCCCAAAGAAACTGTGATTGATGTTTTCTATCAGTATATGCTAAACTATCTCCTAGGGTAATTTATTTTCTTAATCAATGTTAAGAGCTAGTGGTTTGCTACTGCTTCCTTTGTGCTGCTAATCATCTTGATGAGTAGGAAGTTAAAAACAATTCTTTCCAAAAACAGGGCAAAAATGTAGAAAGTAGATACACAGACCTGCAAATATGGTGTTGGCAGACAATTTTTCTTTTTATTATGCTTATGATGATTCAAGAGAATTGCATTGAACTAAGAAGGACACAAAGGCTTTGAATGAACTTCATGGTTCACCAGGTTTGTGAACTTCTGTCCTCCTAGAAAATGTTGAGTACACTTGCTTAAATACCTCTTCATAGAGTTGGCCCACTTGGAAAAAAAATGGAAGAAAGAACTAGTAGGAGTAAGGTTGAATTTATAGAGGAGGACTAATGTTCTGTGTGACATCAATTTAAACGTTCGATATTTGAGACATACAGGCATCTCTGTAGGTGTGTTTCTAAGGAGGAGCTCAGTTTTCTCAGAGACTCATGAGCTGGACCTACCAAAAAATAAATTAAATAATGGAAATTAAATGCTGGATAGAAATAGGAGAAATTTGCTGATTAAGAAACATTAGATTATGAAATAACTCTGATGGCTGCCCCATTGGTAGCAACATCTTAAAATAAAGTGAGGGAAAAGAAATAGAAAAAGGAAAATATAGATAAGGAATGGACTTTAAGAATGTCTAGGACTATTTTTTATTATACTTTTTTTTTTTCCCCAACATTTCTCTTAATGATCTCATGAAGCATTTTTATGCAAATTAAAAATGACCATAGGACTTGTAGTTGCCTATGAATGGATGATAAAAAAAGAATAACAAGAAAAACAAGGACATTTATGTCCATATGGACCACCTATACCTTTTATTAATTAGTTCTATAGGTCCTGCTTGTACCAGAAGAGCCATTCAGAACCATTTCAGAATTGTTTACTGGAAATGCAGATAGAAGAAGTGGAATGGGAGGGGTTCCAAAAGTTTTTACTTTCAGGAGTTATATCAAATATTGTATAAAAGAAGTTTTCATCACTTAATAATGAAGTTTAGATTTATTAGAACCATTATTCCTAGAATTGTGTGTGTGTAGATTATGATTAGTCATAAAACTGATATATTTTCAGGTTGCATAAGACAAGATTTCCTTCCTCTGGCAGTGTACACTAGATGAGGATTTTGAAAAAAAGTCTGCCCTTGACCAGGAGTTTAGAGGATGAAAAGGTTATTTCCAGTTTAAATTTTTCAGTGATTCCATGAAACATTGATCAAATTTTCAACAGAAACCTGGATATGAATGCAATTATATGTGCATGTGTGTGTTTTAACACACACATGACCATGTTCAGAGATAATGAGCAGATACCACTCCTTATGTTGTGTCAGAGTATCTTCTCAGTGCTTCTGAAAAATGACTTTGAGATTTGCAGAGTGTGCAGATGGAACTCAGATAATTATATATATTTTGCAGTGTCTCCTCACTATAGGGAATAATAACTGGTTGCATACACTTTGTGCATTCTGGATTGTAATGGTGGCTCAAGAGAAAAAAGCTTCTGGTACATTTTTTCAGGATGCAATCCATCCTGAAATTAAAATCAGCATTTCTTTCCTAGAGATTATACCATTTTCTGTTCTTCTAGATATATTCTGCCAGTCATTCAATGTACAAATAAAGTGTGAAAGGCAAAAACTCCCATATTTTCAGTGTCTCCCTGATCTCCTCATCCTAAAATTAGATCAAATTCACAAGAACTGAAAGGCATTATGAGAAATAAAACAACTTGCATGGGTCTGCCTGCACTACATATCCCAGGAACATATCAAAAGGTTGTAAACAGTATTTTCTAACCATTTAAGGCTTACAAATCCTGTCTCATAAATGCTTTGTAAATAATTAATTAAAAAATCTGCAGTTCTCTACAAGCACTGTAGAAATAAATGTGCCTCTGAAAGCAAAACATTTTCTTATGCTTTAAACACTAATTCTTTGAAACAGCACAATGCTGAACTATATAAAATTGTTATTTAGAGACCAATAGGAAGGATATGCCCTGTAAAAAAAGGGTTTACCCTTCAGTAAGCCAGTTTCTACATCTAAAATGTTAATGTGCAGTTGGGTACTTGCCTAAATTTAAGTCAGCTTTCTTTTATCTTTTTTGCCCAACAAAATAAACTAGAAATGCAGTCCACTGTCCAAAGAATTTAATCTTCGCCTCATCATGCCCAGACGATTAGTGAAATTAAAGCTCAGCATTGACATTTCTGTGTTAGGGGTTAAATTTTTCTTTCCTTTTGTTCCCTTTAACGTATAGAAATTTTTCCCATTAAGTTGCTAACGAACTCTAACTACTGGGTACTTAAGAAGAACAAAGGATTGTGGCCAAGCCCCAAGGAGAGGGGCTGGAAAAAGGTGTGGACATGAGCAGCAGCGGGCTGGCGTTGTGCTTTGGAGGAGAACACAGAGGTGCTGCTCTACTTTTTGGGGAGAGGAGTTTCACTGCTGCTGCTGGACCCTTCACTTGGAGCTGTTTCCTCTGCCATGAGTGAGTCCCTGCTCTGAACTGAGACCTATTTTACCATCTGTTCGGGGGGCCCGGGATCCTGAGCTGACGTCTCCTTGCTGG
>WEKY01020898.1:0-11330 GCA_013390045.1 Picathartes gymnocephalus | reverse complement strand
TGCCGTCCCAGCTTGCTGCTTCTGACAGTCCTGCTGGGGCACCGGGACCGACGGCCCCAGGGGGTTTGTGAAGGGTCTCTCTCTCCCATCCCTCCCCGTCCCGGCCTAGCCGCCATTGCCATGCGCTGCTGGAGCTCGCGCCACAGCGCCCCCTGCAGCCGCGGGGGAATCATTGCACCTGCCCTGCCCACCCAGCGCCACCAGCGCCCCCTGCCGGCTGTGACCATCACTGCACCCAAGGGGACAGTGCCTGCAGGCCCAGAGGGCTGGAACCGGGTTCCTGGTTCTGTTGTTAATGCCATAGGAGTTGTTGTTTGTTCACTTTATTATAAATACTAGTAAAGAACTGTTATTCCTATTCCTATATCCTCACCTGAGAGCCCCTTAATTTCAAAATTACAATAATTCAGTGGGAAAGGGTTTACATTTTCCATTCCAAGGGAGGCTCCTGCCTTTCTTAGCACACACCTGTCCTTCAAACCAGGACATTCTGCTAGCACTTTTTTAATTGTTTTAAAAGAAATATGTATGTAGCTGTTCAGTTTAAAAAAATATATAATGGAATTTTATACATTGGCTGCAGTGTTGAAGCTTGTTGTTTCAGCTATTCAGTTTACCCAGACCAGGTAGCTGTGATATTGTATCATTTCCCAACAGCTGACTGAAAGAGAACATAAAGGAATTTAAAAACAACATAGGTGAGCCTAAGCATTTAGCTACAGAGGTGTGTATAGAGTTTTCCCAGCTTGCAATCATCTCCAAGTAATTTTAAGGACATCAAATACTAGGCTAGCCAATTCTGCCGTAGGGATAGTTGCAATAAAAGGTACGTCCTTTCCTAAATCAAGAAAAGGTCTTCAAAACTTTTTGGAACTAGAAGTGATTGGGCCTTTTTTCCAAATTATGTTTTGCTTAAACATTACTTATATTGGAAAAGGTTCTTTAGTGTGAGAAAGGCTGGTTTATGTGTGGGTATGAGTAATCTGTAACAAGTCAGGGGAGAGGATAAAGGTAAGGAAATTCCAGATTAGCCCAGGATTGAATAACAAATGGAACACAGAAGACAAAAAGATTCTTTTTTCCATGGTGTGCCTTCATTTTTTATCTAATATGCAAGTTTAATCCCAAATAGTCCCAAACCAGTAAATAACAATACAGAGAGTGATAGAAAATATTAAATGGCTTCAATTGAAGCACCAGGACTCCACAGGAGGAGGAACATTCAACAGGTAATACAAGACCAGTCTAGAAAACAATATATAGACTGGGAAAGCTAAGGACACGTTGATTATACCACCCTCACTACAAGAATTCAGAGACATTACTTGAAGCCAGCAGGTGACAGATTCAAATGAAGTGAGAAGATATATGACCTGGATCTAAACTTTTGTGTGAGACCAAGAAGCAAATAGAGAAAGTAAAGACAGGAATACACCAAGAACTGCAAAATACAAAAATCCCCCCTGATGTCACCTGTGAACCATTAGCCTTTGGAGGAAAGGAGAGCTCAGATGAATTCCCATTGTATCAGTATCAGTATCACTGTATTCTGCCCCTTGCCTGTGCTCTTCCTTAAGCTTCTGCCACTTGTCACTGCTGGAAAAAGAGTACCAGCCTTAGTAGTCCTAACTAGACACTTCATCTCATCCAGTACAGAACTTCTGGTGTTCTTAGTTGTGGAAAATACAGTTGTGTTCTAAATGTGTTTCTGCATTCCAAACTGAAAAATTTAATTTTAATGCACAGAAAACAAGCTGATCCATAAACTGCAAATTGGTGCAACCAGGGTTGCTATGAGCTTGCATCCTTTTCCTCATCTCCCTCCGGGCTAAAATAGGAGGCAAAAGATGTTTTCAAGGGTTTAAACGCATACGAGTGCTGCACACAGTAGGTGCAAAGCAATTTGACCTATGGTCCTTCAAAGTAAATGAAAAGTGATGTATCAGTCTGTGTAACCTGTAAGGACTCTTTCCATTACCCACATCAACCTAATGCAATGTCACAGTTTTGGTACCTTACATCTTCTGTTAAATTTATTTGAAATTGTCCTGCTACTGCGTAAGCGATTAGTAAGGTAACAAATAAATAAGCTAATGAAGATTAAACAAAAGGACAAAAGTCCTGACTCTGGAAGCTTTATTCCTTTTACTCTATTCTGACACTTCAGAATTTGCTGTGCAGTGGAATTGCCCCTTTCCAGTGAGGCCTATAGCTTTATTTTGTACTTTCTCTACTGGTATATTAGGAACTACATTGCATTCAGTCCCTGAATTACTATGTTTTTTAGATGCTAAGGGGAGTTGTAGAGAACAAAGTTAGCTGCCTCATTTGTCATGTCTTTCTTCCATTACAACTTGTTTGCTGCTGCCTATCTGTCATCCACATGAAAAAGAAACTCCTTAGTCTCTCAAATCTGCCCTGAACACACCAAAAATGAGAGCTCCAAGAACAAGAAGAAATTTACTATTCTGTGTAATCTGGGACACCAGAGAGTCTGGAAACTCCAGACTTAAGGTGTGTTCCCTTCCAAGGTCTGAATTTCCTCTCCCAGTAATAAATCTCCCTTTGCTTTCCAAAGTAACAGAAGACCTGGCAATATCAGATGACAAAATACATGTCTTTGGAAGGGCCATGAGGAAGAGAAACCTATGTCAGAGAAAGGTAAAGCTGGTTCTGGCTCTATGAAGAAGACAGATTTTCCTGTGGAAAGCAAGTAGCCTGTAAGCTGTCGTGCTTCTCTGAAATAGTGCCATGTGATTTCATTAATGTCTACCTGTCACCTCCATTTTAGGCTTCAAAACCTTTCTCGCACTGCACAGAGAAGCAGCTGTGAGTGAGGGATCTGTCAAACTGCAGCACGACAAGCTGTTCATCCTGTAGCAATCAGAGAATGAGAGTCTCCTACTTCAGGGGATATCACTTAAACTATGTGTAAGCAAAACCCCACTTACCACAGTATCACAGAATATGCTGGGTTGGAAAGGACCCAAAAGGATCATCAAAGTCCAACTCCTCGCCCTGCACAGGGCTGTTCCCAAGAGTCACAACATGGGTGTGAGCGTATTGTCCAAAGACTTCTTGACCTCTTGCATCCTGTCTCTCGCTATACGTGGAACCAGCAGCAGACACTTCGTACAGACACAGCATGAACAGCAGCAGATCCTCCTACTCATGAAATGTTAGGGGCATTCCTCCTCCTCCCCCCTCCCCTTTTTTTTTTGTTTTAATATCATTTTCATATCCACTCAGCATTTAGCTGCCTGACAAGGCAAGTGCTGAAAAAAGACTGTCCTGAGTATTTGAAATACATTAGCTAAAGTGGAGACTTTAGTAAATTAAGATGTACAAGAGACAGCCTTAACATCCCTACTATGGACATCATGCCAGTGCACATATACACACTCATGCATATATCTATTCCCTTGGAAAATAACCTCAGCCTACACTGTGACCACAACAGTAGAAAATAAAGCTACTGTGTTTAAGCCATACCCCTGCAATTAATGCAGCAGGGAGCAGATCCAGCATAATCTGTCCTCTGTGCAGAGTTAAAAGTGGAAGAACATTTGCCATATCTAAAGTACTGGCTGAGCTCCTCTCATCAGAGGACAGTAATTTCCTTTTAAAGGTTCACAGGCAAGGCAAAGTTATTATTTTCTCAGTTTTCATTCTTCTTTTTTTTTTCCTCCCAAAGGACATAGCATTTAAGCTGTAGTGTAAATAAATATGAATATGGTGAAAAACCTTTGTAGCCTGTTTTAGCTCTCTTGTTTCTACAGAGCTATCACTACTAGCTGAAATATCTCACCTTAGAAAGTAAAATTGTTTCATGAGATAACATTATCCCTTCAGCCCCAAGAAGGCCCAGTGGGCATATTTCTGGATGCACTTGAAAGCAGCAGAACCAGCTGTGCACCTCCATATGTGAAAGGTCTGATCAGAGCAGCTTCATTTTAAAATCAACAGAACTGACAGAAAGATTGTTTTGCTACAACAGAGCAATTCACAGCTCCAGTACAGTTTGATGCCAAGTTTTTAAATGCTTTAATAAGTCAAGTCAGCTAGAAGTCAGAACGTGATGTAGCTGTGTGGCTTTGCTGCAGAGTCTGACATCCCCAATCAGCCATAAATTAATTTTCACAAAGGGTAGAGGAAGATATTCAGAAAGGAGTAATGTGCCCTGATACTGTCAATCTTATCACTGTGATATTGCGTTGACATTCTAACCATTAGCTATAAACCTGGTGTAATGATTACAAATTAAGTAATAGGATGAAATTAAGAAAGGATAAATTTTGGAATGCAGAGATGAAAATGAGTGAGGTCTGCAAGGCAGGAGTAATCTCAAAGACAACTGTAGGAAGTCTGATTTCCAGGGCTACATTGGACAAAGAGCAAGTGAGTATCCTGAGATATAAACCCTGCTGTGGCAGGCATTTGGCCTCTAGCTTTGTAATTTGTACAATCTTGTTATAAGAGTGAAATTAGAATCTTTTAGCAAAACTCTTTTCTTTTTCTTTTTTTTTTTTTGGATAAGGTTGGTTAATATAAACCAAAACATTTTTCTGTAGAAATGCAGCATTTTTTACAAAACATTTCCAGAGAATTATTTCTTATGTCTAGGACAGAATCACAGGTAAATAATACCTGAAATGTTCACTTTCTCGGCATAGGACATGGGGGCACTCTCTGTCTGTGATGAAGCCAGACTTTTATATATAAACAAATGAGTGAGGCTAGAGAGAAAACATGTGAAAGGGGGAGCCTGCACCTGTAGTCTCCCCACTTATGGGGATGATCCACAGGGACCAAAGGTCTCCGTGTCTGGCCTTTCTTTGACTGACTTTTATGTTTTTTTGTAAAGGTGAGGTGTTGAAACCATACACTTCTCACCATCCAAGAGACATTCAGGTTAAGAATCTTGAAAACATTTTCAAAAAAATGTAGATATGACTGTACCTCAAGATGTGGATTTAGACAGTCCTGAACTATAGGAAGTATAAACAGCATGCTGGCACAAAAATACTGCATAGATCCTTCAAAAACACTGCAGTCTCTGGTGGTTTGAAACCAATTGTTTAGGTTTATGGACAGGAACAGTCACTAATTAATTACACTATTTATCCCTCACCAAATTAAGCTGGTCTGTTAATGGTGCAGAATCAATATAACCTATATAGCAAATTAAGTCTGTTTGGTGCATTAGTTGCCCACATTTTCTAAAAGCAGGGGAACAGCAGCTTGTTTACCTCCAAAGGAATTAATAGGAACAGGCGATTCTTGTAAAATTGCAACTCAAACAACCCTCAGTAAATGTGGGTGTGGTTATGAAATTCTAAAAATATGAATCTTCCCAGAAAGTATAGGACATTGTCAGTGATTCTTCTTTACACAAGGACATGCTCATTGCTCCACGGTGGCATCTGGTACCCTACAGTACAGAGCCCATCTGCTCGTGAATCATGCCCCGCAGGTAGTTTGGGAAAGTTTGATTTCTTGCTTATTCTTGCAAAAGTGCAAAAGCCCCAGGGACAGCTGGGAGGTCAGTGGTCTGATCCATAAGGATCAGGCTCAGGAACACCCCACCCCCACCCAAGCCCTATCTCCCATTCAGCTGGAAGGTGGCTGGGAACAAAACAGTCATGCTTTCTAGAGTCCACACACCAGCTGGGATCCCTGCAGGGACAATAAGGACAGGACACCAGGTCTCAGGGGCTCACACAAGGTGCCCCAGCCATTCAGTTGAAATATGGATTTGATGACCAGTCCTTCTGGGTTCATAGTTGTTCCTTAAATATCATGTTGCTCTGACACCCTTGAAGTCAGAATGCCTTGCAATGAAAATGTCTGCACCAAAGCAAGGTGTCTGTGGGGCACCTCCAGGCAGAAATCCAGTCATTCATCTTAGCAACTTGTCTTTGTAAGAGTAAACAAAGACAACTGCGTGAGAACAGACTCCAAGCTTTAAACCTGCTACTTTACCTGAATGTCCCTCCAATGGAGATGGGTGTCCAACTTTCTTGTATGATACTTTTCTTCCTTAGGTTCCTTCCAGATCTTATACAGCTCCTATTTATGAGACTCCATCCAGCTCAAGTTCATAGGGCTGAACTTCCATAACTTTAATGTAGTTAGGAGTGCTATGGATAATGTAACCTGACATTTGAACTCGTATTTATGGAACCAAGTAAATGTTTCCATTTTGTCCACCTTTAGCATTACTGAAGATATGAACCTTCATTATCCTGAACTGTAACTGCTAATATAAATAATTTATGCATTCATAAAGAGATTTTTCATAACAAAAATTGGTTTTATAGTGCAATTCTATTATGTACAGGCTATTTGCAATTGAGACCATAGGGTCAATAGATATTTAGACTTTTTTGTGAGCATCTCTTCAGCTAGTGCAGAAAGTTAATGTTTTTGTTGCCTCAATCTATAATAATAATAATAGTAATAATGATAAAGAAGAAAATTATTCTTTCAGTAAGTTTGTAGACAATAACTGATTTTTATCCTTTAATATTGCTGCGGAGAAAATCAAGATAAAAGAAATTCCCTGCTTTAGCACATGCCTTTAAAAATGTGTGCTAATTTTAAACATGTTCCACATGTCATTAAAGATCCTTCTGTCACTGGCTGTTGTTTACACAGTTGCACTTCTACAGAGTTTGTCACAAAAGAGAAGACACAAATGAAAACTTCATTAAATTAGGGAAATAAAATAAAGTCCAATCCATCCCCAGTTGAATGGCACTTCAAAAAGTTGGCTTTTTTTCAAACCATGACACTCTTTTGTGTATATGTGTGTGAGCATGCATGTGAGCTTGTGTGCACAATTTTAGTGCGGGTTTTCTTCATGGCTCTTATCAAAAGGTAGTGAACAGCCACTTCTGACGTACTTGAATAGGAGCATGGGAAAAATCTGCCTTCTTCACTGGGATTTACAGATCACAGTCACACAGAAAAAGCATGGAAGATAATTTTCTTTCCAGTATATTAATAAGAAGAGCTGCTTTGTACTATAATGCATGACATTGTATGCACACTGATTGTAAATTTAATTTTTAACTAACACATACAAAGTGGAGCATTTGCTTAATTATTCTCTGCATGAGCCTAAATAGAGAAACAGACAACTTTTTATCTTCAGCAGATGTTAGAGCAATGCCAATGGACCCATATAGCACACAAGCTCTGCCAGGAACACACATGGTGGGCTTGACTTCCTTGTCATCCACAAGTATCTGAAAAACATCCAGGGCACCTGAGACACCTGCAAAGAGCTGGCTGACAGAGCACCAGCAGGATCCACGCTTTGCTTCAGCAACAACTAGACAGCTTCTGAAATGGCAATAAAATGGTTGAACAGAGCTAAAGGAAGTCTGGGATGGGAATCAGTCTGGGAACAAGTTAACTCAGGGTGTAAAGGTAGGTGCCTGTGTACCAGACACATGCCTGTGGTCTCACTGAGATCAGTGCAGCCAGTGCAGGTATGCTGCCCAGCCTTCCATTGCTGCCTCTGAGGCTGTGTCTCCCTAAGATCCTCTGCCCCATCTGCCAGTTACCTAAAGATATCCTGCTTTTTTTTTGTTATCTCAGATATCCTGCTTGTCTTTTGGTATCATTAATCCTCTATGTTTACTTTGCTAACCATAGGGACAGCTTAGTTATCTATTTGCACAGTCCCATGTAGATACCTAAAGGTAGGAGTCTGTGATCCAGCTGTGAATTCCTTATGTCCTTCACAGAGAAACCAGCTAGGCTTGCATGAAAAATATTCTGTGGATTCTGAAAATTATAAATTTTATTATTCTGTAGATTCTGAAAATTATGCTTTTTATTATAGGCAGTTCTTATAATGTATGCCAAGTCTGGATGTGCAAATCCATTTCTATGCTGGAAATCAGAGGAATGCCTTGCAATGTCAGTAAGCATGGAGTGAAGCCTTAGTATCAAAAATAATCATGGGATCTCTCCCACAAAGCGTATAACATGTTTCATTAGAGGAAAGGCATTACTAAGACTGAAAAGAGACTGCAGAGGATTATCAACATTATTTAGGGCTTTTAGTCTCTGAGTCATGAGGCAAGATTAGCAGCACAAAAAGAACAGAGATTTCGCAGAACTGCATCCCATCTGGCAAACAGCATAACAGAGTCATGTTGAGAAACTCTTTGATACAGTAACTAATTCAGAACCATGATGCCTTGATGTTGGCTTACATTTGGGAAAGTGCTTTCAGTAGAAGTTCTGCAAATCTTCAAGTACCACTGTTTATTCAGAAAGAAAGGAGTCAGCAATTTTCAGCGAGGGAGAAATAACTACAAGGAAAAAATGCCCTCTATTTGTCCTCTAAATCTTTAGGTTTTGAATTCCATAAACCTAGGCTGGAGAGCTGTCAGTTTTACAGGTAAAAGGGTTTTTGTCTGAAAAAAAAGAAAGGTTGGGTTCAGTTCAGGAAGATTCCTGTACCAATAAATTCCTTTGCCAGCATTATTTTTTTCCTTTCCTTCCTGGAGACAGTGTTTCTGCAACAGTATTGTCAGAAGACACTTGATTTTTTCTTCTTTGGCTCTGTGGTGTTTTGTTTTGTTTTGTTTTGTTTTGTTTTGTTTTGTTTTTTGTTTTGTTTTTTTTTGTTTTTGTTTTTGTGGGTTTTTTTGTTTGTTTGGTTTTGGTTTTGTGGTGGGTTGTTTGTTTGTTTGTTTGTTTGTTTGTTTGTTTGTTTGTTTGTTTGTTTGTTTTCTGTTTCTGGGAATCTTGTGCATGGGTGCAAGAAGAGATATAGATATAAGGAAGAAAAGGAAATGGAAAGAATCCAGAATAAAAGGGGATACAATACAAGAGGGAATTAAGTTTTCTTCCATTCTTCATGATTCTTGTTTTTTATCTCCACAGTGAAGTATGATGTCCTAGAATGTCAAAGCTGGGTGTTAGGAACTGTGCTGGAAGGAGCTAAGACATTAAATAGTATTTTCTCCTACTGTGGTTCTAATTGCCAAGCAAAGAGAGCATAGAGCCACCTAAAATCACAAATGTAGGTGTTGTACAAAAAAAGATTGCCAGAACCTGTTCATATTTGTGCAATTCCACTTTTTAAAGTTTTACAAATTCTCATTTAACTGGCTACGTTTTCGTGGGTTTTCTGTCAAAATTACCTTCATTGTCTTTTACCTGCTTCTCTAATAATGGAGACTGGAGACAAAGTCAAGAAATCCAACAAATATTTACACAAGGGAGAAACTTTAGAAATTGACTGGGTCCTATGGCACCCAAAAATAATTTATTAGTTGCTGTAATTGGAGGGCAACTTATATATAAGAAAGCAAAAAAGTAGAGATATAAAGGAATAAAAAAGCTGTTAGACGTATTTTGGGAGATCAGGCAATATTTAAGTCTTAGTTACTGCTTATTTATTTTTCTTTTTTTTCCAGGTGTTTTGTTTGTTTGTTTGGGGTTTTTTTGGGGGTTTTTTTGTTTGGTTTTGGTTTTCGGTTTGGTTTGGTTTGGGTTGGTTTTTTTTTTTTGTTTGTTTTTTTTTTTTTTTGGGGGGTTGTTGGGGGGGGGGGGGGGGGTTTTGGTTTTGGGGGTTTTTTTTGTGTGTTTGTGTTTTTGTTTAGTTTGGGTTTTTTTTGGTTTTGTTTTGGTTTTTTCCAAAGAAAAAGTTCATTCAAGAATAAAGAAAGGAAAAGGACACAGGTTGAGGAGCAAAATCAAATAGCATAGATGAGGGTGACATTGAGAAGTGGACAACTGGCCTCTTGGAAGCAAAATTACTTCTAAGAATCTAAAGGAACCTTTATAGGAACCCAGCAAAGATACACGACATACTGACTTCTTTCTTGCTCCTTTCAAGACATGAGGTCCTCTGGTAAAAATCTTGGCTTGAGGAGTTTTGGTTCCATACCTGATCAGCTGTAGCCATCATTCTGTGTATCCCTGTGTACCTCTGGGTTGTTAGCACAGCAGTATTTCTCTTCTGGCACAGAAGACTTTCACTGAAAACTTGATGGGAGGGATTAAGGTTAAAACATTCTAAAACCAAAACGCATGGTCATGGATCTGAGTATAATACATTGCAAAAATAACTCCCTCAGGACATAAATAGTTGCAAACACTTGTTTTAATGATGCACGTTATTCAAAGCTTGGCTTAAGGAAAGAGATTGCCAAGTTTATTTCAGACCAATTATACATCAGAAGCAATTTTGAGAACTTCATTGAATATTGCAGATTTATACTGCAAGATGAATTTATGCAGATTTCAATAATAACAACAAAATTGGGTAATTGAGAGACTTGGAAAAGACTTGATGGATTATCACATTTTTATCTTATTCCATGGCACAGTGCATAAATGTATAAAATAATTAAATTGAAGTAAGATGGAAAAAAATTCAAATGACAAATGCACCTCTTACTGAATGTTATTCAAAAGTCCAGTGCCACACTTCTGGGTCCCCAGATCTGAAGTGTGCTACAATTATTGATAAACTCCAATACTGTTTACATGACTCGCATGGATCTATCTGTGTGGCATCTACTGAATGCATTAAAAAATCTAAAGTGCTGTCTCATCTGTCTTTGCCTATAAAACAACAAAGGCTTTCTTGAGAAAAGTTAGGATTATACATACTTGTGAATTTTTTGAGGAAAACTTTTTGAGGCAGATCTGTTTTAAAATGGGGAAACAGTTATTGTTGAATGACATGAAACTTTTAAACCCCAACTCATTCTTTATATTTCTGATTTCAGAGTTCTGTCGTACCCAAAATTTAATCTCTATTCTCTGTACACTGAGAAAGTCATTGGTATGATATCCATATCGAGTAGTCAATGAGTAAAGAACCTCCCTTCCCTTATGGACTGTGACATCTTTCAATATTTTCTTGACTGAAAGCCAACACAAGAGGTATAGTCTCAGGAAATGAGGATTTTATAGCATCACAGCATCAAAATGGAAAAAAAAAGGGGCTGAACACTCACCTCTAGTTTAAGACTTCTAGACACTTTATTTGGAAAAATAGTGAGTAACAATAATGCAGAAGGTTTAAGGAGTTTGATTCCATAATAATAAAGATTCTTACTTTGACCAAAAAAAAAAAAAACAAACCTCCATCTCTCAGTAGATCAGGATCACCTCGAAAACTGTGTCTATAGTTAGGAATTTGTCTAAAACAAAAGTTTTGGTGGTGACTGAGGCATAAGCAAGTCCCACCATAATCCAACCTCTTATTCCAGCACTTCAGTTTCTGTTTCTCCATCTATGCTGGCAAGGGTTCATATTTGGAGCAGTTCAAAGCACGTATCTAATGTAATGAAACT
>WEKY01020896.1:9134-23300 GCA_013390045.1 Picathartes gymnocephalus | reverse complement strand
TAACTCTACCCCAGCCAAAGCCAATGCAGTCTGTGAAGGAAGATGTGATTTTTAAGTAAATATCTCTCCATGAGCGTCATTCATAGAGATTACAGTTAACTGATACTTTGCTGCAGTTACTCTTGGTAGTTCTATTCACTGAAGTCTGTTACAGCAACATAGTTCTGTTTGTGAGACAGCCATACACTATTGCAAAATAGCATGCATTTCAGTGTCATATTTCATTTTAGAGCCATTCCACTGGTAATATTATATATAATAGTATAACAAGTCACGTTAATTATTATAGTATTCCTTTTTACATGTTTGTAATTTAGATGCCTTTGCATGAGGCAAAGCATAAACATAAAAGGACAACAGCCTCTTTTCCACAGCACTTGAAGTTTGCTATTAATGATTCAATCCACATTAGATATATGAATTATAGGGTATATCTGCAGTTGCAATTTTTGCTGTCAAGAAAAAACATTTTTAAAGGGAGGGAAATACCTTCTAGTAAGCTATATTTTCACAGACATTAGCTTCTAATCTGATGGGATTGTTGACAATCCTCTGATTGATTTCTTAGGTCAACTGAGAATTCAGGTTTTCATCACAAATAAAAATTTGTGAAGTCAGCATGATTAATGATGTCTTGCCACTGTCTGCAAATGTCTTTGCACTTCCAGTACTTTTTCATTTTTAAATACGACTACAGAGGAAAACAATATAGTAATAGTAGTGGGTTCTAATTTTATCAGTCATAATACTTCTTGTTGATTTTGCTGTAAAGAAAATTAAGTAGGCTTTGGCACTGAGCTATTAAAGCTCAGATATTTACAAGAGGAAAAATGCACATCTGTGAAATCTCTATTTCCAGAGCAGCAGTCACCCAAAAAGTGTGGGCACTTATATGCAAATCCTGAGCCCTCTCAGGAAAATGTTCAGGAATCTGAGGTGTGGCATAGGGAAAATACTGGAATGCTCTTCTGCTCCTTTAATAAATATCTATAGATACTTATATCTATAAGCTATCTGTCTGAGCTGTCTAAATTGCTATGTCCAAGCAGGGGCTGGCATTCAGTTAGTTTGGCTGTTTTACACCACATACATACAATTCGTAAATGTCCAGAGAGAGCAGTTGTGTGACTAATAGAGTAATTCAAAGCCATAACTTCAAGGTGAAATCATGGCATCTTTAGTGCCACATATTCCGTGGTCTTAATGCTGCATTGTTCCTGATGAACATCTTACCTAGATAGTACCTGCATGTTTACAAAAGGCTGAATGAACTTTAAGCTGCTCACAGACAGGGACTGTGGGAGGAACGATCGTTCCCTGCTGTTTTGTGTTGGAATTACAAGCCAGGGCTGGAAGCTGTTTCAAGGTGACAGCACTGTAGCTACTCAAGGATGTAGCCTAAGACAGACTATCTGTACATTAAAATTTTTGTATTATATGTGTTTAGACATACATTAAAAAGTTTGGCCTTGCTGTGAAAGTTTGGCCTTGCTGTGCAGAAGTGATCCAGAGATTCTGAACACTAGTCAATCATCTTATTCTGCCATTACACCCTTAATTTTCACTACAGTGTTTATCCAAGCATTTTCACCCAGCTCTGGGATGGCTGTAAATTGGTTATTCAAGTTGTAAGAAAAAGAAAAGGATCTAGAGCAGTAAGACAAAATAGAATGTACAGTGAATCACAGCCAAGGTCTAACAATCCTCTTCCTCCTAATAAAGATTCCACTATTGCTGCTCAGCAAGCAAATATTAGATTTCAAACAGTAGTTTTGACTCATTAATTTCCCTTAGTCCCACCCACAGCTCTATTTTCTGAGAGAAAAGATGCTTCTTAGCATCTTTAGCATAGTGTAGTTCATATAAGTTAAATAATCTTATGAAATGGTTGGACTGTACAAGAGAGACCAGGTTATCTCTAGCTGTCTGAAGATGGAGGTGAGGTTGGACAAAGCAGGTAGCTGCATTTCAGTCAATGAAGAAGAATTTAAGGTGAATTGTGTTAAAGCTGACTAGTGTCAGTCTGCCCAGGCAGTTTCCACCTGTTCCTTCCTATGCACAGACCAGCTACTCTTTCTAGAGCCACAGACCTATGTAAGAAAGATTTTGAATGACAATTATACTAAGCAGAGACTGACCAATAAGCAATTTCCTTCAGCTTGCTGCATTGTGGCATCGAGTTTTAAACCACAGTTGACCCGTGTTTCCAGCTTTAAGGATTGTGAATCAGGCATGAATTAAGTTATGTTGCCAAGGTCTCCTTAATGCGCTTTTAAATGAAAATAAAGTTGTGGGAGTTGCACTGCAACCAAGCTTTGTTATGACAGTGTCCTTTGGTTGGTGTCATGGAGTCTCCTTCTGTGGAGATACTCAAAACCTCCCTGGATGTGATCCTGTGCAACCTGCTCTAAGTGAACCTGCTTTGGCAGGGGGCTTTGGCTAGATGGACCTTCCAACCTCAACGATTCTGTGATTCTGCATTCCTCTGGGAATGAAGCTGAGAACTCCAGTGGTTTGTTTTTTTAAACTAATGAAGGTACCTAAACCAGTAACACTGTCTTCTTAATTTAGAAGTTGATTTAAAAGGCAAGTAAGAAGACCCACCAAGGAACTACATCATTGGTTATTCTTGCAGATTCTGGAGATGCTGAACAGGCCTAACAGGTGGGCTGTGCTTGATTAGTGCAGACTTGGTTCTGTTGTTTGTTGTTGGGGTTTTTCTAACTGCCAGCTAATCTTGAGGAAACTTGCAATCAGCATTTCCTTGATGATAAATGAAGGAAGTAAACAACTAAGAGCTCCTTGTCTGCTTTTATGAAGTATGGGACCTCCCAGATTGATAGCATCCACAAAATAGCACATTCATTTGCACTTTCCTACTCTCCAGCTGCTGTGTTTGGTATCATAAGATATAGGGTCAGGATGGAATGCCAGAATTATTCATGCTTTGATGAATGAGACTTTGATGAATAAGAAAGGGGGTTTTGTTCACTTTTTTTCTAAATAGAATGTGAGGCTGTACAAGGATCTTTCAATAGTGCTGTATAGGGGATCTCTTCTATACCTGCTTTAGAAAATCCTAAAGGTAAATGACAGATCATTGTTTCCCTTTCCTAGAACAGAAAATTGGCATGGAATAGTGAGAGCCTGTAGTCAAAACAGAGGCCTCTAAAGTCAAAAATTTCTCATAAGCATTTGTCCGTAATGTATGGTTTGTATCCACATGTCTGCCTCATTTTCCCCAAACATTACAAGGATTTTCTGTGGTCTAATCTGGTATGTTATAGATGTTCAAAACAAAACAGAACAATTGTACTACATATATATTTTGTAGTCTTCATTAATCTGTTTGGATTCACAGCCCCCTGAAATTATGAAAAAAAAAGTGTATCTGATAAAGATAGACCTATCTGATAGTAGCAATTCATTAAGCATTGTTTTTCACCCAAATCGGTGGTCCACAAAATTACACATAATTTAAATTCTAAATCACTGTTAATACCAATTAAGATTACTGTCTGCCACTTGCATTCTTTGTTACACATCTGATGACAGAAAAGATGGGTATGAAATACTGGTATGATGGTACAGGCCTCCTTGGCCTTGCTGCCAGTCCTTTCTTCACTCAAGTAGAAAACTTGGCAGGTGGAGTTGGGCTTCTGACCCTTTGTAAAGGGCATCTCTCTTTGACAGAAGGAACTGTTTCAAACCACAAGTCAAGAAACAGGATTAATAGGTGTGAAAAGCAGTTGTGTGCAGACCACAGCCAGCACCAAAAAGGTTAAGGCAAGATTCAGACAAACAATAAGGCAGAGAAGTGGCCATGTGGTTATGTGGCTGTTACGACTATTGACCACACCTAAAACTAGTTGTGTATAGAAAACTGAAGGAATTAGTCATTATGTTATTTTGGAAACCTCAGAAAAACCCCAAGCCCACAAACAAAAAAAATCCAACAACCAAAACCAAACAAAAACAAAACAAACCAAAACAAACAAACAAACAACAACAACAAAAAAACCCCAACCAAACCAAAAACCCACTGGGAAAAGCTATTGCTTTCTACCTCTGCATTTAACATGTAAATTATTTTAATGTTTTTTTTTTATTTACTTCTGAACACTGGAGTACTTTATCTGACACAGGCATCTTCATACAAAGGGCAAGAAATAGCAGGTGACACCTGGATAAATGTTTAAATTCTGCTGTAAGATGATATGCATTCAGGGACTGTATAATGTGTCCAAACCAATTTTTTTGTACAGAATGTTAAGAGCCTAGTAGACAGAAACTTTAATGGCAATTGGTACCTATAAGAGTTAGAATAATGCAGGCAATAAATAATAAGAATGATCCTGTTCAAGCCAAAGGAATACTTAGCCTGACTAATTGTAGAGGGGAAAGTAGTTTCTACCATTTTTATAATTTTGTTCTTCATATGTATATCCTGGGCTATCAATCAGCTTTCTTTAACTGAAGCCAGCTGGCAGGTGACACTGCAGTTTATCAACCACCAGTAAATAAAATGTTATGCTCCAGAAAAATTCAATTCCCAAATCCCACCCCTAAAAATCAATAAAGCTTCTCCTCCAGCTAAAGCATTTCTTATGAGCATTCATTTTTAAAATACAGCATTTTTCATCACCTTTCTTAAAAACACAGATTAAAACTAAAACCAAATTAATAGTAAAAGCTATGAAAACTGTGCTACTAGAAACAAATCTCTTTTTAGTTTTCATAAACATTACACTTTTTCTACTTGGGTTAACAAATAAAGTTATTTAAAATTAGAAAGGATGCAAAGATTTATTATATGAGTCCTTAAAAACTAAAATCATGTTTGGAATTTTAGATACTTATAGTATAACCTTACTCTCACTCTCTGAAGCTCCTGCTCTCAAGTTAAACACCACTAGACTGGCTACTCTGTTGTATGAGATTTTATTGCATTAAGGTATATCATAATACACCTAATAATGTTGTCTTAGTCAGTACCAAGCTGTGGTTTAGTTTAGTGGTTTAGTCAATCTTCATTAGTATTTACATCTTCCCCTTTAGATATTTTGATGCACTCTCATTCACGAGATGGCAGAGAAGTATGACCAGTCCAGTCACAGGGGCACAGGGGGGTCTGTGTGCTTTGCATTTGAAGTCTGCATAAGCTGCCAGGTTGTGCAAATGCCTTTTCCACTTTCCTTTGTATATCAGAGTTGTATTTAAACTTTCCCAGTGTTGTGGTTGCATAAAATTAAACCTCCTGGAATTCTTTGTGTCACCTATTTCTGCCAGTGACATCTAGAGTCTAGTGTTTTATGGTTTTTGGCCTCAAAATAGGCTGCTGTTAACTTTTAGGATATTAACCATTTGATGCATCCCCTTCTATCTGATCTCTTCCAGTGGTCTCTAGAGCTCTTTACCTCAAAGAGGTTCCTACAGCCTGATCTTCGTGCAAATTGAAGCGTTCAGCCCTTCATGGAATCAGTGGAGTCTAACAACTTTGTCATATAAATATCCTTAAAAAGATTCTGGGATGTTCATTGATTGACACAATATGGTCAGTTCTCCATGTGACTCATGTTACTTCCTAATCCCATGCTCCTCTTCAGAGAAGCCTGTGCAGGTCTCTGAGGAAATACCTATTCAGACCCTGTTGCTTCAACCCACCTCTGTAATCAACCACCACACTTTTAAGATGAATCTGGATGGAATGTAATCAAAGTCTTACAAAAATAGAAAAATATCCTTATGTAATTCTAACAAATTGACTTGTTGGACAGCTCATGTTCCCTAATACATGTTTTAGCTAAAAAAAAAAGTTATATAATATAGGAAGGAAAAAGTGTATTTTTTTCATGATTATGCTAATTAAAAACATGCTTGAATTTGGGGCGGGAGGTTGTTTGGTTTGTTTTAAACTGAGCTGCTTGCATGCTCATAGATTTCTAGATGGGAATAATACTAGTACTCCTACAACTTTAAAAAGTTATGGGGCATATTTACAATGAGAAAGAATTATCATCTTCCTATCTTGAAGATAAGTCATATGGACAAATGTCCTTGATCAAAAATGAGATATAAAATATCTCCAAGTGAAGACGAAATTCAAAGAAACCATCATCAAACAAAACCCAGATGTAATCTCAGATCTATATATTAAATTTGAGCCAATTCACTAAATTAAAAGGATTGGAATTGTAGTCATGTTATTTCTGACAGTGACATTTTCCTGGTTTACAGCAGAACATCAAGAAGGACATTATATACTGGATATATAATAAATTTGGTAGTATCTTATTCAATAACTAGAAATATATTGAAGCTTACATTTCTAAGAAGCATTTACAAGGAGATAACTGCTAAAAATTCTGCCCAGTTTGTGCAATAGGCTATTTGGGGTTTTTCAGTGAGGGAAAATACAGAAATATAAGAAAGAACCTGAAAGTCAAGACAACCATTTTCCCAGTTGTTTTTGCTTGTCTGGCAGTAGGATTTATTCTCTCCTGAGTAAGGTTTTACAGTCACTGGGAATAAAGTACAGCAATTTTTGTGGTCCCACTCAGAAAGCCATCTTGAGTGGCTGAGATAATGCAGCAGGGGCCGTTTCCACTGAAGCAGCAGGTGTGTGGTTTTGCTTTGCTCACAGGATGCAGCAGGACTCCTGCAGCCTTTGGCTGAGTGACCAGCCCTGCCCTGCGCAGCAGCAGAGACTCCTGTCCTCCTACACACCTGCCAATCACCAGTCTGTCTGCTAAATACACCAGCAAATGCACTTGCATTTCAAAGCCATGTTTGTCACTGAAAGTCTTTCAGTTTTAGTTGTGGTAGCTAATTGTTGGGACAAATGAACTCGCTGTTGGGACCAAATGATGTTACAGAACCTCTGGAAACTGTGTCGTGTAACACTCTGGTGTGTTTGGGTAAATTCAGGACACCAAGCTGAAGCTCTGTCAGGTTCTAGGTAGCTTCTGACAATAAGGATTCCTTAGTTCTTTAGCTTTCTAAAAAATTATTTGCCTACATTAGAAAAAGGAAAAGCTAACAGGAAAACAGACAGTTTTCTGGTTTGAGAGCCTATGGGACAAGTGAAACTAGTTTGTTTTGCCTTGTCGTCTGGATGAAGTTCCTTAGTTTGCTTATAATAAATCATATAAAACCTTTAAGAAAAATAATCACACTTTATTCTTCCCCAAATGGTAATACTGGTGCACAGAAATGAGGAAAGCTGTATTGCACATGCTCTCTCCTCATACTACATTTGCTGTATTCTAATTTCCGTGTAAAAGGAATTACTTGCATGTTAACAATAAGCAGAAAAATCAGGACCCTTCTACCATTAGATAATCTAATGCCAAAAGCACTGCCACAACAACCTTCCTGACATTATTTATGAAGGGGAGACAGTCAGCATCTATCATGTCATTTTCCTTATCAGCCCCCACACCCCAGGCATGCTGAGGTTTAGTGTCAGAGACACAGAGGACAGCATTCAGCTACATTCTTACACTGAGGTGAGAAAGTCCCCACCAAAGCAGCACAGTGAAAAAAGGGGTCATTTGTAATAAGTTTGAGATAGATGGTATTGACAATCTGACAGGGCAAATCCTTGTGTGCAGTGGGAATGACTTGCAGTTAGCAGATAAGGTCAGACAGAGGATGTTTTTATCCAAGTCATGGTCAACTACAAAAAAAAGTTACTACTTTCCCCCTGGGCAATTGGTCCTGTAATTCACACGTGTCTTTTACCATTTTTTTCCTCCTACAAACCTGACTTTTTTATTCTTGAAGCCTGTATGCTAACTATACACCTGTGTATCCTGGGCAAAGAAGGTAAAGGGGGGAAGTATGGGCTTCCATTATCTAAACCAACATTTAAATACCTAAACAAAGCAGCCAGTTCCTTAGTTTGCTTATAAGGTATTCTGGTACGTAAATATCTTATTCTTGACTGTATTCACAGACATTTTGCCAAGGAATATTCTACATTAAAAATCTAGAAGACTTTTATAAATATATCACTCTCCAGAGCTTATTCTTGGTTTACTGTTATGCTCTTCCAGAATCATCCCATCCATCACAAATTTACTACAGGTCACTGATCCCAGGTGAAAGTCAGGCTGTGTTACACTGAGTAGGGAAGACAACTGCTTGTGTTATGCTCACCCCAAGGATATTCCTCTCAGAGGAGGCATGGAAGAAGCTTGTAGATATCTTTCTGAAAAAAGACACGAAGTTTTGATAGTCCTTTTCAGCTTTGAATTGTCTGGCTAAAGCAGCATGATACTGTTTGAACCTCTGTAGTATCACTTGAGATGATCCACTCCAGATCTGGAGTAAAATGCCATAATCTCTTTGGGTATTTAACAACCCAACTCTCTGTATTAATTACATAAAAATGGCACTCTTTTCACTCTACTCTTACCAAACTTAACACCTGATTCATGTAAAGGAAACATTTCTATACCTTTTAATTCCAGTTATACTCTGAAGAGTGAAGCATGGCAGAACTTTAATTCAGTCTTTTTTTCTTCCTGAAAGCATCAATGAGCATGCAGAGAATGCAGGGAGCTAGTGAAAATTCTTACTGTACCTTTAATCTACTGTAAGAACCCTTTTCTTATTAATAATACATGTGAACGAATGAGTTTCAATGGACTGATTGGTTCCAGGTGTTCTAACTATATGCCTCAAATGATAACAAGGAAAGCAGGGTTTTTAGAGATAGGAGTAAGAAAAGAATGTATTTAATATGTACTTTTAGAAATAACTTCATATCCATGCATTCTATGGGCACTAATCTAACCATACATTTTTAGTACATATTCAGTTTTTGCAGTAATCTAGGATTTTGTCAAAGCATCCCTGTTGTGCTTTTGTCAAGCAGAATTTGAATAAAATGCCTGAGTAAAAAGTAGAACACACTAAGGAAGAAATCAAGCCATTAAAAAAAAAAAAGCACATCATACAGTAACAACTATATAACCTATTGCACTGTGAAACGAAAGGAAAGCTCAGTGATTTCCCAGTGTACTCACTTGGCCCTCATCTGTGGGATCCTCATCTGTGTCACTTCCTATAATAGTGAATTCAAATAAATTCATTTTCAGTTTTCATTGTTTGCTGTGCTCTCTCTCCTTCTACTTGTTTATTGTTACTGACCTTTGTGAGCCTCCAATGAGTTCTGGTGAAAAGCCAATGTACTTCTAATTTTTTGAAATAGGGAATAGATTACTAGAAAGAATGGGAAACTTATCAAATATAAATTGACATAGCTGGAAATCAGTTCATTCTGAGTTATGTCCTATTATCAACTGAACTCTGCACAATGCAAATCAAAACACATGGAAATAAAAGTAAAAAAGGAAAATTTAATTCTTTTCAACTTCTCCTTAGTAAGTGTTTCATTCCTAGTAGAGAACCAGAGCATATTCCCTTCATAAGTGTAAACAGAAAGCAATAAAAATGAGTTTGAGATTGAAGAAGGATCCTGGTACATGAAGCTGACACCAGAGGGATGGAGGGTAGGAGTGCACAGGTGAGTGACAGCTCCAGGAAATGTGTGTGTGTGTGTGTACATGCCTGTACTCTGAAGGGAGGAGAGAGAAACAGCTGAGGGTGGCAAGAAACCATTAAAGGACTGAAGAAAAGCAAGTGTCTATAGAACAGAATTAATAACTCAGTAAGGAGGTTAAGAATGAAACTTGGAGGTGTTGGGGTGCATTTCCTAAGCAAAGTGCTGATATTCTGCAGGCAAGAGCTGTGCAGCTGTGATGAGAAGATGGCAGTGAGACCAAGGAGGAAACCATGAAGTGGGCAGGTAGCCTGTAAAACCAGTTATTTTTAAAAATTTGCAAGCTGAGTCAGCATTATCACTTATTTAAATATACACTCCTAAAGATCCCAGAAATGTGACATGAAGCTTTTAACTTCCCTCTTGTATCAATATAATCAATAACTTGAACTTTTAAATGTCTGTTTCACAATCAGCATTTCAGCTGAACCAAAGTGAGCCCTGCAGGCATGTAAGCAATATGATTGACTTTCACAATACAAATGTTTTATACTTGCATACTCTTATTAAAATCACTGTTTATGGTCCTAACACTACTCATGGTAGATGTACACTTCTGGATAGTAGCTTTGTTAGCTAGAACAGATGCAAACATTGACAACTTATTCTGTCCTTTTTATGGTTTGTTTCTTTAGCAGGAGTATAGTAATATCTGCTAAGGATGGAGTCTGTAGCAGATTTGTCAGAGAAATAATTTGAAATGGCCACTCAACTCTTTCAGTGGCTTCTTTATTTGCAGCACAACATAAAAACATAATTAATTATTTTTTTAGGTAGAATAAATAACTGCAGTTCAATAAATCAGAAGCTGAGCACAGGCTGAGGTAGGACATTGTACTTGTGCCCTGCTGGATAGAGCAGTGGGGCCCCAAAGCACCCTCTGTGTGCACCATGGACCTCTGAGTCACCACCAGTCCCGTCTGCCTCATGCTACCACTGCTGTGTTACTGCTAGACATGAGCAGGCTCTGTGCTGGTGCATTTGTGCCTTTCCCTTCTCTTTCAGGGCTGGACTATTTGCATCAGTACTGCATGAAAACCATAAGAAATCACTGAAGTGTACAGAACATAAAGGCCTCACAACAGTGTATGCAAACAAACGACTGCATCACTACACGCTCATCTGAGATTTTGAAGACATAGAACCCATTTATTTCTCTAGGCCTCAGGACTTTAATAGTTAAGTTTATATAATCTGTCAATATGCAGCAGTTGTAGAGTTGCAGCAGGTATTTTCCAAATAAAAACTATTTTATGTGCTGGGAATCCTGAGATGGAGCTGTTGAGAGTAATTAGGGAAATATAACCTTCCCCAGGAGTGATATGCTTTTGGAAACAGTTTTTTAATCCTTTTTGTTATGAAGATAACTTACTGTTTAATGAGAACTGTACAGTTTCGCATGTTTGCATAATTATGCCTTTATCTTGCCAGCTCACTGTGGAAAGCATCATAATGGAAGATGAGAAAATGTTATAAGGATGATGGAAATCTTTTTATCCAGACAAATCAGTGGTAGTCCTCTGCTATTGTTCTAAAATATCTGTCAAGATGTATAGAAAAATGCTCTTGTAACTTGTAATTTTAATTTTGTTACAGTCAGTATAATGCTTCTTTCATACTAACGTACATCTGGTATCTTAAGTGAACACTGAGGTCATGAAAGAAGGAACCACAACCATGGCAAACTTGAGTAGTAGTGTTTTCCTCTATGATTCACTGGGTTATCTTTGGTTCAAATGCAATGTGCAGGGTTTAAAACACATTTACTGAACTTGGAGTTCAGAAGAATTTCCAAAGGCTTCCTGATCACAGTGTGACTTTTTGCAATGAAAGCAGCAAAGTTGCCTACTCTTGTAAGGCTACAAAGGACACAGAGATGGATGACTTTGGATCAGTGATACAGTTTTTTTATGTTATTATTTTAGTGATAAAGCAGAAGAGGAGGAGAATCACAGCAACTCAGTACCAACATATGACCAAATTAAGCAGACACATTCTAAATGAATTAGTAAAAAAATTGGACACATGTTAAAGGAGATTTGAGAAGTTCCTCCTTCAAAGATTTTAACAAGTTCACTCCTGAGAACAATCTTGAGGCTACCTATTCTCAGTTACAAACCTTACTGAGGTCTATTAAAATCATGAAAGGACTCCCTTTGACCTGAATGATTGATCAATTAAGTTTTTCTCTGTGTAATGGCAGATCACTCACCTAGCAATGCTGACCTTTTTATGAGAGTCTCATGCTGGGATCAGCACAGGCTGGCCAGCAGGGAGAAACACAACAGAAGGAAAAAAATAACTGGAATGTGATTCAAATTTGTGATGCAAATTGATCACATAATTCACAGATCATAGGAAATGCTACATCATACAGCAGACTGCTAAACAGGGACCAGTCACTCATGAGTTCTTTTTAGATCAGTGTTCAGACAGTGGAATGGTCTTGTTGAGTTTCTTAACACCTTAAACTGTGCGGGAAGGCAATCAAGTCTGACTGAGAACTCAAATTCCCATAAGAAACAGCGTACAGTACATAATAGATTAAGATACCCATTCAGTGAAGGTCAAGTACCACTGAGAAAGGAGAAGAACCTACTGCGCACTGTGCTTAAATTATAAAGCAAACCCTTTGTCAAAAGTTTATTCTAGTATTCTCAAAAAATAACTTAATAGTACTAAGTGTTGAGATGATTTCATTTATCTTTTTAGAAATCAAAATATTTATCATACTGAACTCACTTGAAGTGAACAGATTTGGTCTAAAGATAGATATTTAAAGAGAGATAATATTTTATCTCTGCTAGTAGTATCAATATGTGAAAAAGCCAGACAGTTCTATCATAGACCACGATGATGGTTAAGAAATGGAAAACATTTCTTCTGGCAGGTTCACTATTCACTTTTAATACCTGGCTGGTCCAATATTGAGCACTTAAATTTATGGTGTATGACAGTCTGAAAAATAAGGCATGCTTGCATACACAGAAACCCTCTTGAATTCTTCACAGCTGACTTGTACAATATTTTCATTTTTTACTAAACTATTTATTTCAGAAAGTTTTCTTATAAATGCTTAGTTATGCATGGATAGTCATTCATTCGTCATACCTGTAAAAAGTGTATGAAGTCTACCTAAAAACCCTTTTGGGTGTGTTACAAGACTAGGTTGTCTTGGAGTTCCTTTGTGTTTGCTAGGTAATTTAAGCTACAAATGGAAAGTTGGTTTCCTTGAGTATTGTTTGTAGTAAAGGCTGAAAATCTACTCAAGTGTTTTGGCACTGCAACTTAAAAGTCTGCTGTTAGCAAGAAAACACTCTCCCAGGTACTGAAAGGACAGTAGAAATCTATATTTTTCAAATGGCAATCAGCAGATGAAAAAGATAATGTCCTTCTACAAATAAATGTCCCTACATTTATTCTGTCTCTATATTGCAGTTGCCTTTAACATGCTGGAAATGTACAAAATTGTTCATACAGCCCCTACTTGAAGCAAGCTTCCTTATTTACTACTTCCTTTCTCACTCACTATATAAATGCACAATTGCAGAAATCCCAGAACTGTATTTTTGTTTGTTCCATAGCCTGTTTTTTTGCCAGCTCTAATGCAAATGAACCTGCATGTGTTTGTCCATAGACAGCAAATCTTTACCAAAATTAAATACTCAAAGATGATACTATTTGGAAGTGCAAGAATGTTGTGTAATATTACAAAACTGGTTGGCTTTAGTGAAATACCTTGATACTAAGAACCATACAATATTTGCATCTCCATTTAACCTTAATTCTCTTTCTGGTTGCTGAGCGCCGAAAAATCAAAGCTAGTTTGTTTTTGTATCATTCTGTGTACTACCTTATGGGACTCACTGCAAGTTTTGGGGGGAAAAAATTCTGTGTTTCAAGAAGTCTCATAGGAATTAAAGTAATTTGAGTAATGGCCAAGATTTTCAAAGAGAGGTACAGCTCTCTAATTTCTCCTGCTTGAGCAAGGCAGAATTCACATGCTCCAGAAGCATTAATTAGCTAGTATAATTAAGGTATTATAAAAATCTACAAATAATACTCTCCTTTTTTTTGTATGAAGCAATGGTTTTTTATACTCTGTTATGCCTACATGTTACAAGACCACACACACTTGCAGTGTAGAAAGATTTTAGTACCTGGGCACAGACTGAAGTGCATGACAGGCAGAAAAATCTGCAGTCACCTTGCAGTTTTGGCACTGGCCTCTTTTCGGTGCAGTACAGCACATGCAGCAACTTAGGGGCAAGGACTTGCTCCACTGACAGTCGGGAAGTTCTGAGAAGAGTTAGAGGGGACCTTTGGCTCTTTGGAATTTTAAATGAACAGTCAATTTAGCTGAACCATGCACTGAATCCATTTGGTTGGATTTTTTTCTAACAGAAAAGTTTGAAAACTCTTTACAAGGTACAAGAGAGCTGAACTCAATACAGCGTTCTAATGCCTGGACAAAATTTGTAGCAGTAAAGATGGGATTTGTAGATGGTCCACATTTAAGATTATTAAAAATTGTTGTGAAATCCTTCTCTTATCCATTCTGTATTTCAGATTACTTTTCAGAATGTGAAGGGAGAGAA
>WEKY01020835.1:1142-19248 GCA_013390045.1 Picathartes gymnocephalus | reverse complement strand
AGATTCCTCTCTCCCCAAAAAAGGCAGAGCAGCACCTCCGTGTTCCCCTTCGAAGCGCAGCTCAAGCTCCCCCCTGCTGCCCCCACCCCTGCCTTTTATCAGCCCCTCTCCTCCGGGGCTCGGCTACAATCCTTTGTTTTTCTTAAGTACCCAGTACTTAAAGAGTTCGCTAGCAACTTAATGGGAAAATATTCTATACGTTAAAGGGAACAAAAGGAAAGAAAAAACCTAACCCCCAACACCATGCTAGAACAATTTAAATACAACTCTAGCTTTTTTTTTTTTTTTTGAAAAAAAGTAGTTTTGAAACTATCAGAATCACAGACCAGAATCTTCTAGACTTCCCTCAGAAGTGAGTTTTAATGGCTGAATTAACTCAAACATAGGCAGTAGGTAAATTACCAGAGCTCTTCCACTAGAGGACAAACCAAATTACAAATCACTCAGTATATCTTCTTGTACATGAGTAAAACAGCACCAAAACAAGAGATTTCATTAAAACTCACTCTAAGTAATACTAGGTGTGTTGGGTGCAGTTGCAAGGTTTTGGTAGTGATGGTGGCAACAGGGTGCCCTTTGTGGGACGAGGTGAGGGATGTCCCTGTGCTGGACACAGCCAGCTCCTGCAGCTCTGCAAGGGGTCCTTGGCAGGACACAGCTGAACCTATCTGCTCAGCAAAAAAGTATTTTAAAAAGGGCAAAAATAGCCACAGTGAGAAGTAGAGAGAAGAAGAGAGGGAGAACAAGGACTAAGAAACAAGAGAGGGAATATCAGGGTAAAAGAAAGCAGGAGGTTCTCCATGGCAGAGCACATCTTCCCTGCAGCCCACAGAGCACACTAGAGCAGATGGATGTTCCTGACGGAACTGCCACCTGTGGAGAACCTATGCCAGAGCAGATTTTCCTGACAGGACTGCTTCCTGTGGAGAAGCCCACATTGCAGCTGAGGAGAAGTGTGAGAAGGAAGGAGAAACAAAGCAGATTGATTACGGACTGTAACCCCCCCATTCCCATCCCACCTGCACAGCTCAGGAGGGTGAGGGTAGGCAGGGGCATCTGGAATGAAGTTGAGCATGGAAGCCAGGCAGAAGAGGTGCTAGCTTGATGTTTCTTTTCTCCTCCCATTACTTAAATTAGTAATTATTTTTATTTTAATTGGCAATAAATTAGGGTAATCTTTCCCAAGTCAAGCTCACTCTACAGACAATGTCCCCATCCTTATTTCCACCCAATCTTTCTCATTCCTCTTCTTCCTGTCTTCTTCTGATATCCTGCTGAGGAGTGAGTGAGCAAGCAATTGGGTGGGAGTTTGGCTGTTGTCTCAAAATAAGCTGTCACTTCAGCTAAGCTTAAAATCCCCAGCAGGATATTTTTAACTACTCAGAATTCCAAATAAAATTGCATGTGTCTTCAATTACGCTTTTGAGTTCTCATAAGATTAAAAAAATTAATAGAAAATGCAGGGCTTGACCACCACACCTTTGCAGAAACCAACTCTAAGACTATTGTTCCTTCCTTCAGCTGTCTGTCCCTTGCATCTACTGTGGAGAAATCCAGGGGACTTCTGCACTAGCCAAATATGAGCTGAACAGGGCCTTTTTCTCTGCAGGTTATCGGACACCCTGTTGAGAAGGTGGTGTTCAGTTAGATGAAAGATGGGTGATGTTCAGTTAGATGAAAGATGGGTGAGCTCTCAAGTCAGCCTTGTTAGCTTTAGTCTCAGCTGAACAAAAAATCTCACAGCCTCAAATTATATGATACCAAAGAACAGATAAATCCAAACCATGACACAGACCTTCCAGAAAAGATTTGTGCTAACCAAGAAGGAGACAGTGAGATTAGCTGTATATGCAATAACGCTTAAGCTTATCAAAGAAATTCCTATTCCAAACACTGCCTTGTCAGCATCAACAAGTTCTCAAATGAATTTGATAAAAATGTAGAGAAAGCACAGGTAAGTTTGTGCCATCCAACAGGCTCAAGCACAGCCTCTTTTAAATTCACTGCAGGCAGCTGAAAGTCATGCTGCCCATAGGTTTGCCCCTTGATCTTAGTTAAGCTTCTGTGTTCTTTAAAATGTCCCTCATTATTCATTAATGAATGATTTATAAACTCTACCTTTCAAAAGCCTGCAAAACATAAATGGATTCATACCTACACTCCTGTCCAGCTCCGCTGATTAATAGTTGTACAGAAATTTTATGAGAACTAGTATCTGATATACAGTCATTTATGAAATTGGTTCTGATCTGTGTGGACAAATAGGGTCAAACTTTCCAGAGAGCCTGAAGGAGAGTTAAATGCTTCAGGTATTTGATGCCATAGGATCCAGGTCACAATGAACTACAAACATACCGGATTTAGAAGGAACTCTGCTGCAGGCAAGTGATGCCATCTGCTGTTGACTATTCACATGACACTAAACCAGATGATTCCTCAGATTTGTGACACTTCCTTTTTCCATTTTATTTCTGTCGCTAGTAACTTCTTTGAATATAAATTTCAATATATTCTTTTTTCCAAAAGGCATTCCATAAAGCATTAGAGTGATCTGGATACCTGTTAGCTGTTTGTAACTCAGATTTCTGGTTTCCCGTATTTCAAAATGAGAAAACCAGAGCAGTTGTGAAGATATGTTAGAATGATAAGAGTCAAGAAACAATGTATTTGCTTTTCCTCAAAAATATTACAAACCACCTATTTAACTATTTAATCTCAAGGGAAGATATTATGTAAGTTTTTACTATGATTTAGATAAGAGCTATATTGCATTAACAATTGCTGTACAGATCTATACATCTTCATAATCCTTTTTTTTTNNNATATATTCTTTTTTTTTTTTTGTGGTCTATTGGTCATACACTGTGACTGCTACAATTCTAAACTGGAAGGAAAACAGCCCATCCAGTAGATCTTACTAGGTGGCTCAGAATAAGGTAGTGTTTGGGATTTTGTATATAACAAATGCTTCTAGGAGTGCCTTGAATACATTGTGCTTATACCTCAGGGTAGTTTTTGTATTTTTTTTTTTTTAAAAAAAGAATGTTCAAATACCTCCATATAAAAGTATTCCAAGTGAAAAAGAAATCGTGTTATAGAATCAGTAGAAGAATCTCACACAGCTTCACCAGATACTTCACAGATCAAATTTGTAAGAGTAGTTAAAAATCACAGCTGAGAGACTGAGAAAACTTAAATGTGTCAAAAAAAAAAAAGAAAAAAAAAAGAAGGAAAAATCAANAATAGAAGGAAATAGGAGGAAAAAAGAAATAGATTAGCTTCCTGAAATTAAATTCATATATGGAGGAAGAAATTTTTAAAACCATCTGTTGATAAAATGTGTTCAGGAAGCAGTATTCTAGCAAAAAGAACTTTGCAGTTTTTTCACTTCAGATTTTTTAATCCTCCTCTGGTCCCCACTTGACTTTGTGAACTGGTGTTACTTTTGTTTTTTCTCCTCTTTGAAAAGCCCTTTTTTCTGCTTGGGAAACAAGGATTTCTCCATGAAGTGTTCCTTAGGCATTCAGTACTGTGTATTAGCAGCTGCACAGAGATACTACTTGTTTCTGAGTCTTGAATGATGCAAATTGCAAAATGCTGTACACACACTACTTTGGGTAGGTCTGCAGCTAAATTATATGCCCAGGCTTTGGAATGTCCACAACTTTGGTGCAGTGGGGCTCTTCCCCTGGCATGAAGGGACTGCTTCCTCAGCACACAGCCTCACCCTGCTCAGCCTTACGTGCTGTGGTTGCAGTTGTCACACTATTCCCAAGCACCAAACACTGCTTTGTTGGTGCTGAGGATTTTTTTGGAAGGGCTTGTAAATGCATATGGATGGATAGTGCTGTTTCACCACAATAACTCCAGAACTGTTGGAAATAATTGGAGGCTGCCGTATAAACATGGCACTTTTAAGCATTTTGCCACTCAACCATTTGCTGTGCTGCCAAGGTTACCAACAGCACATTTGCAATGATCTGTCTTGCCGTGATAGACAGAGATATGAAGTGTCAGCTTCTCTTTGCTCATACAATAAATGCAAACTTGTTTTCTTCTGAAATGGGAAAGCAGTTTCTTCAACAACTTCGAGCACAGAATTTAATATGCCAGTATTTGAATTCTTAGACTAGATTGGCTGCCAGGAAATGTTCGTGACGAAAGTATTCTTATGAAAGATAAGAATAAGATAAAAAGTGGAACATAAGAGGAAAAAAAGACCTCCTATGTTAATATACAAATAATTCAGTATATTATTTCTCTGATAGTTAAAAATTATGTGGAAAATGTATATGTAGATCTATAAATGTTTCCATCAAGGAGAAAATTCTGTTCAGTAACAGCCAACACTTCAATGTATGCTAAGTTTTAAAACAAATTTAAACACCATTTAACTGGTAATACTGGAAGGATTCTGGACTAAGGAATGCTTCATTTAATGCTGTGTCAAGAAGAGTAATGCCCAGATAATGGTTTCAAATATTTAATTAATTGTTCAGAAGCAGAACAATAAAGCAATTAGAAAAATTACAACAGATTTCCTACACCTTGTTGAAATCAGTTGGAATTTTTCCAGTGAGAGCCTGGCAGAACTGGTATCTCCCATGGCTAGAGACTGATCTTGCAAGGTGCATCATTGCTATTAAGAGTAGCTACCATTTGGTACTTGACCTCATACCAGAGGTCTTACATGTAGCATGCAGCTCACATAAGTCTGAAGTCTTCTCTTAGTTGACTATGCAGGAAGTGCAGCACTTGAAAGAGCAAGACCAAACAGAGTCATGCTCTTAATGGCATGGCCCTGCACAGTTAACTTAGCAAGGCCATTGGCTGATTTCAGTGAGGGGCACAGAATCAAAATGGTTCCTTTCTAACTAGACAACAGTGTTCCAGAATGTTGAGACATAGTGAGCATTAGTAAAAACATTTCCATTAACTGGCAATTTTCAGTCCAAAACTTGCAAAAAAAGAGCCAAGAAATCAGAAGCAAAATCCCAGTACATGTGGAATTCTAAGAAGGCTTTCTAATGCATAACTTCATTACCTCATATTTCCATTTCTCTTAAGATATATGAACATATTGTTAAAACAGTCTGGCTTTATAAGATTCAGTGAGAATCCGAAGTAATTTTCTGAGAACAATATAAGCCAAGCTAAACAGAATGAAGATAGGCAAAGCGTCTATCACAAAAAATTGCAGCCATGTGGGATTTCTTAATCAAACAGTATTTAGGAAAATGATCAGGAAAGAAACACTTGTCACTAAATTCTTAGCTTTTCTGTGTTTCATTAGAAACTACAGAAGAGAAATACTGAAATACGCGATTGGAACAGGTCTCAAAGCAGTGGGCCTAATGGGGACACAAAGACACTCCTCTTGGCCATCTTGGTCACAGCGTAGCACAAGTGCGACGTTTATTTACATCTGTGAAGATAAGTATGAAGTGTATATTATTTTTTTCACAAATACCGCAATGAAAAAGTTATTTTGCATTGGTCTAACATTAATTTTGAACGATGTAGGCTTCTCTGGTACCCCTAATTTTTGTGGGCATAGAAATTAGCATGACATGAAGGGCTCATAATCAGCTGCACTTCTATCTTTACATAACTTCTAAAATTTATCTCTAGGTACCCTTGTGAAGCACTATTTACTGATATAAGTTAGTAACACTCAGGTTTTTGCTCAAGAAGAGTTTATTAACTGATTCCATTTGTGACATGACATGACAAGACTTAGCAACAGGAGTTGCTACGTGCTGTTACCTGTTAGGGCTCAGAATTACAGCAAACTGACATTTAAAAATCAATCTCAAAAGAAAAAAATTATGAAAACAGTATGATAAAAATGTAATAGTCACAAGCATTATTTAGAAAGTACTACAGCAATAATAAAACAGAGTATTTGAAAACAATGCATTTCCATGAAAGACTCAAATATTATGTAAAATTACTAGGTATTTTTCAGAGATAGTAAGTACTGGTACACCTATTTAATATGTGATCCATCTGAAACATCAGAGGTTTAATGAGATTTCCTAGACTTTTCCCAAAACATTACAAGTTTTGAAAAAATTATTTTTGGTAGTCATGTTTACTGCAGTAATGCCACAGATCTAAAGGTCAGTGGATTCCAGTGGGCTTGCTACATGTACATTCAAGACTCTGCCATGAGAAGTTCCCAAATAGTTAATGTGACAGTAGCAAATCAGATGTTAATTTCATTACTGTTTGGAGGCAGACTATGAGGAAAAAAAAGCAAGAAACAGAAACACTGAAAATAAGGGATGACAAAGGAGAAAAGGGCATGAGAAAATCTGGAGTGAAGCAAAGGTAAACAGCAACTGTCAAAACAGAGTCCATGCTTAAGTTCAGTGGGCTTTTCAAAATCCCCAGTTTCGATTTTCTAGAAATGTGCCTAATTGCTGGATCTTCTGGGTGATTACTCCCTGAGAAAATGACTTGCAAAATAAAGGTGTGAAAAGCTTTTCATGTCCAACAATAAGAGCAGATCTCCTGATAGAAGGACAAAATGGGGCAAGAGAAGGGCATGAAGTTACAGATTGCTGGCAGAAATACCAAATTTCAGCTCTGATTCTGCAGCATTTCTAAAGAGGCCCTGCCAATATAATTTAGTTCCCAAATCTTTTTGGTAACGTATATTGTCATCCTTCACTTAAATTTCTCATGTAAAGATTTGTATACCTCAGAATAGGAATGTGAAACAGGTTGGTTATTTCAATCATTGCTACAGATAAATAGTCTTACCAATGGATGGAATACTCCATTATAATGAGTCAGACATTGAGAAACAACCCTTCTAAATTCCAACTGTAGTGGAATGCTGCTAGTGCACAGCAGAGAACATTCCACTGAAGGACCTGAATTACAGTAATATCTTACTTTTTGGTATCACCTTCCAGATTTCAGGAACCCACAATGGGAGTAATGAATGCAGAGGGCATGTTAAAATGGAAGGCAAACCACCCTAAACCTTCATGCTACTCTAACGCTAGACAAAGGTAGTGTGCAGGTAAATTCACAGTTTGCCAGGTTGAAGATATAAAATGCTGATGAATAGTCAGCCTTTACCTGAGTTCTGAATCTCCCCTACCCTGTATATTTATGTGTGTTATCTGCTTACAACACAGAAAAATATTATGGGAGCAATGATTAGAATACCACAAAAGAAGTTCCCTAACAGTTTTCAATGTTTACCTGCAATGGCACTGCTTGAAGCCCAAGTAGAGAGCAGACCTTGACATAGTTTTGCTTCCTCGTGCAAAATACTCTTTCCTCCAGGTCAGACGATGGCAATGTGCCCCCTAATTCTCCACAACTACCTCACAGCTTCAGGTCATGTAACAGAGCAAAAGCTGTGCTGCTTTGTCTCCCAGGGTACTGCTATTTGTGGTGATCCTCAAGTACGGGCAGCACCCCTGGCTGCTGGGCTGGGACACGGCTTCCCTTGCTGTTGGGAGGCTCCCCCAAGCAAGTGGCAGGCTCACCTGTCTGGCTGACCCAGCAGTCCTCGAGTATCTCAGCAGCACTGCACTGGCAGGGGCTGTGAATGTGCTAATTGAGTGTCAGATGGAAGAAAGGGGCAAATAACTGACTGACAAAGATGATGTCTGTTCTCTTTTAGCATTCACTCTCCCCTTTTCTCACTTTCCTTGGACACAGGTGCAAGTGGTCTAGAAATTAAGCTGACTCGCCTTCAGCTTTGGCTAAAAGAAAGTGGCAGGGGCCACTGTGTTTTGTGAGGAGCCCAAAGTTGTTAGTGTCTGTCAGGCTCTGAGGATGCTCTGCCAGCACCTCTGGGAACGATCTTGTCAGAGTCTGGACAAACAAGAATGTTGTCCTGATTGCAGGTGAGGTTTATCATTAAGCAAGTTGCTATAAGCTCTTCCACTTTGTCAAAACTAACTTACACTGTGTTACTGCAGATGTAGAACTTCCAGAATTTTCAGAATTGCTGTTCTAACCATAGAAAAATCATAGAGTAATAAATTCACTTTTAGGTCTGTTTGCCCTTTACTAAATCTGGCCTCCAGTTATGAAAGACAGATCTACAAAGGGAGATATTAATACCTTGTATCTTCAAGTCCCAAACACCTATTAAAGCACTTCCAAAGACAATGGTACAAAGAAAATGTCGGTCTATAGAGGTCAGCTATTTTGAGAATTCTAGCCTTAGTAAATAACCTTGTTTTTCTTCCATTATTTGCCTTCTGAACTTGAGGTAGCTGACTTAAATGATCTCATTTTCAACTTGCAACTAAAATTGAATAAACAGATTTTATTTTTAATATACAAACCCACCTTAAATCAGTTCCACAGAAAGTAGTTTTATCTTTTTGCTCTCCCTTTCCATCATTTTAGATGCACGTGGATTGCATAATCAGAGAAATTTTTTTACAAGGAATCTCTTCAGAACAATACATGTGCATCTTACCCTCTTGGGAAAGGAGTAAGCTGTGGTATACTTACTGCACTATCATGCACTACTTGGTCCTTAAAGGGGTATGTTAAACTATCCACATCTGATCTTGTTTTTCAAAACACTCCCATGTAGATGAGCTCCCATTAATCAAAATGGGATTTGAGCCACTGGAAAAGGTGTAATCTCTGATACACAGTACTAAGCTTGAAATCACTTCAGGATGTAGAAATCAATGAATATATGCCAGCCAAAGAAAGTGGAAAAAACAGTCAGAATCTGCTTCTAGAATCTGATATGCTCAAAATTACAAGAAAATTTTAAGTATGTAAGAAAATACCAGTAAATGTTTACAGAAGCTGAATGTCAAAGTTGAGGGAAAATGAGACTTTATACGATAAGAATGCTCAGTAACGAACTTGCTCCACATCCTGAAAAGCTCTTCTTTGGAGGGAGACAAAGATCTCCCTGCCTTTACTCATTTTGGACAGTCACAGTAAAATCATCAGGACAATTTCCTAAGTAAAATACTATTACATGATTCTAAGAATTGTAGGTTCTAGCATTCCACATTGAAACAACTTACTGAGATGCTTTTAGTATAGCCTGTGAGAGCAAAATGAGGTTTTATATTTCCAAGAGTTTTCTGAAGAGGAGGATCTCAGTATTTTTCACTTGACAGGATTTTTAAGGTCAGAGCTTTAAGCTGTTACTGTTTAAAACAACCTGCAACATTTTAGCAAGAAATCACAAAACCTCGTGCGTATTCAGAGGGCAATATGCTACTGGTATTAAGATGTATAACAGTATTGACTCTTGCAGTGAATACTGACTGCTTTCCTTGTTTTCGTACGAAACATTATTTTTGATATATAACTATACTTTTAACAGGCCACATTCTGGTTATGATGCTGCAATCTCTGTGAAGCACTTACCTTATTTCTTAACTTTGATCTGGCAGTTCAAACAATGCTAACAACTTCAACAGAGGTTGGATACAGCCAGCAGTGCCTGTGATTCAGAATCCTACCATAGACATTATCACTCTCCCCATCTCTGATACATACACTGAAATGAGTACCACAGCAGTGACTGCAAAGATGTCCAAAACGGAGAGAGATCTCCAAAAATGCTGCTCAGTTGGTATCTAGCTGGGGTAGACCTCTGGTTTGTTGCTCTATCTGCTGGCATAAAGTTGGTTTTGAATCATGATTATAAAAATTCTTCCCTGTTGAGCTAAGTGTTGCTGTGCTTTGTTTCTGCTCAGCTAATACTGACTGCCAGCAAAGCTTTATTTAACATCTGCAGTTAAACAGTTAAAATTATTTCTGTTATGCCTACCTTAATACAGCTTTCATTAACTTGTAGGTCTGGAGTCTTCTTTTCATCTAATTTGTAAAATATTTCAAGGCAGTCTTTTTTGTTTGTGCGCTTTAGAAAGCAGATAATAATTTTTTGTAATTCAGTGAAAATCAGTTCAATAAAAAATTGGCTGCAATTGGGTGTCAGTAGAATGTTTTAAAACAACCTCAGGAAATGATCAACTGTTAATTAGCTCTGAGAAATTACTATTTGGTGCTTATTGAAAACATGAGAATTTCTACTGTAGACTGCAAAGGACAACAAAAGTAGAAATCACAAAAAATTAAAAACTTAAAAGCAACATTACGATAATCTTTTTGTGCAGAGGAATGTAATTAGGATGTGATTTTTAGCTGACTTTCTCAACTTTTCATGAACTTAGGGGAACTTTAACAACTATTTTATAAAAGTAACAGATGCACATGCGTGTCAATTAAGGAAACTTTGTCTTTTAATTCTCCCAAGGAGATTTATAGTGACTTTGCCACAGGCTGGAAGGGACACCTATAACTAATTTGGTCCAAGCCACGTGCTCAAAGCAGTGTCAGCTACAAAGGGTTACTGAGGGCCATGACCTGTTGAATTCTGAGTATCTCCAAGGATAGAGACTCCAGAACTTCTCAGCGTACCTGTTCTAATAGTCTACCTGCCTCACAGTAGAAAAGGAGTTTAAACATGTTTTTCAATCTATTGTTTTTTGTATTTCAATTTTTACCTGCTGTCCTATCATTGAGAATAGTCTGTGTCTTCTTTACACTATTCCATCAGGTATTTTTTATACATATTGATAATATCCCCCTCCCAGCCTTCTCCAAGCTAAACAATCCCAAGTCTAGTAGCCTTGCCTTGTATGTGGGATGCTGCCTAACCAACTTTAAGGTAGTTGACTAGGATGTCCCTTCGCCTTCTCTACTAGGGAGCCCACTGCTGGACCCAGTATTTCAGGTAGAAAGGAAGGATGAGCTCTGTTGACCTGCTGGCAACATTTCCTAAGGCAGCACAGGAAGCTGCTGGCCCTCTTTGCACAAGGGCACAGCACTGGCTCATGTTCAACTTGATGTTCACCAGAACCCCCAAGATCCTCTTCTGCAAAGCTGCTGCCCCAGCGTGTACTGGTGTAGAGGTTTATTCCTCCGTAGATTTTGGACTTTGCAACACCAGTCAGAAAAACAGAGAAAAATCACTTTCAGAGCTATGCTCACAGATGTACATTGCCATGCACTCCTGAGCTCCTCACACAGTTTTGTTTCATGCAAAAAAAGCCACTGCCAACATATATATCAGACTGTCACAGAGATACTGCCAGTTCTGGTCTCAGCGTGCCAAGTGCACACATTATGTAAGCATATCAAGTGCTTGAGAACTTGTAAGGACATTTACAAAAGTGTGTGCACAGTTGTGCAGACCTGTACCTTAAAATACAGTTCTAAGTTATCTTTCTGTTGATGTCCCAGACTTAGTGGACTCCACGTATAAAACCACCTCCCTATTTAATGAATTCTAACAGATCACCACTCAATCATTCCATACAGCAGACTCCCTTCCATAACAGAGATCTGCATCTTTTTTCCCCCATCTTACTGTCACAAATATTTTTCCTTTCTTTTTCTTTGGAAAAAATCATGCTGACTCATTTTCTTGTTGCTGTACTTTCTCCAGTTTTGACCACGACAACTAATACTACAAGGGTGCACAATGAGATATTTGTGTACTTTGAGATATTTAATTTCTGCTACATTATACAGCAGAAAATGTGATGAAAAGACCAAACTGTACCTTCTTCAGAAGATAGCTCATTAAAAATCACTAACAACTTTCAGTATGAGAGCAGGAATGGACCTGAAGTCCTGAGAAAACCAACACTGAAAGGAGGGTTTACTTTGATTTGCATTCCTAAAAGAACATTAACTAGAATTAGGATATTTCAATTTAGATTATTTTAATTTCTAATCTTTATTCCCCTTTGCTAAAATCTCACTATTTCTGTAAGAAAAAGGTATCAGAGCAAGTAGAGGATGTAATCTATGAGGCCTTATTAAGTTGGAGACTTAATTTGAAGCTTCCTTTTTCAGTAATATTTTTTTAGTAAATAGCTTTTTAAATTTATCACAGTGTAAAGATATCGTTATTCAATCTCATCAGCATTTTTTGAGTAAAAGATCTTAATATTTAGAGATATCACATTTGTCAGATACAGATTGTTCAGATGCAGCCTTTGCTTACTGACTGCTGGGTAGTAGCAAGTATACGAGGGAAGGCATCATTCTATGCACAACCTGTTTTTTGTATCTCTGCTTATTTTTTAATGAAAAATGTGCTACCAGCAGCCATCAGGTTTGAGCAAGATGGGGTGATATGGTCTAATCCAGTGTGGACTTTATAAGGTTTTATGTTTCCTTGCTACAGCATCTATTTTTCATCATCTCCTTTGTCTTTCTCTCAGTTTTTAAAACGTAAGTGTGACTTTCACTTCCTTTGCTTCTATAACTGAATCTGCTTTTGTTGGCATATCAGTGTATACTTTTTCTATAGATATACTTGCAGCTTTCTCTTCTTGATCACATTACACCACTGTCCTACTCTAATGTTTGCCTAATATTCCAGAACTGATATGCCTGTCATCAATGCATTTTTTTTGTCCTCATGACTTCTGTCCTGCTCAGTTCCTAATGCCTTATCTCCACCTCAGCATTTCTTCCCACTCCCACAATTTTCAGATTTCTTCCCAGAGCTCCGTTCCCCAACACTAGAGGATTTGCTTTTGTTTCTTTCCTTCCAAGTCTTTGCATCTTTTCTCTTTGTTACCTTGCTTAGTCTTGTAGGACAAGGGAAGTAGGAAAGGAAATAGGTGCCTCTTCTAATTGTCCAAGTCAGGTGTGTATTTAAGGGCCTCAAATGCACTAGTGCCAACAGGAGTTGGATCATGTGATCTCCAGATGACCTTCGGAGGTCCTCCCAACCCTAACAATTCCGTGATTTGTGAAATCCCAATATATTCAAAGAGGAACAGCATAACGTTAAGGTGTCTGCTAATTTTCCAAGGAAAACACAGCACAAACAAGATAAACGAACTTAGTACTCTCTTAGATAGTGACACCAGCTTCTCAAAAGGAAGAGTGCTCTGCAATATCTCAGGTTGATCACTTAGAGACTAACTGAACATTACTGATGGCCATAATTAATAGAGTGCTGTTCCCTCGTGAAATGTTATAGTCTGGTAACATGAACAGCTACTTACTATTATTCTTTCTAGGTGGGAAAGCAACACATTTTCTTTAATAAGTTTTGGAAGATATAACTTGTTGTGTTACCCAGTGCAGTGCTGTGCATTTTGAACTAAAGCAGTGAACTAAATAAGCCTTCATCCCATCTGCTGACTAACAGTGGTTTCTGAGCAACACACTACCCTCCTGACTATTTAATACTGAGGATGATTTAATGCATTCCTGTCCCTAAGCATTTTTCTTCCTGATACTTTTTCTTCCTATCCAATTAGATTCCTATTCCAGATCCTATATCATATGCACTACATCATTTTTTTTGCTGAAGTAAAGACTAAATCTCTGAGACTATTTATTTATCCTCTCCTATTTCTCTTCTTGCTGTATGTTTATCTCCCACCTTTCCTCACAAACACACCAAAAAAGTTAATTTGTCTCACATGTCTTTCCTCAGCTACAGGAGGGTGGGGATGCGAAACACATCTTGTAAAATGTCTGTCAAACCAAACAAGTAATTTCCAGAGAGCTTCTAACACCTACCAGTTGTTATGGATATCACAGTATTATCACAGTTATTTAAAACAGTTTTAGATTAGCCAAATGTCAATCTCACAGCAACTGCACAACCTTCAGGACATCTTTGTGTATATGACAGACTTCCAGCTACGAAATGATTGCTTAAAAAAAACTGTTTACTTTCTAAATGAGCATGTATCAATTGTTTTCTTTATGAGGGAAAAACATTTAAAAGTTACAAAATAGGTTCAGCTATTCAGATGTATTATTTTGGTTTATATTAGTTTTTCTTTTGAGTCTGAAAGCACACAAGACAAATTTCACTACTGTTTGTTTTCACATTTTCTATGTACTGGTTAAAAAGAACTATCTCCATTAATTGCTGGTTTTTTTGAAGTTCCCACCAACTTTAGTATTTTAAAAGCATGTATTTTGTTTGAGGAACAAATCAGAGGTCACAAAACTAACTTCAGTTACTTTGTAAAAAGTCTCACTTGAAAATGGTGACAATTCTACTGAAACATCCAACCAGTAGCTTCTTCTGTTTGGTTTGTTAGTGTGGACTCCCCTTATATATCAAGCCTATGATGGGTTTCTTGTATATATTAAAATTATGAAAGAAATTCAATGGGGATTGGCAGAGCTACAAAAAAAGAAGGTTTTTGGTTTTTTTTTCTGGTGGTGCACAATGGCTTATGGTAGATAAGATAGATGCAGTAAGTTCTGACAAAATGTAATCAGAAAGACATGATTCAGGGGGTACATGTATAAATACAAATGCCCCAGCCACCATACTGTGAAGAACCCACATGGAACTAGCAGCACGAATTCCCATTTTTTAGGAAACAGCTATTTATGCCGGTTGATCTGGCACTGAGGCATAGTCTCAAGTATGTGATAATACATTCTGTCACCATGGAAAGGAATGTACATAATGTAATACCAACGAATAAATTAAAACATTATATGCTGGCAAAGCTTTCATTCTTATTTCAACAGAAACAAGGGTTTAAAAACATGTAGAATGTAAACACAGGTTTTCAGACTAGTATTTGTACTCCCCTCGCTCAATTTTCACCTAATTTTGGTCTAATTTTGTTGAGTCTCTAGTTGAGCTGAGCTAGTTGTCTCTTACCTATTCAATTAGGTATACTCAACGAAAGAGTGGGCAGAAAGCTACTGCTATTTCACCCTTGAAGGGCATGGCTTCCCCCTTGATCAATAGTGATACGCAGTAAAATCCTGTTTGTCTTACATAAAAGCATCTAGTGAAATCAGAAGGACACATTCTCGGGAAGGGGACCAGGATTTGATCCAAAATTGTACTATGATAAGGATACGGACATTCTGCAAAATTTGTGGTCATACACATCTACGACTAAAACAGAAACACAAGTTAATGCTTTTCCTGAAAGTTTCCACTATGTAGTATTTAACAAAGATTTGCACACAAACATGGCTTTAATTAAACAAGTTTCCTCCTACCCAGAAATTGCTGCTAGTTTTTGATGAGCCTGATAGGCCATCTCACATCCTCGGGTTCGAGTTTTGTGCAATTCTGCATGCAGAGTAGGACAGGTGACCGAGACATCCCCAATAGAAATGACCAGCTCCCGGTATAGAGCCACCTGGGTATTGAACTCCTGGACAAGCTGAAAAACAAAAACAATTTACATACATGAGAATTTTTAACTACACTGGTAGAAACAATCCAGTTTTTTATAAACATGTCCAATCTAGGGCTTATTCTTGCTGCTTACAATTTCATAGCACACAGGATCAAGAGCACACGATTCAGTAAACGACTAGACCCTCCATGGCAGCTGCTTCTTTTGTGAGCTATAAATGTTCATCTGTAGGAAAGTAGTGTTTCTGCTTTTAATATCTGAAAGTGTTTGAGTTATTAGTATTAAATATTAAGCAGACAAAAAGACATCTGTTTTACTAGTAGCATGAGGTTATTTTTTGCTATCATGAAAGGAAAAAATATCTCCAGAAATTATTGCCTTTGCTCCTCCTGCTTCCTCATTAACAGCACATTTAGGGACTGGAATGTAGCATTTGCTTTTAAATTGACAATTTTGCTAATTTATTTTGTAATGATTTCTGTTCCGTCACTTTCCTTCAACCCAGATTTCAGACTTAAAAGTCATCTGCTGTTATTGGCTGAGAAGATGTACCAGATAGGCATTTTCCTGTTAAAATTCCAGAAAGCACCTTTTCTAAAGTGCATGTGGGAAAAAGAAACAAATGAGTAAATAAACACCACAACCTTTACAGAAATTCAATATCCAGTAGATGCATATGGATGTTATTGGATAAATGGGTAATTTCAGAGTGATGGAAAGATCATTATTGTTCAGTTCCACTGATCACGTACATGGAATTATATTTTAAGGAAATGCAGCACTTGCTATCTTCTGAAAGAATGCACATAAGACCATTTGCTCCACATGGTGGCGGGGGCGGAAGGATTGGAGTAATAGAACAGAATATTTATTTATCTGTGTTTTGACCTCAATTTCCAAACTACATAAAAACAGACAAGATTAATTGCTCATAATTCTGCAGTCATCATTACCACCAAAAGTTCCGAGACACCCCAACACAAAAACATGCTAAAAATCTGGAGTCTATCAGAGCTACCAAATTTTAAAGTCAAGCCCTCAAATTCTCATGCTCAGGAAATAAACAAGTCACTTCTGCAGTATTACATTCATACCCTTCATGCATCCCACTGCAATTAAATGTATAGCTGAGAACTGGTGTCAAAAATAGTTTTGGCCATGCTTACTTAAATTTCATTTTAAGAATAGCAAATAGGTTCCTCTGCTTCAGGAGCAGCAAGTCAACCCAAGCGCATTTCAGAACATCTGCACCCTCCCACACCCAGATCCCAAACAAACCCAAAAGCACACACCAAACAAAGCCCTAAGCACAACATTTGCTAAACAAGTCTTCAACTCTTATCATTCCGTAGCTTAAGAGAATGCAAGAAGGCAACGGAGATGGAAAAAAATTGTACTAGCTTGTGTCACAGTGTGATTATTCTGCATTAGAAGAGAAAAGCGTCGCATCCTGCAACTGGTAATTGGTTGCACCAGTCGCATTTTGCCAGTTCTCACCTGACATCCCTTTTTCAAACAGCCTCATCCAGCCACCTTAGCACTGACCAGGAAAACAAAACCACACATGTTGCTGAGTCGAGACAGAGAACAAGAAAAAAAACCACACTGATTTTACCTCCTGAATCCTACTGCAATTTGATAATGAATCTATAAAAGGTATTTTATTTCTAATCAGTTAATTCTAAAAACTCCTCTGTAACTAACCACATTATGCTGTTGGGAATGAGAAAAAAGGCAGAACCCAGTTATATCCACTTGTTGGGTATAATTATAGAGCTACTGTGGTAGCTTTTGTTCCTCCATGCACTGGGAATTGCTCCCAGTTTTGAAGTATCAGAGTGGATAATCTGCCAGCACATTTTTCAGCAGCAGAGGAAAAAAAAAAAAAAAGCCAGAATCCAGCAGAACAGAAGTATCAGCTTCATTTTCAATGCTACCGGACAGAGCTTTAGCAAGCTACAGATTTGCAAAGAAAAGTAGCAGCGACTTCATTTTTTTTCTACATCTGTCACTAGCTAGAGGGGCAATTTTGGGGCCCAGTGTCAGGCTGACTGTAGCTCAAGGAGCCTGAAAGGGGGCATATGGTGCTGATCTGGAGGAAAGTGTCAGGATGCAAGCATTTGGAACATGACTGGGGAAAAAACTCACACCAGAATGTGGCAGTCCATAAATAACACAGATGCAGGTGTTTCACCTCAGGTTTTACAATTACAACCAGATACTCTGGGAAGACTGGTAACAGGTACCATATATATCAGGGACAGAATTTCAGGGCCTCTAATTCTGTGTCCTGATTCGGAAGGATTTTAGGGCAAGCATGTGGTTGCTGCACAAGACAGTAAGTAGACAGGGCAGCGATTCATTGGAGGCCAACTATTTACCCATTTAGGCTTCAGCGAGCCCAAGTCTGGGGACAGATTTGGATGGATCTACGAAAAAGCCACTCCAGCTGCTTTTTCGGTGTGGTGTGTAGGGGGCGAGGACTCCTGCGTCCGCAGGACTGTCCAGGCGCCCGGCTCCGCTCTCTGTCCCGCAGCCGGCTCCCCGCAGCTCTCGTCTCTCCTCCCGGCTCCCGCTTTGGAACCGCGCCGAGCAGGGGTGCAGGGCAGCACCCCGGCGGGGACTGCGGGTTTAAAAACAGTGCAACTGCACGTGATGGGAATAGTCAAGGTGGCGGGAGGAGCGGCACCGCTGCCCACGCCGGGAGAGCTTGGGAAAGCTAAAAACTACGGTAAGCCCGCCCGCGGTACCCACCATCTTACAGTCGTCCAGCGTTCTCTGGGTCTGGTAGGCGCTATCGGAACCGCTGCCGCGGCGTTCGCTGTCGCGGCCGTGCGGCGAGGTCCTGCTGCCCTGGAAGATGGAGGCGGCGGAGCGGGGGCGCTTCCTGCGCCCGCTCGGTGCAGCGCTCATGCACACGCATCCGCCGCGCGGAGCCG
>WEKY01020826.1:0-13679 GCA_013390045.1 Picathartes gymnocephalus | reverse complement strand
ATATATATAACAATTTTCTCAAAATCTTGAAATACAGAATAACAGCTCATATTGAACTCTCATATCCAGAGGAATATTTAGCTATCTATATGTTTAACTTAGGAATGTTTAACCTTCTACAGCCAAAATTTTCAAAGGAAAAGAAGGAGAAAATATAGCAGTTTCACATGTTGGCACTAGTTACATCAGTAGGACTTGCCATTATTGTAGTAATCAAATTTGAATGTCTGGATCATTATCACACATAATGGATGGAAAATTTTGTAAAGTGTTATTTCTTTCTATTTGATTTGAAGTACTGATATGCATCATGAAAAAGGATTTTTGAACCTGAAATCTGAACTCATCAGTCATTGGGAGCTGCTTATCCAGGCTATTAAAATAATTTTTTAGGTACATATCTGGTTAAATTCAGAGCTAAAATGGAGATTTACAATCTTCTAGCTGTCAAGAAACAAGGGAGCTTAACCATATTTATGAAAGCTCCCAAAAAAATAAAGGATCAGTACCAAACTGAAGGTTCTTCCCATAACAGTGAGAAGCCACTGACAACTGACAAAACCACTTTAAGGCTTCCACACCTGGGAAAGAGGTCCTAGCTCAAGGGAAGGAGTGGAAACCTTGTGCTGGCCCCAAATAGCTTAATGAACAAACAGCAACACAATAGAGAATAGCTAAACAGAACTATTCCTTCTAAAATATGGAGATAGCTTCAGTTATCTTCCCAGTTACTGAGATTAAATTGTTTTAGAAAATGATAAGAAATACTTGAAAATTTTATGCAATCTTCAAGGAAAAAGAGCTAATCAGCTTGACTACAGTGTGAAAGCTCACTTCTACAGAAATGCCCTTAACACTCAGTCACCAGAGGCTGCAGATCTTATAAAAACGAGAATGTAGATATTAATGATGTGAACGTGACAGATAATCTTAACCAACAGATAATGAGTACTGAAACTATGAAGATTGCACCAAAAAAGCACAAGTCTGTATGGAACAGTTTTTCACTAGGCAATATTCTACAATCACTGTCTCTCCTTTTCTGACCATTCTGTATTTCTCCAGCAAATACACCTATATTTGAAAACAAATCTCATTCTGTATTTACTTGTGTTCAATTAATTTGTATTTTCACTTGTGATAGGATAAACTTTTCTGGGTCTTCTATTATGATCATATTTATCTAGCAGACTAGCTGAATAATTCATATAAATAATGCAGCTTATTTTCTGTCTTTTCCTTTGCCTTTTGTAAGACAGAAAATCTCGCCTCATAGATTTTAAGAAATTTTGAAGATAGCAAAATGAAATAAATAAAAACATCAGTGTTCCCACTCAATATATCCCTCTTGCTGGGATGCAGGGACACTCAATGGAGAAGAACATATAATGATGGGACAAGGGGGAATGGCTTTAAACTGAACAATTAGATGCTGGATGTAGATTAGAAGTGTCCAAGGCCAGGTTGGGTGGGCCTTTGAGAAACCTGGAGTAGTGGAAAGTGTCCCTGCCCACGGCAGGGTCGTTGGAACTAGGTGACCTTTAAAGTCCCTTCCAACCTAAACCCTTCTCTGATTCTATGATGACTGTACAGCTCTGGTTTTGAGACCTGCTTCTACAAATGCACAATGCAGCCCAACATCTGCATGTGTGACTATGGAACTGCATCAGTATGCAAGTCTTTCTGTATTTCCAAATTTTTTTGCCTTCGGTTAATTAAGTTCTCCCTTGAATGCCTGACTATAGCAAGATAATCTCTCCTTTGCAAAGATTAACCCCATTAATACCAATTAACACATAACAAAGAAGGCTTTTAATGTTCTACAGCAGCAGGCTAAGGAGGATGGTTCTGAGGAGGATTAGAGGGGATCACTTGTATCTGTAGTTTATGACATCTCATTAAATAGTTTATAATAACCGTCAAATATTTTATAGTGATGAAGTTGTAAATGTTTAAGCAGCGGGATCCATTACTGTAGTGAAGAAGAGGAATTTCTCTCATACAGATTAATTTGTGGGAAAAGAGGAAAAAGACAGGTCCTACAAAAAGCAAAGACTCAAAGATGGTATCAGCAGCATCACAGGTTCTACAGAATGAAATTTAGGTTTTTTTTCCCTATTTTATAGAAAAAAACCCCAACAACCTGCAAAAAGACCACCCCTAAACAAACAGCCTGCACCCACTTTAAAGTACTCCAATTTCAATGGAGAAATTTCCTGATTATGCATAATAACTACACTGGCTCAGTTTCTTCTTTGCATTCAATCCTAAGAAAATCTCTGACCAATGTCAGTGAATTAATACATTTTTCAGAATTAGAACTTCAAGCATTTTGTATTTTTTCCTTGAAAATATCAAGCATATATTTTTAAATAAAAACAATTACATTCTTCCTAACACTCAATTCTTATAAACTTTTACTTAATTGAGAATAGTATTCTTCTGTGTTAGGGATCTCTACAACAACAGTAAGGAAGGGCCCCTGTCCTGAGGCCTTTACAGGGGACATACAAAAAACAGATATTAAAATGAAACCTTATTATCCTATGTTTACTGAATGGATTTATGAACAGGAGCATTTTATATATTGTTTCCTCAAACTCTACTGTCATTGTTTCTCTCTCCACTTTCCCATGGATATGCTCAAATTCACATTGGAAAATAATGTTATTGGACATACTAACAACAGAATTTATTTAATAAACAACAACTGAATCAGTAGTTTGTGGGTTTTTTGTTTTGGTTTTTTTTTCCCTTCAGATACAGAAGTTAAAAATATGTCAATATATGAATGCATACTGAAATCCTTGGGAAATATACTTGATATTTTTAGTGCAGATAGAAACTGCAAAAGGAATTTTTTTCCTCTGTACAAAACAGTACCTTTACAGGGCATGAGAAAAATAGAACCTTGCATATTTGATAAGAGCCAATTAATCTCCAGTTTAATTCTCTGTTCTGTTCTGCTTTGCCACACTCCTCTTCTACTGATATTTTTTTCTTCTTCCAAAGATCTGAGAATATACTGGGCATGGAAGCTGCCACTCTGGCAGGTTCATGTGAGGAGATGCTACAGGCAGACCATGTCACACTTGCAGTTAGTGCACTTCAGTAACTATATTAATTTAGCAGAGCTACCTATATAAACACAGCGACCTATATAAAGTCTGCTTTGCTGAGCTGGCAAAGCAGACTTTATATATGCCGTGTTTCGCCTCAGAGCCCTCCTGCTCCCCCACGCCTTCCTGCTTGTTGCTAGGATACCAGTCGGATTTTGTAAGCCAGCCCAAAGCAGGTTTTTGGGTTTGGGCATGAACTTCAGTAATTTGCTAGCTAACAAATACAGAAGTCAGAATTTGCCAATCATAACCTGCTGGTAAAATTACATCTTGAGGTGTTGTGTATGTGTGTGCCCATTGCTGATCACCAAGGCAGTCTTTTTGTCAGAACAGAGCCATGGTGCCTTTTCCACATATTCCACAGGGATATCAACTGTACCCATCTGCTAAAAAATTGCATTATCTCCTATCTGAACATGATGTGCCTTCTCAGAATTTCGAGAGGCCGTTATGAACAGTGTGCTGTTCAATAACTGATATGTCAAACATGCTTTAAATCTTCAGAGGAAGAAACAGAACAAAAATAAGTACATGTTTGTGTATGTATCTTCTTCATATTTTCATATAAGAATATCTCAGATTATTGTGGAAATACAGAAATTATGTATGTGTACGTAGCTTTTCACTTCTAACAGGATTCAGGACAACCTTTGAGAAAAGAAACAAAGACGCACATGTGTACATCAACCTCCCACAAAAAAATTTGGTTACAGCATATTTTTGCCTTCATGGTATAGCCACAAAGAGTCATAATGGTAATGCCAGAATTTGTTAATCTCTCTGTAACTGCAGAAAGGGATATTTTACAGCAATTCAATTACTCAATTGGACAAGGTAGACTTGTATCATGTTCATTGTCTTCTTTCTTGCCACAGAAGCGCTCCTTTCAAAACTAATTTCTGGCTTTCCTTCTACTTGCCATTGAACTTTCTAATTGACAGCATTTCAAAGCCTGGAGACTCTTGTGTCTGCCCCAGTTCTCCATGATCTATTTCAGGCATTTCCTTTAAAAGACAAATTTTCTCATAGACTAATAGTCCAAGGTTATCCCCTTGCTCTTTCATTGAGAAATATTAGAAAATCATATGACAGCGAAAATTAGACAGCTTCCTGTAAATCACACATTTTCTAAGAGGTGATAAAATAACACTGTTCACTCAGTCAGCTGGCTTTTGCTACATCCCATCACTTTAACATCACATCTCTTTATAAGAAATTCCCTTTGACTCCATTAAACCGCTTTACTCTGTTCCCTGAGAAGCCCAGCCGTGACAGAATTCTTCCAAGCCACAAACTAGCACTCAAAGCGTGACACAATAATCAGGAACTGGGTGAAAAAAAACCCGATGCTCCACCTGAGTCCTCTGCATTGTTTCTGTCATGTAAATTGTAATGATGCCAAAAAATAAGCAAGTGCTGTATCACCATCAAAATATCAAACAGAGAGCAACAGCATAACATTCAGAAAGTCCTTGTGCCAAGACATAAGCACCCATTGCTTCATTGTGAGCAGACCTGGTCATCTTTTAGTATTGCCTGTCTCACTTAGCAGAGACAAACCACCAAGTACCAAACACAGCTCCAGTGATCCCGGGGAAGCTTTTGCTCAAATTACAATGTGAAGAGTGATGCAAACATGGAAAGGATTATTCATGTATGTAACAAAGTGCTCTCATGTTTGGGACTCACATCAGGTGTTTCTAACTCTAGTGCAGAAACCACAGCAATCTGTCAAGAGCATATGAGAAGCACTGTGTCAACATGGTAATTTCATAACTTGAGTTTCCATTTAAAATCTTCTTTCAAAGAAAACCTGATCCAAACAATATGTCACTGATTCTTGTTTCCAGAAGATCCGTGAAGTAATGTGAATGACTGTATACCTCAGCCCAGGGTACTTCCAAAATATATGATCAAAAAGACACTGAATATTACATATTTGATCAGCTGAAAAAATCCCCTGCATCTCTTTGGGCACAAATCACAGGTTATCCCATCATTTTATCTTTAAAACATTACATCTGTATGTTAATTCCCTTAGCAGATTTATGGAGAGAAAGTATTAATCATTACATTTAAATCATACATCGTGTTATGCATGAACATTGCTATGTCCATGTACTTAGATGAATATATTCAGGAGGTGAAATTCATGGTTATATATGGGAACATATTTAAGGGGTAAATTGCACATAAATTACTGAAAAAAGTAACTGCTTTTAAATTACTACATAGTTCTTAGAGAACAGAATTAACCTTGAATAATAAGTTCATTAAATCAAAAGACAGCAGCATTTTATTTGTATGGTAAAGAATTGGAAAACCTATTAAATGGTCAAACCCTACTATAGTCAACAAAAAACATCCAGCAAGTTCCAGTAAAACACTGACAGTACTTGTCATAGCTAGGAGTCACATGTGCAAAATGCTGCACCCTCAAGTGCATTTTCTGAAAATGAATTTATGTGAGAGAAAATATTTTGCATTTCACATTAAGGGTTAAGCCCAAATAATATATTCCTTTAAACTGAAGCCATTCACTAGTAGAATTGTGCAGAAGAAAATAATAGGATTTGATTTAAAAACTCTTGATAGAAAAAGCTTGAAAACTATTCAGTGGATTGTTCAAAGATGAATACTTATTTGTATCTCGGTGAAAGTGACTTTAAGTAGTAGCAGAATTTGCCATTGAAGGCAAATATCCTGGGACACCATTTCATATGCCTTTGTTTACTTTTTTCTGGTGTTGGCTCCACTGAAAAACTGTAAGCACTGCTTTCCATTGACAGCAAATTAAAAACAAATAAAACAAGCATACCGCTAAAAATTCCTGATAAGCTTTAAAAGAGTCAACATGGGATGAATTTTGCATGGGGATTAATGTTTTCCTTTATGATATATGAAAGGGTTAGCACATCCTTCAGCATGATTCAGCTCTCATCAGGCCATTAAGACATATAAATATTACATCTATTTCATTGCTTCTCTAATGATATTTGAAGGTACTTGCTTTTTCCCAAGAGTATGCTTTCAAAAAGAACAAATAAATAAGCCCAAGCTTTTTTTTTTCCATTTATACTTAAAAGTTTGAGCTCACTTAGTGATAAAGGACTACAGATTTGTCCCAAGAGCTTTATAGGCTTATTAAAAGAAAAATGTTATTCAGTGCATATGCTGATAAGACTGTTTTTGGTTTCTTTGAAGACATTTATGAATGCAGTTTCTCACACACATCTACATACTCACACTCAGTCTCCTCCCAAAGAGGCTCAATCATCAACCTCAAATCAAATAAACATATATAATGAGAAATGAAATCTGTGTGAGTGCTCTTCATAGCAGTACTCCTCATTAAAAGACTCTAATATTAACAATTTTTCCTCACAAACTGCCAACTGAGAACAAACATTTTGAAAAAAGTTTTTTAAAGCCCAGTGTTGTGAGAGGCAAATTTACATTGGCAATGAAATCAGCTCATCGTTTATCTTCATTATCAGGCCAAACTTTCTAATAAGTTATTCATCTTATGTTAAACGAAAAAGTAACGTTTTTAGACCAACTCTTCCCGTTTTAATCAGTTATGTAAAAGATACCTCACTCCTCTGGAGATCTTTGGCTTCCATGTTCCTTTTATGCATCTCCAAGTTTTGGTTACTTGCTACCTGGAAGAAGTGGGACACCTGACATGATTTCATGCTGTTGGATCTCATCACCTTCTGCAGAATTCTATCAACACTCTCCCATATTGTAACTTCATACTGCAGAAAATTGAGTTAACAAATTACATACCTTTAAGAATTTTTGCTCGAGTACATTTTTACCCTAGCTCCTCTTCAAGGTTAGGATAACATTGTGTCTAAAGTAATCACCTGAATGCAGCAGTCCTAGCAGGGCTTTTTTCAATCCGGCTGCTGTTCTATTTTCTTGTTACTTCCCAATATTATGCTGTTTTTCTATTTAATGTATCATATTCATATTTGTTCTCACATACATATGGAAGCTGTGCTCTGCAGTCAACTTTCTAATTTGGGCAGCTCTAATCATAAACACTTCAAGCTATTTTAGCCTCAGGAAACTAAAGATGCACAAAGGCGTATATAAATATATAAGAATACATACATATATATATATTCTAGCATATATACATATTCTTGTATGTATATACAGCTAAACTGGGATTTGAGAGTGGGATGCATAGGAAAAAAAAACCAACAAAACAAGAAACACCCAAACACCACTAACTTAAGGAACCAGAATCTTTGTTGCAGATCAAAGATGTATGCTCTGTGGAACCTCTCTCTCTTCTGGTAATTCCTTATTTGTTAATTTTATAATTAATGAATCAAATTATTAGAGAAAAAACTGTAACCTATTTTCTGTGAAGGGTGGCAATTTTCATGTTTACCTTTGAAAAGTTCACACCCCTCAATAAAATTTATTATGTTCCCTTAGAGATGAATTCTTCTACGTTCAGGTAACATTCCCATGCCAAGTTGACCACGGGTAACCTTCCTGTAGATTACAGAGCACTTGTGGAATTTCAGAACAGCCCTCATCACAAACCTGGTCTGGCACTATTTTCCTTCAAATTTCAATTGCAAACTACTTGCAGCACAGGGAAGAAAAGTAAATTGAAAACTCAGAAAGATGAAGGAGAACCATTTCCAATATACAAGGCATGCATCTTGCTACCTGGACTTGAAAGTCACTCTGGTTTTATTACTGGAAATTATTGTACAGCCATTATAAAAGAGAAGGTATAACATTCTTATGTATTCAAATAAAAGTACTAATTTAATTTACAGGATTTCAATGAGAAGTGAAAGTGGCTCTTTGAAACACAATTCAGGAACAGCATAATTCAGCTCTTTTTGGTTACAAACATTCTCTGAAGGGTGAGTTACGCTCTTTCTTCAACACCGCAGCAGAATCGATTCATTTGCAAAAGGGTGCAATTTAATCACTTCTAGTCTACACAGCTTACAGCACAAAAGAGGGTTAATAATCTTAGAAGCTTGAACACATTTTAAATACAGTTTATTCAGAAGTGAGATTTCCAGTCTCTTGGGTATTGCCTCACAATTTCTGTTTGTATCCTCAAATAATTACTCTCCAAAATACACTCGAAACTAGCTGGGTCTATTTCTTTATCTACTCTCTTTGACAGCCATTGCATTGAGGGATGCAACATAATTGTGTTATTTCAGGCAATAAAACGGTCATCCCCCATAGACAAATAATCAAGCAATTTAAAATGTGGTCATGGTTGCCTGAGCAGCCAGATTCTGATTTCAAAAGGCCTAGCTACATAACCCTGAGTACTCTGTGCCTTTTAAGGGAAAATCCTCTCACAAAATAAATATATCCAGGGGGCATGGGGGGAAGGTATAGAGCATTTATTGTTTTTGCAAACATCTTGTTTGCTCTCAGGATATAACAGCATGAGAAATTCCTTAAACTTTAGTGTTCTGCTTCTCATACAGAGAGTTTTCTGTCTGCTTTTCACATGCACATACACAGGTTTGGGGTACTTTTGGGTTGCTTTTCAGTTGTTTTTTTTCGGGTTTTTTTGTTTTTGGGGGTTTTTTTTTTCTTTTTTAAATCTAAGACTTCAAGCTTTGCACATTTTGTTCATTTATTATGATACTGTGAAAGTTATGCAAAGCAGTTAATAAACACTAGAGACGAGAAAGTCATTGGAGAAGGCTGGAAGACAGATGACAGTTACAGTAAGAGGAGCACGTTCTTGATAACCTAAAACTTATTTATACAGCCTTCACAGCCAGTCGTGAGCAACTGAATTCAAATGAAATTGATTGATGTCACACGTACCAGTCACCAAGTTAGAATTTGCAACTTCATCTACCAAGTATTTGAGGTTCTTTGGTTATGAATTGACTTACTCTTCTTGAAGAGTTTAAGTGAGAGCCAGCTGTAGCGGGTAACAGGTGATAACATTTTGATTTGGACTCTTTTAAACGAAGTATCAATCTCATACCAGGTAGCACAATTCTATTGAGTGTTTTAAAATATAAGACACATAGGACAAAGGGGCAGATCTCATCCTTCTCTTTTACTAGTTTGCTTTTGACCATCACATCTGATTTTCTGCAGGCCTTTTCTCTGTGGAGAGACATATTTTCCAGCTTTCCAAGATGTGCATCCCACTCCATTCCAGGACCTGCTCTTTGTGTCTTTCCTTAGCCACAGGATCTGCCCTCTCCGTATTCCCCCCAGCATCATTTATGCCTCAGGATACGCAGAGCTTCATTTGAAGGCAAAACCAACGTGACTCAGCATCACAGGACTGGGCAACCACCAAGAGAAAGGGGAAAAAAAAGCAGGATCTCAGACATTCACTGAACAGCTTTGGTATTGTTATCTATCATGAATCTCAAGCTGTGATTCTATTAAAGTACAAATGCCTTGTCCAGCACCAAGCAGTAAAGCAGCATGAGCAGCGAGATTACATCAGACTGGTGCTTAATGAGATCACCTATCCCTGCAGCCCCTGACAGCTCTCTCCTCTGCATCAGACCAGCTGCACAACCTGCTCTCAACCCTTCTATAGCCTATTCTCTCTGGCTTGCTCCAAGATAAGGCTTTCTCCTCATATTTTACAGTTGTCATGAAGGCCTCTTTTCTCACAGTTCAGTAACCACAGACAACTGCTCCATCTCCTTCATGGACAGTTTTTCATTAAAAGGTTTTTTTTTTAATTAAAAATGAAAAAAAAATTACTTCTGAATGCTCTTAAGTCAGCAAAATACCCAGAAAACCATAACTACAATGAAAATAGGTCCTCTCAGATATTTTGTAAAATCACATGAAATTTTTCGTTTATCTTTAAAAAGAAATACTGTAAAAGTAAAGTCTATTCTTACCCACATTTGTCATTGACATTTCTATCTTAATTCACATAGACAATGAAAACAACAAAACCATACTTGCTTATATGTTATTTTCCTAGACAATCATTTGTGAGGGCAGAAAAAAGTATTTTTTAACCATACAACTCATTTCTCCTAAATTAAGAGTTGAAACACTGATACAAATACTTTGTTAGTGACTTGGTCTGTTTCAAAATTGTTTTTCTCCAATGACATTGTCCAGAAACTTTTATACTTTGCCTTGGGAGAATAATTTTAGAGCCAGGAAAACTTGTAATACCGTGGAAAACTGTCACTATCTCCCAGATTTTTCTCTGGCTTAGGTTTTTTTGGTTTTTATTTAATGAAATAAGGAGCTACAGAATACAACTTCCTTTTCCCTGCTCCCGGAAATGAACAATATTAGAAGACAATAAGTCAAATTTCCCCCTTATATCCCCATCATATGCTAGTCTGAGACAATAAACCATTCTACTGTTTTCATGCATAAGTTTGCCTCATTATATCTTCTTGATATTAGAACAATTTGCTAGTAGCAGCAACGAGACAAGGTTAATCATCAGGTAAAGAAATACACTTAAAATGTTTAAGCTATGCTGGTTATGCAAGATTTACTCAGTGACTCTACTGCTGATAATTACTTATTACACTAGGTTTTTTAAAATACTGTAAATACAAATAAGCTTCATAATCACTCATACTCTTCAGCGTTTATACTGCTCTTTTATACTTAGCCATTCTACTTTGGAAAAAAAAGAAAACCTAGAGTTTCTTTCTAGCTTTGCTCTGAGCCCATACGGAGCTCAAAGATCTTGAAAAAATATTCAAAATACAAAAGCCAGAGACTTTTAAATATCTTCATATATCCTAAAATAATTTGTTTTCTAAAGAGATAAAAGGAAAGAGAACTGATACTAGAATTATTTATAAATCAATATCCCTCCCCTTGCTCACTGTGCTCTTCACTCAACTCACTGCTAGCTGCAAACTCTGTGACACCTCTGAGTCCCTAGCGAATCTGGTTTTCCATCACAGAAGGGCACAGCAGAACATCCTTGCGGGCTCTCAGCAGGCTTGCTTCTCCTCCCATCCACGAGCTGCGAAAGCCTCCCCTCGCAAAACGTGCCCAAATATGTCCTGGGGAAAAGCCCCGGCAGAGGAATCCCCACCCCAGGCGCTCACCGCACTCACTTCACACTGGGAGGAAACAACCCAGACTTTATCTCAACTTCCCTCTAACAGCTGAGGAGGAGGCAAATTGTGAATAAGTGTTTGTAAACTGCCTGAGACTCCCGTGGAAAGATTTAGTGAAGCAGTAAATGACAGCAATTCCTCCTTACCCCTATCAGCATGAATATCCACTCTGTGTAAACAGAGTTAAGTTCTAGTTTAATGTGTTGTTTCCTTTCCATAAAGGCTTTCTGCCCTTTAGTAGAATCAATCTTCCTGAAGATTCACTTCACAGTCCATATTTAAGATAAGATTGAAACAGATAAGGCTGAATGTGCTCTTAAAGGGCAAAATATACCCACAACAATCTGCAAAAGCTTACTTACTCAAGAGAAGCTTTATTCTGTGAGGAATAGAGAAGATATTTCCTACAACTTTTCCCAAATGAAGTACATCCCCCAGCTCTGTGCCTCTCCGTTTCCTGCATCCCCTCACTTTCTTACTAGAGGATGGAATTGCTGATCGCTTTGCCCTTTCTCTCAAAGCTAATGTTTGAGAAAGCTACGAGAGAAACGTGAGTGTTGCCTTATTTGCTCACATCTCACTCCATATGAATGTACTGTCACTGCCTTTGGGAGTGCTGTCGCGGGCGCACAACAGGCACAAAAAATGCCATATCCATTAAATAAGACCATAAAATCCTGTATTAGTTTTACTTGGAGACAGTAACTCGTTGACCTTTCCATTTGAAATTCTCAGAGAGAAGCATTCAATGCTTGAGAAACACACAAATAAAAAGAAAAATAGGCCAACCCCAACAAAGAGAGGAAGAGCAGTAATGAACAAACGTTCACACTGTTTTTTGTGTCTGTGTTTCCCAACACATTTTGCAAATGGGGAAATTGTTACAAAAAGTGAAATGAAAAGTTTTTACACATTGATTACAAAGACCAGCGGCAAAACTAGAATTACTACAGAAAGAGATTCTCACTTTCTCCCACTTTCAGATACATAAACTTGAGTACTCTTTTCCAGTGTTTATACATAAGGAATGACAGTGTTCTGTAATAGAGCTGTTCCTCCAGACTCACTGCACTGTATGCATGGGGTCAGCTCTTACCTCAGAAATAGGGGGTTCTGTCCACACCAGAACTTTTACCTGTGGTGAAAGCCTCTTTGTCTCACTTTCCTCCTCTGCCACACAGGCCAGTGGGCAGCCTAACCACCCAAAGAGAAGTGCACTGCCTCTCCACTGCATCTGCATTGCTTTCCAGAGCAGGCCTGCTGAAAAGCATCAAAAGAGTGGCCTCGTGTGCATATATATATATATGTGTGTGTGTGTGTATTACTATAAAGGAAAGAATGGATTTATATTTGTTTCTAATTTGTGTCTTGACTGACCTATTTCTTGTAGTACTTTTTTTTCATGGGCACTTTACTCAAACTTTGTCCCTGCCTATGGAACTAGATGATCAATAGGTCTAGATGATCTGTAAGTTCCCTTCCAACCCAAGCCACTCTGTGATTATATGATTATCTGGATGCACGTATGTTCTGGAAGTAAAATCACCAACTTCTTTCTTCTTGCCATTACTTGTGCCATTCCTTGGAAACACCCTGAGAAATGAAATGGAATAAAAAGAATTAATCATGTCAATTAGGACTGCAGAGAAACAAGACTATTGGAAATTTCCATAGGGGATGGAGAGAGAGCAGTTTGTATTTGAACAACAGACACTTAGTGATGACACTTTTAATTTTACATAACCTACCCTGCAAAGACAGCCTCTCAGCTATCAAACGCTTTGCAGCTGCACTAAGGTAGAGCACTTGATGGAAACTTAAATGAAGATATAGAAATTTAATCCAAGGCCAAACTCAGAAGCAAGAGATATCAACACTTATGATACCATGATGAATATCCTGTGGCCCATTTGCAATGTGCCTGGCATGTGTCTGATAGGGTAGATATCTTAGAGTAAGTGTCCAGAGTACTGCATTTGTCACAGAAGACTGGCTGGGAGAAATGAACACTTCTCATATGCTTCTGGTATACCCACCAAACCAAAGCTGCAACACTCTCACAGCAAAGCAGTGTGAAAGACTTGGTTCTCAGCCCATCAATTCTCTTAGGACTTAATTAACATTTTAAAAGAACAAAATAATTTCCCCTACTGAACCAATATAGCAACACATGTCAGATCACAACTTTAAAATTAAACTAAAGCACCAGACCACTATCAGGGGATTAGATGCGATGAATTTGCACAACTGTAAAATTTTGGCATCATTCCTAGCAATGTGCTTCCATAGCTGTGCTATCAGTACTTAAAAGGCATTTTGAGAAAGACCTATAATTATCTGTGATCAGCACAAGGAAAATCCATTTAGAAGTAGGCTGATCCCATTCTTCAGTGATGTCAACCAAATGACAGTCTTGTGGCACCTCCACCAACCATGCATGAAATATGGTTGCAGAAATCTAAACTTGCAATAGGTT
>WEKY01020821.1:0-57219 GCA_013390045.1 Picathartes gymnocephalus | reverse complement strand
TCTGTCCTTTTTTCAAAAAATATTTTTCTAGAGTAATCTATTCACCTCTTCCTTTCTTCCTTCTGTCCAAATATCTTCTCTTGTTTTTCTCTTCAGGTAGCCTCTCCCTGCTACTCTTTTTTTCAATTCCATGAGTCCCTTTAAGATTTTAGTCTTGGCCTTCCTCTCTGCTCCATTCACAGCACTGTTTTGCTCCAGAGTCTCTGGCCATTTGGGATCTCCTGACCCTTTTCAGCCTAATTCCCCACAGCCACCTCCAGTTCTTCAATTTATTATTTTTTTATTCTTCACTTCTCTTCCTATCCCTCTTTCACCTAAAGCCATTGTAAGTCCAGTTTTATTTCTTCTATTTTGGATGTTATCAAGCTTCTGCTATTGCACCACCCTGCCAAAGTCAGTCACAAACTGTTTATAAATAAAGGGTCAATTGTGCCTTGTTCTAACAGTATGGAAAGACTAAACTATAGGAAAGTCAATCTTCAGCAAAATTTAAAAAAAACCACCAAACCAAAACACCACAAAACCTTCTCCTTAAAAGCAGTGCTGTCAGTTTTCACTGCTTTATTACAAGATGTGAAATAATTAATTTTATTACTACTGTATCTGCAGCTTCTGAAGGATTTCCATTTAAAAAAAAAAAAAAAAAAAGGAAAAAAAAAGGAAGAAAAAAACAAAAACCACCACTCACTACAAAGCAAATTTCAAGTTTGGATGGTTATGAGAAAAGCATGAAACATGCTCCTGCCTTAGCTAAGTGAATCACAAGTGAGAAAAAATATAATTCAACCCTAATATTTTAAAGTCTTCAATTTTTAAGGCAGCTGTGTAACTATTAGCATTCTGACTCACAGGGGCAGACAAACCTGATCTGAATAGAAGAGCAGATTGTGTAAAAGCTTAAATCTATACCTGATTTTGAACTATTCTGAATTAACACTGTTTGGTCAGAATATTAAAGGAAGGGAAGGAAAAAAAAGGAAAGCTAATCTCAAGCAGTGACCACCTGAATGCCATTAAAATGCCACTCATTACACTAAAGATGTAAAAGCAGGCAGGAAGGTTGTCTCAGTAGCTTCTAGATAATTTTGGTTGGAAATGACTAGCACTGACAAGTGTTTGGTACTTTGCAGATTTCAAACCAGTAGGAAATGGAGAACAAGCGCAAATTTCTGCATCAGTTTGTAATATTTGTTCCTATCAAAAGATATTTCTTGATCTCAAATTAGAAGCCATTTCCCCTGCAACAGGAAATAGGTCAGATAAAGGATATGTATGAGGATTACTTTTTCTTTGGAATGTAATCAATACCCTTCATTATGTTAAAGCAAGATGATGGAGAGGAAAAAGGTGCTGAGGTGAATTTAAAGGTGCTGAAGGGTTCAGAAACCAAATCTTTTAAAACATTAACTTTTTGAAAGATGTTAACAAGTCATACTAGCTCAAACAGAAGCTTCCTATTGACTCCCTATTCTGCCTTCAAGGCTCAACCAAAACAGATTTTGAATCTGATTAAACTCAAATGGGGTTTGCAAAAACAACTATCTTTGTTTAAAGTTTATTAATCCTTTAGTGTCCTTTGTTCTTTAGCTTTTAATGTGTAAACTAGATTTCTGTGCACTAGAGTCAATAAAAAGCTTTTAGCTGAAAGGGGATTGTGATATAAGGTACCACATATCTTCTTGTAAATTCAAACATCATAAGCTTGTTTTAACATCAAGATAAACATAAAAAGATAAATTAAAGTAGACTGTGTTAGCAACAGCCTGAAGGAAGACTGAAGGCAAAATGAGAGGGTGTGCTCTTAAATAATTTTTTCCCAACAAATTTCAGGCCTATCAGATCTTGGACCTAGTATAACATACAATTGAGGATCATTTTTTGGATGCTGAGGCCTCCCTAAATTTATTCATAACCAGATCTAAGCTATTCGTTTCTGTCCCAGTACTGACATTAAATAGTCCTTAGTTTTCCCCAGCTGACTCCTGAAAAACAATAAAATCAAAAGGTGCCAGCAGCAAACTTGGTGCTGGGTCAATGTTCTCTCAGCAGTGTGAAAACAAACTGTGAAATACCATGAAGTACTTGGAAGCACTCACAAACAATTTTCTCAGTGTTCCCCCCTCAGCACTGGAGGTGGCTGTGGGTCAAGCCAGTGCTAAGACAAATCTGAGCTTTACAGCTGTTGAAATACTTAAACCACACCAGATTTTAAAGTTATGTCATAGCAGTGCAGTTATTACTTGCCTGCCACAGGATCTGCTGATGGCAGTTGAAGGGGCCCAAATAATTGAAGCAATCCATCTGCTCCATGTACTCCCCCTCTGCCTATCTCGTGATTACTGATGGCCATGTGATATTTGCCAGTGATGTCATACTTAAACAATTGGCCTGTTAGATCTCCTGAGAACTGTGCTGTGATGGAGCAGAGGTAACTAAAATATTCCACCTGTTCCAACCTTTCCCCTTGCAAAAACCTGATGGGACATGGTATTTGGCAGAGACTGTCATAACTGATCAAGCAGTTGCCAGACTCTTGCATGTTTCCTGAAGGCTGCTGCTGTTTTTCATCATGAATTCCAGATAATTGAAATAATTGACCTGCTCAAAGGCCCTGCTTTGACTCCAGCATTTTCAGCATTGGGACATTTGCCTATTGTCATATTTGGTTAAGAGCAGCAGAGGCTTTGATAACTTTTTCACAAAATGTCACAGCACCACAGAGTGACCTTATTTGCACAGTTTATGTTACTGAACTGCCAGATACCCTCCTGCCCTCACCCCATGGCTCACAAGAGCAAATGCAACATCTATCCAAAAGCGTCAGAAACATGTAGGAAGAGGAAACGAAGGAAAGCATGCAAGCAGTTTTGCCAGCAGGCTGACAAACAGTAAGGGAGTCCTCTTACTGCTCCCATGTGATGAGTAATTTAAACACTCCAGCGCTCTCTTGCTTAAACAAACTTCCACTAAGATTTTTTTCAGTAGTTAAGGAGCCCGCAAATGTTTCACAGAGGATCAGATACCCAAACTTACACTTTCCACCACTTATTATGTAGTTAAAGGACAGACTTGCCTGTTGATTGACATACAGACTTTTAGAATAGTCCAATCAACTGTACTAGCCATAAAAAGCTTTGATGTGTTCTTCTGCTGAGGGGTATAGATCTTACTTGTATTCAGATTATATTGCTCACTTTTATTTGAGAAGAACAAAAGTACCACATTCCCTCACTAGATCACATCCCACTCCTGAATTTACTGTATTCATTTCAAGGAGGGATGATCAATTGTGATCATTGCTCTACTTAGAATCTGAGCAGGTCACAGACTGACTGACAGTGACTGTAGAAGTCATCCCAACACTTTCATTAAGATCTAACATTTCTGCAGCAGTACTTGAAGGCATTCTATATTTTGCCCTGCACAAAATACAGATACAGACTTATTTTTAAAAGACCACTTCTAACATATCATCCACTTCTAATAATGCTCAACTTTTCTAAAGTCCAAGTTCTTCTTTATCTGTAGCCTTTTCTTTTCAGCTCTTTATCTTCAAACAGATAGCACTGAAATGAATAAAGAGAAATGCTGTTTGTAAAGGGAAAAAGCTGCCAAATCTTACACAGATGTACAGCTAGGAATTATCTCAACAACATTAGAGGTATCTCTCCACTTAAATAAAATTCCGGGTTTTTAAAAATTTGAATGCAAATGAAGCCAACTCAGTAAGTCAAGATGATCTGTTAAGAATAACAGTTTACAAGTAAAGTATGTGATAGAAGGAATACTTTTTTCTTATCTTGCATCAAACTTTTTAGACTAGAAAGTGTTCATTGTTTCTTGAGTAAAAAGGCTTGATGTGTATTAATTTAAATAAAAAGTCCAGTTCTGACATCTGGAAGAAATTTAGGTTTCCAGCAAAAATGAGAGTCAGTATATGCAGAGGGGGACAAAAAGTCACTGCAGTTCTGTGGCCCAAAGAGCAGCTGGGACCTTCAGGGCTCCCTCCTAACCTTCAAGCTCTCATAGCAACACAGCACATTTTTCTCATTGAGAAATACCTCAGTTAAAGGAAGAAACTCACCTAGTGGTAGTTTTAAATTTCAAATTTATAGAGAAAAGTTTTTCTAGGAAGACTCAATATCCTGCTCCAGTGAGTCTTTGTTAATCATCACTTACTTGAGGTAAAAAAAGATGACAGAAAGGACACTGCTGTATTTATGTACACAACTGTGGGGTGAGAGAAATCCACCTTTTGATGAAATAGCTTTTTTTTTTTTTACATACACTAGTGATGATTGATTGTAGAAAATTCAAAAGGGTGACTTTACAGATAATTGGCCCTGACTAACAAAAGCAAACAACATTGCAGCTTTTTGTCAGCAGTGGGATGCAATTATGCACCATTAATTAAACTGGCATGCCAATGAAAGGTCAGATAACACAACATAAAGGAAGAAGGAAGTAGTTCTATACTTTGAGAATGTTATTGCTTGAAAATGCTTGTGCTTGTATAGCAGTTTTGGAGTGGGAGGAAACCATTCTTCATTAAAACCAGGTGAAAATTTGGAGTCAGATTCTTGTCTGGCTTAAATACAAGAACATGAAATAAAGCAAGGTGATGGAACTAAGGAAGGTGTTGCAAACTTTAAGGTACCCACCTATGCTTTCATCCTGAACAGGCAGGTCTGCTCAGAAATGGGCACATAACACAAGGCAGAACATTTTCACTTAGTAGGGGGTCAGTAACCCTGCAAGCACTAATTTAATTCAAAGCAGAAGACCTAACTTTCCTTATGACTGCATATGCTTTTATTAAGATAATCTACTGCTGCCAATGCTATTTTTATTCCATGCCTTCCCCCAGTCACCAGTCTGATTGCTGTTGGCACGCAGTGCCAAATTTGAGGAAGTAGATTTGCCATTTGTGATGCTGTGCATCACAAAACTTGAGCCACAATTAAGAAAAAGAACCAAAAAATCATCTTTGTTAGCAGGAAATAATTTTTTTTTTCCACAAGAGAAGTCACTGGATTCTTCCCTGTCCATCAAGTTGGTTTCCCCCAGTTGCTTTATTTGCACAGACGAATTTGCCAGTGAATGATAAATGGCAGCAAGCTTTATGTCTTTGTACATGTATTTCAAATACTCTAGTACATAAAAGACACAATAACTTATGATATCATCTCTGCATGCAATATATATGGCTTTTCCTGATTCTTTCATTTTTTCTTAATTGATTAGAAATAAATATGCAACCTTGAAGGCCAAAAGCTTCTGAAGTAAAAGGCACACAGTGTTCTAATGTTCATCACTAATGGAGTCAACTGTGTCTCCTTGCCAGGATAAAAGAGACTTGCAAAGATATTCCAATATTGCAGCTTCCTCTCCCAAAGCGGAATTGAGACTTGGCAACATGTAAAGATGGGCAAAATTGTGCCAAAGAACATCTCAGGGACGTGCCTTCTCCTTGGCAGGCTGGAGTTGGGTTAGGTGATCTACTGAAAGAGCAGCAGAAGTTGACAGCATTTGATTTCTCAAGTTCAGGCAAGAAAGTTTGGAGTGCTGGCAGGGGCAGGGGAGGTGTTCTTTGAAAACAATAGCAAAAAGCAAAACAAAGCAAAAAAACCCAACAAAACCCCAGCCAGTTTACCCCTATCCAACTATACTCAGATACATTCCCCCTGGCCTTCCAAAAGGAACACCAGATTCAGTTAAATATTTAAGTGATTAGATTGTTCACAAAGAACAGAAATGGACTGAATTTAAAAATATTTTCATTTTTCTTTCCAGTTTAGTAGAGGAATCTTTTCAGCACTTTCATTTCATGCACATACCTCTCCTGACATACTAAAAAGCCTGAATCTGTCTCCTTTCCTCATGTTATTTTAAATTTTCACATAATTACAGAGAAATTGCTAATGGTCACGCTGAACATTTAAACCTAATTTATCAATAAGGCAAGTTAAACTTCAACAGCAAGTTAAGTTATGCAGGATAAATATTTCAGTACAGCACTATATCATCACACTCGGTAACTTAAACGCAAAAATTTGATTGCATGAAATTTTTTGAGAGAAGGTGAGAGAATCAGTGTAATGAGATTGTCTTTGAAGAAACTTAGTAGAATAAGCATTGATAGAAAATATCAAAGAATTTATGTTGAAAATGAAATTAAGTCAGAATAGGGTAAGTCCCATTTCCTGAGGTTTAACTTGATGCAAAAGCTAAGCTGAAAGAAACTTGAAAACTAGGTTAAACCTCCCTTTCACTCTGCATGCCTTTCTACATTGAAGTCGTGGGTTATTTTAAACCTGTGGTTTTGTCTAACTGCACATTTCCTCAAATGGCAAATACCTCTTTCTTTTCAAGTCTCTCCAAGTTGCTAGAGAACACCTTTGATAATATTCACTGTATCCAGCCTTGTGCTTAGGCAGCCAATGCTACTCTTAGGTAATGGTTATCCTGAGTAGCTATAGCATCATTAACTTGTCTGAAATGCCCCATTTTTAGAGATTGTCCTTGTTAGGAACAATTTTGAAAGCGTATAGAAGAGCTGAAAAGGACTGAGTATTTTAGATTAGGCTATTAGAGTAAAATTCAGAATCCCAATCAAGTTCTTTGGTATCTAAACTGATTTATCACATCCTAGCTCTCCTGTGTTAAAAGAGGTCTGAAAAAAGTCTGCACCAGAAATTTTGTAGCATTTCATGTTAGGCTTCCTCCATCCCCACAGTCCGATTCTGATTTAGATTAAATTATCTACTAGAAAAATAAAAAACCCTCTACCTTAGTATTATATTAGTATATTGAAGAGATGTGTCTGACATCTCTCAGGCTCAATCTAGTAGACAGTAATTAGGAAACAATGGAAGTGATTTTGAGAGAATCCCTGATTGTTTCTAAGGTAAGGAAGCAACAAAGAAAAAGACACTTGGGGTATTCCTTCCGAGGCAGCTCAACAACCACAGCACCTCTTGCTCACATACATAGCCCAGCTTTCCTTCCAGCTTCTCCTCCAGCCAGTCCCACAAGAAGCAAGCAGGCATTTGGATGACTTGTGTGCCTTCCCACCTCCCTGAAGCCATGACTCATAAGACGAAAATGAGCTCATTTCACTGTTAAAATTCTTGTACTGTATTCAGTTATTCAGTGACCAAGTAAAGAGGTACCCTCGACACATCATACATCATCAGAATATTTGAAAAAGCCTTCAAAACCAGGACACTCAGTACAAACTGCTGAAGAAAACCAGAGGTAAACAGAATTGTACCCAAATGTTACTAATGGACCTAAATAAAACATATAGCCCTCCTGACTGCCACCTAGACAAGACTAATATTAGTTTTTAAACCTAGAGCTCTCTCAGAAGCAGCACGTTCTACTTCTTTCCATGAAAAAAAAAAAGAAGGCTTTTATTCATATAAAGGTGGTCAGGGCCATTCCCTTAATTTGCAAGAGGAATGCTGTGTTTACACAGGAAAAGCAGGGCTCTGGGCCAGGACTCATGTTTAATAAGACAAGAGTTAATCTAATGGAATTTAAGGGTTTAATACTATGTAATTAACTTTTTGTCAACACAAATCAAAACAGTTAATGTAGGTCCTGCTGCTGCAGTCAGAGGCAGGTGAGCAGCGCCTCTCTCTGCAGGGGAGCCCTTCTGACTCCCAGGGTGCTCCAGGCTGATGAGTCCTGGCGCTCCCTGCACCGTCGCTGCAGTCCCATCCTTAGAGCAGCTGTCCACAATGATCTGGCAGCCAGGTGGATTTGCTCCTTTGCAATTTTGAATTCTAAGAAACCCTTATTTAAATGTGAGCAAAGATGCAAATGGTTATTAGATAGCCTTAGAAGAACATGATTTGATGGTGCTTTTCATCATAATATTGCTGATGATTGCTCCCTCAAGTCTCTTCAGAAGAGGCTAGGACTTTCCACATGCACCCAAGCAGCTTTCAAGAGGAAATGCAAGACAAAACATTGTTTTGAAATCCTGCATAATGATATGTGTTATAGAATCAGTTTTTGTTGTGTGTTTTTCAATTTAGCATGCATAATTTTCAGTTTTGCTAGTAATTCAGAAAGCTTTAATGCTTACTTAATTAGTCTAAGATTGGTAATTCAGCCAATGAAAACCAAAGAGTTTAAGTTATATTAATTGTAAACAATGTTAACAGTTAATTTTCTGAATGATGGAGCAACATAAAAACAAACTTGAGTAACACTAGGATTAATTAATTGATTAGCTAGTTTCTGTTGAGAATTATATTCAATAAAAGTCTGTCAATACAAATTGCTATCAATTGCAACTTTATGAAGTGCCAAGAATAATGGGTTCAGGTGCACACTAGAACTAGTTGTCATAAATGCCAATTTAGCACAGAGAAATGGATTGTTTATCACCTAATTTAATTTCAGACAGCTAACTCATTTGTAATAACTCATTTTAGCATTGAATTTTCAAGAACTTGAGTGTTGTTAAAAGCAGCAGCTTGCTGTAATAAGTTTGCAAATTTAAATTCTTCTGTAAATAATTTAAAGCAGACTGTAACTCAATTTTGCCGTTGACTACTTGGAAAATATTTAGCAATTTTATTCACCATCTAGACACCCCTATTCTTCCCACTGGCATCATGTTTCATTACAAATGCCTGCCTACTGCTGCAGTATTAGACTTGAGTCTGTGCTTTTAATAACACTGGGATGGATGCAGTGTCCTCTGCTGCTTCTGGCTGACTCAGCCAAAACTCTGTGGAAATAATACACTTCAGCACATCTGGACAGCTTGGTGTCCAGATGCTGAAAAAGAAACTGCAGAGAAGGTTCACAGCAGACTGAAAGGACACAGAAGTCCTCTGGTTTGGGCCAAGGGAAAGGTTTTGTTCACCCTGTGCTTTCTCCATCCTCTCTCTGAAGCCTTTTAGGTTATTTGATGGCAACTGGGAACAAGGAAAGTTAAGCAAAAAGCAGCCTACTTGGAGCCTTTGAAAAATTATGCAAAACATCAATTTCTTAAAGGCTCTGAGGAAGCTGTCAGTTAAAAACAATTTAATACTCTTATGAAAAGATCTTCCCCTTCCAGATTTTCACCAGTCACTGAACTTCAGTTACAATGCCCGAGTAAAAACCTGCAGCGACACTACAATGAAAAAGTGAGATGGCATAATAATGTAAGAGTTCATTAATCTGCATAGAGCTTTCCATCCAGGAACCATGTCAGCCCACGCCTCCCACTGTAAATACACATTCCCACAAATCAATACACTATCAGCCCTTTTTTCTTTACTTTGCAAACAAGCATTGAAATGAATCAGTGTTGCAGCACGCCTGCAAAAGGTATCTGACAGAGCCCAGAACCTCGTACTCACAGCTGTCAAACACTACTGAGTGTAAAGGCTCCTCCCAGTTTCATGCACTGACTGCAGGTACCTCACATGAATGTGCCGTGTGCTCGTCAGTCAAGGCAGATCACTATATACTTCGAAATAACTATGTATTAACACTCTCCTGTAATCTGTGACTTCAAGGAAGATCAACCACACTTGCAAACAAGCAGCAATAAACGAAAACATTTGGAAAGACTTTTCAACTTTCCTTTAGTAACATGAGTAATTTTAATAAAATAAAAAGTCCAACAGCAAAAGCTTTGAAATGCCATCTCAAAAATAGGTCAGACTCTTACTTCCTATCTTCTCTCTTACAGCATGAAAAGCTGTCTGTGCTTTGCCTCATGGCTTTTCTCCTTATGGGAGCTTCCATAAATCATTTCTGTTAGCAAAAAGTAATCCATGGACTAAGCCTGTCCTAGAGCTACAGACTGAGCTTCCACTGGGAAGATGCTGCAGGCTGAACACAGATGTTGACCAACCTAGTTAAAAATTGAGCAGCACAAAACCAGCACTACAGCAGCACCACTGTTTATTAGATAGCACTCAAAACCTCTTCATAAGTGAGGAAGTAATTTAACTTTAGCTTCAAGTCACACTAATAACACAACACTACTTCAACTCAAAACTCTTATAGAAGTCTATTTCCCTCCCCGAGAACACTAAATGGATTTTCTGGATTCACAGCTACAGTGACACAAATGAGGAGATAATCAGAGATTTAATTTAGTATCATTAACCAAGCTAACACCTCACAAATCTGTGCTGACATGAATCAAATGGTTATTCCCACCTGTCAGCAAGAGTTTGATAGCTGAAAGGCAGGAGGAAATATGGTATTTGACATTTTCCTTCTAGCAGGAGGCTCAGTTAAGAGTTTATAAATTTATTATAGACACACAAAAGAGGTTAAAAGAAAATTATCTACATCCAGTAAATCAAGGTAATAGTTTAATAGATTTAAAATGTACTATCCACCCCCTCAGTATGTTGGAAACTTAGTAAAAACTACTTAATGCTTCAGTTTTGAAATTGTTTTGAAGAAATTTTCTGTAAAAAAAAAAGGTTGTACTTCATTAAACTCCTACAAAATTAGAACTACAAAATTTTGCAGTTACAACAGAACAAAAGAAGGTTGTATTTCAAGGTTGCAAGGCATTAGCACATGACTGAAAACCTATGAGTGGATCTTACTTTCAGTTCAGCACCAGAATTGACTGATCCAAGTAGGAGTATACATCAAAATACAGGCAGGTTACAAGAAATTGTATTTGTGATGAAGTATCAACTACTATTTCTATTGCCATCCTATAAAAACTGATACTCGAGCCCATACAACCCATTACTTTAATCATTACATGGGAATAAAGTCTTTCTAATAAAGCTTTCAGATTATAAATAACATTGATCTGTATGAAATTGTCCTGACCATGGACGGACACTATGTACAAGCCAACGTTAAGGAAGATTTATGCATCACAATACAGCTGAATGCAAGGTCCTACCTAGGCACAGAATGCATTCGTCCTCAAGGGGGAACTGGGAAACAGCAGCAGACAAGTGCAGGGATGCTCCTACACAGCATCTGTAAGATTATGATCATTTTTGACCAGAACCTTACCAAGAACAAAGCATTAACAAAACCATACCAGTTTATGATCAACTCTCAGATTTCATCCTTTGGTACCAGTACTGGTCCACACAAGGGAGACAGAAAATGGAGAACTGCAGTGCATTCAGAGAAGAGCTCCAGAACACACTGTAGTCTGGAAATCTGCTCTGAAGTGTCAAGTGTCTATTTGCTTTAGCGAACAATGTTTAAAAGACTATTAAATCAAAATCTACAAGTACCAATAAAAGCACAAGACTCTGAGACCACTTTAATGGATGAAGGCAAGACAACCTTAAGTGGCTCTTAAATTTATCACAGCTCAAGTTACTGCACGATTTTAAACAGACCATAAAAAACAGGTGAAAAGAATTAACCATTGGAAGACTGTAGATCCACATCCAAAAGGGTCAATCTGACTGCATATGCGTAGAACTCAGATAACTCTGGTGCCTGTTCCTCTACCCTTCTTCCCCCACCCTCCCAAAAAACCCACAAAACAAACACACAAACAAAAAAGACCGAACAACAACAAAAACCAAAAAGCAAACAACTGTTACTTTACTGATACCTAAGTCCAAAACCAAATAAACTGTTGGTACGCAAAGAAACTTTCACACATTCAGAATTTACTGCAGTCTTTAAACAGAGTTAATGACTTCACTGCTTATCTCTCATAGAAGTACATGAAGGAAAAACAAAATTTAACATTCTTCTGCTGAAGTTTCCTATGGAACAATGAAAAATTCAGGATTAATAGACCTGGCCAAAGAACAGTTTTGTAACCTCTTTTTATTATATTTCTAGAGAGACACAAAGTTTTTGATTCTGAGTTGAAGGGCAATTCATGAACTACACATTACTTCAGTATAACTGGATTAAAGGCTTGGACATCACTCAGTGCAGAGATTATAAAAGCCATCCCCATCTTCTTTCTCCCAGGATAGCAATTCAGGTCACAGGTCATTTTTCCACCAAATTTGTGGAGTTCAAGAACCCTTTTCTCTACAATAGCAGAGTCACAGTTATGGCAGAAAATGACAAGAGCACCCTACAGCCTCACATTCAGGTCACAGAAATGATTCTCTCACTGCTGGCTGATGACGGCCTGGAACACCCAACTCCTCTGTTTTCAGTGACTGTCTGGGGCACTGAACTACTGCACAGAGTAGAAATGCAGCAGCTCCCTCTGTGGTTTTTGAGAGCAGAAGCATGAGCACAACTCCAAGAGATCATTTTTGGATGTAAATCCTGACTTGACAGAATCAGCTTTCGGCAGTGTTTGAGGTACTTTTGAAGAGGCATCCCTTTCTCAGTATTCCCTGTTGGCTCTGCTCCACACATGGCTCTGGATTCAGCTCTGAGTCAGGCATCTAAAAATGGATTACTACAGCAATAGGTATTACAATAGCAAAAGCTTCTGGGAGAAATTTATCCCAACACTTCATTTTGTGTTTTTAAATTGACAACATATTCCTGAATGAGTTCTAGTTAAGCAATAGTTAAGCCTTGTATTTTTAGGAAAAGCTGTGGTAATTACTGGGTTATGTATTATTGCCTCTCTTATGCTGAAAGCCGTATCTAGATTGAAGATGGAAAGAACCAATATAAATACTGTCACTTATGAGTAGGTCACTAGATAAGGAGCAAAAAAACCTGGGCTTGCTTCCAATTTTTCTCTGCCAGTTTTTCTGTGTATAAAGTGGGATAGATATCTAGTAATACATAAGAAGCATTTCTAAACCTAAACAAGAAATAAACATCATTTACTATGGACTGTTTTAAATAGCTACAAGGCTACTGAAATACTATATTTGCTTTCCCTCAAAGGTTCTCGTCTGCATTTACAGATTTTGCTACTTAAATTATGTGGAACTATAAATCAGCAAAAGCACACTCACACTTTAGGGAGCCTGACTCCATACCCCACAGACACTTTGCAGTTTATAAAAATCACTCTTGGATAATACTGGAATAACCTCACTTTGTTAATTTTGACACTTCAGCCAATCTGGTGCTATAAGCATTTCAAACACTTCTGAAGCCACACCCTTAGTACAGTGATAACTCAGCTTCACATTATAAGGAAGGAAACATAAAGAATGACAGTTTTAATTTTCTTTGAACATGCAAACACCTCAATAGGATGCTTCAGATAGTGTTCATAGAACAGGAGTATTTGTTCCACTCCAAAGAATATCTTTTATTCCTTCCAAATTGCTACTTTGAATCTAAATCTGTTACATGTAGAAATACCTATGACTCCATTTCAAGTACTGTTGAAGAAAAGCTACATATCTTTTCAAATACAATGTCTTTTTAAACAGTATTGCAATTTATGATGAAACTACTAAATTTCATGCATTCATTTTTGTAAGAAACCTTTATTTCTAGAGAAGACTCTACTGATCATATTTATGCAAACCAATTTAAAAATACTTCTAAAAATTTTTTTGTCCTCAGAGCCAGTAACAAAGTCTTATGAACTTCGAGATTTCAGAATGCTAGAAATATTGATATTCTTCCCCCTTTATTCCACTTAAGTGTGGGATTCCTAGCAAACAATTGTTAAAGCAACACATGCAGTAATCACAGACTGACTGTTTGCAGTAAGATGCTATTGAACATAGCCAGGTATGCACCAATTCTGCTTTTTAATCTAGAGTTTGAACACAGAATCACAAACATTTTCACATGAGAAATTAAAAAGGGTCGTACTATGGTTTTTCCTATGAATGAGCCCTCATTGTGTGTTTTAAGATGAGAAGATGCCTCACTCCTGCACAAAGCACCATAACCTGGTTTGTGTCCACCTTTTTCAAGCTGACGGCCCTCTGTAGCTATAGCCTTCATCCATATTACACCTCACCCGTGTGCAGGTCCCCAGAACTGGAACAAAAGCTGCTCCACAGCCTTCTTGGGATCCATCCCCTCCAACATGCACCCCTTCTCACTCCCCTGTCTTACACACTTTGCATGAAGGGCAGGTACACTGAGGTTCCCCTTCCTGCTCCTTTGCAATAGTTGTCTCTATATTTTACTGCAGCTCCTGCAACAGGCAGGATTTGGATTAAGTCACAGCTTTTACCCACTACATCAACTCACCATTTCACAACTTTCTACCCTTTTACTCATGGTGGGTAAATTGAAACGTTTTTATTCACCCGATACTCCCAGTTTTAGAGATTGGGATGATTTAACTTCTGGTATCAATCAGCTACTCCCTACTGAATCCACTGAAATATGGAAGGAAAGATCTGGATCTCCACTCGATGTGGGAAGCCTCATTCCATTTCCATAGATCATTTCTAAGGCCCCCAAATCACAGGGTCAGTGATGCATGTGAGGCTTTATAAGCAGCAAAGGACTTTTAGATACTTGAGAACAATTGTTTTATTTTTAGCCTTTTAAAAAAGACAAAGCTGGCACTGTATTTGAGTCACTGTGGAAATGACCAGAGGTGAACCAAACTGCCTTTCTTTAATTGCCATGAGTATTCCACGAGTCCTTATAAAAATAAATACTACTGTTGACTGTTCACTAAAGCCATCAACTTTCAAAAGTTTTCTCCATCTTAAAACTTTCTTTAGAGCCATTATTTTAATATTATATTCTGTGACAGAAAAGCTTATATAGGAGTGTAACGCAAGAGTTCATTTGGCCCTACATCTCTGATAATGGGCACTTCACGAAATATGAACTTCCTTATCTGTGATATATTATCTTTTCCTTGAAATATGGCTAATTACTGTCATTCATTAGAGATGAGACATTTGAGTGTCATTTCTTGTGTCACGTTGACTTCAAGTTGCTTATGATTGCATTAAATTAGTGACAGGGAATTTCTGAATACAAATTTTAAAAGATTCACTACGTACATCATAATTATTAATGCACTCCCTTAACTGACATTTCCAGCTGGGGAACGGGGTACCAATACTAACACGTAACAACTACATTGTCACATTCATTGTGGATTAAAGCATCTATAGAAGTAGATTAGTATCTGCATTAGTAACATCAGGTCATAGACAGAGGACAGTTTCTCAGTTTGCAGGTTCAAGTATTTGTATACAACACTGCGCATTCACTTTCCACAATAGCCACTTCTCCAATTTCAAAAGCTGTTTTATATCACATACTCAAGGGTTTTCTCCCAAGACACAGGTACAACAATCACACAAGTAGTTCTTTTTGTAAATTCTGTAATATTGCAACCGACTATAAAAGTGTTTGCTCTGAATTTTACTCCAAAGGACAGGACTGCATGTGAACATGCTTGAAAGATTAGGACATGCATTACATTATTTACAGCTACAAGTTAACATATCACAAAGACTGTCAATGAATATGGCTTATCTACTGGAAGAGTTGAAATGAAGAGATGGTGGTTAGAAGGATACCGCTAAACCAGAGCTCAGACTCCATAACCATATCTGTTGTGAAAGCAATTAAAGCATATTTCTATCACACTTACTCTTCTGTTCATATGCTTTAGTGATCTAACATGCTTAGGAGAAAGGTATTTCCAATGATTCACTCTACAATACCTGGGAGTTCACAATTCCATCACCTCTGCTGGACAATCAGAACCATTACTAAGACACAGCTTATATTATTCAGATGTATCATGCATCAACTATATTTGTTATTACACCTGTTGACCTAAAATACAGTCTAGACTCTCATGGACTGAAATGTATCTATAAATCACTGAAAGAAGATGATGCCTTTATGATGGGTTTGAGACTTTTTAGTTAGTCAAATGAATGCACCTATTCCAAAAAGGAGGTACCATGTATTTACATAAAATTTTATTACAATTAAGAAGAGTGGTCAGGCTATTTCAGAGAGGATCCTAGCAAAGAAATACTAGCATGCCCTAAAAAGAAATGATTTCTAAAACTGGGCTTTCTTAATATACAGCTGTCAAACACAAATAAGAAGACTATAATTGACATATTATCAAGAAAGGAGGAAAAAAAGAAAAATCAAGCTAGCAAAATCAGATGTAGGAAAAAAATTCTTATTTACTCTTTGTAATAGGCACCTGAAAGCGACTTTCTCTTTTGTTTCTTCTTTGAAGAACTAAAATAGCATTGCCAATTTGTACAGTATAGAAAACAGCTTTAGTATAGTTCCCCTTATCTTTAAATTGAACTCCACCCAAGACATCCTGCATAAAAAAAAAAAAAAACCAAAACAAAAAACCAAATTTTAAAACCCAACCGAAAAAAAAAAAAGAGCAACAAACAACCCAACAACAAACAGAAAACAAACAAAAACAAACAAAAAACCCCAACAACAACAACCCACAGAAAAAACCCCCCCCACTTTCCCTTCCTTACCTCATCCCATTTCCAGGATGTTTTCCATGGTCAACTATTATTCTTCACACAAAGTTCTTCTGCAAATTTGATGTTTATTGGGCTCTAAGCTTCAGTAAACTTTTCTGGGTTAGTACCATTTTGAACAGTGCCTAATTTACCACAAAGCTTGTAAAACCAAAAAAAACATGAAAAATCCCCACCCCAAACTTATCTCACCATACAAATAACTCGTAACTCCCAACTGTGTTTTGTAACTGCACATGCATTGCCAAAATTTAAACACATTTTTTTAAAAACACTGTATAGTATACAAAGGTACACATTACAACTACTAAAATATAAAGGCCAGGAAAAAAGGAAAGGAATTTAGGGGCTGGCATAAGCGAAAAACGTGGGAAATATTTCTTACCAATATCAGCAGAAAAACAGACACTGAGCACTCTTACATGATGCTATTGAAGGAAGTGCCTTTACAGCAGTTCTTTGATTAAATTAACATCAAAAGTTCTCCAGTTCTTGCAAGAACTTTATAGCCAACTTTTTTTCCACACACACAAAAGAACGTAAAATCCTGAGCAACACAGATTTTGGTTTTTGCTCATGTTTTACATCTAGTTGAGTCAGTAGAGAAATAATGAGTTGGGGAACCACTCAAATTGGATACAGACAACTCCCCGGGAACAGATGGGTACTGGGAACTGAGCAATGTCATTGAGAAAATGCTGTCATCTTTGACTGGTTGTGGTGATTACGGGAAATTCCTGATTTCTATAAAAAGGCAAGGATAACACACATCTTTGAGAAAGGCAAGAAGGAAGACCTGGGGAAATTCAGACTGGTCAACCTAACCTGCTCCCCAACACCCACGGGAAGTCTGTGAAGGATATCCCCCTAAAAGCCCTGTCCAGGCACATGAAGGACAAGAATTTGACTAGGAATAGCCAGCACAGATTTATGAAAGACAAAGTTTGCCTCACCAACCAGGTAAATTTTGGTAATGTTATGACAGACTTAGAGGAAGACAAGGTTGGATGGTGTTAACTTTGACTTCAGCAAGACTCTCAAAAAAATCTTCCATCTATCTTTGCAAACAAAACAGTGAGATAGAGGTAGCCTAAGCATTAGAAGAAAAGTCTGAGAGTAAAGGGTTCGTTCAGTCTTAAAAGGAGAAAACTAAGTTGGGATCTTTTGCTGACTCTGATAATTCCATCCTTTTCTCACAAGGATAAGAAAATGGGCAGTAGACAGAAATTTCAAGAAGGGAGATTCTGATGAGATACTAGGAAAAGCTTTTCAGTGAGAGAAGTCGAACATTTGAACAAGACCCAGTGAGTTTGCAGAATCAGCTTCCTTAATAATATTTAGAACATGATCAAACAGGGCCCTAAACAATCTCACCAAAGGTGGCTTGACTCTGCTCAAGGCTTTGGCTCATCCCCAGTCTCTTTGACTGATGTATGACTACAGAAGGTTCCTTCCAACCTAAGTTATCTATGATTCTACTGTGCATGATGAATGCTATTTTCTAAAGATTAGATTTACTGCCTAATTCAAATTAGTAAGTGAAAATATTGAATTTCAGCTTAACATGAGCTGTCCTAACAAGGATCAGTTCCTTGGTCCTATTAATGTGAAGTCTCTAAAACAGCTGATGAGAAGATGATCTCTAGTGCTGTAAATACTCCGCTAACAAACAGCTGCGTTTGTCTGTCAGAAGTGCTCACCTCGTAACAAACTTAATGATCATAATGCTAGAACAGAACGGTGTTTGGAGAAGATCTGCCTGCTAGAGAAACACTGGTTAGTTAAAAGTGGACAAGGCAGGTGAGCAGGGGGAAGCACGTGGAAGACCCTGCAATTACACAGCTGTACACTGATCAATTATAACTCATTGTAGAAAAGAGCTTTTGAATTTCTCCTTCAGCCCCAGCTCTCATTAACCACTCCTGAATAATGCTTTCTTCTCAAGCACTTCTGAATAATGCTTTCTGACTTTCCCAGATGATTTAAAATTGTTGCCTCACGTAATGAGTTGATTGAACTACTTTCACCTCTTAAGGGCAGCTTCAGTTCTGTGATACACTTGGACATTTTAAGCCCTTTGAAAAACTTTGAAACAGAGTAATAGAGCACACCTCAGCAGCAATGGCTATTACAGAGATCGCTGCAAAAACATCAACTCTACCCTTTGCTTTTTGTGCTGCCTTTCTAAAGAATATAAATTCAAGGTTTTAGACCTTATCCTCAAGATACTCAGTGGCTAAGACAGCACATCTAAAACACTGCCTAAAGTCTGTAATCAAACCTTGTTCTGTTTTTTTTCCTCATCTTGCACAGTAGAACTTTCTGGAACAAAGTCCATTCCAAGTATTACAAGATATATAAGTTTCTTGTGTTAGGTCAGTAATGTTACTGAAATATTAGCTGGTGTGCAGACTTTCACAAACCCCTCTATCCTTTATCCCAAATCCTAGACAAGTTTCTCTGACTTTGCCCTCTCACATGAATTCAAGCCCAAATGTATGTGTAAAAAAAAACAAACCAAAGCACGTCATCACACACTAAATGCACCGGATTTCTGCAATTTCCAGCTGTGGATGTCAATGGCTATATATAGTGCATGTGTACCTACGCCGAGTACTTCTTTCAGTTCTTTGCCTTTTCACCTTGAGCTATTTCATCTTCAGAGAATTAAAAGCCACTAATGAGACAAGACATCTGGGTTAGTTTATTTAAATACTTCTTCAGCTATTTATTTTGCAAAGTACTTGCAAACTGGTTACAAACTAGATCAAAACATGCTGCACATTGCTGTTATTTCAATGAATATTGTCCATGAAAGTGTTCTAATAGAATAAAAAGAGATGCTCTAACTAATCTGGAGAAAAAGAAAATTAAATATTCAGATTGTAGCACTTCTTCTACCATTTAGTTATGCCAGGAAACGAGAAAACTAAAACATTTTTTCAATTTAAAAAAAGTCTATTTCTGCAATTACTCTGTATTTAACCATACACACAAATCCACTATTCCTCAATAAATCCATCAGAGGAAGTAGAGTATTTCACCACTTTGCTTTTAATGGTTCACTGGCAGGTCTATATTGTGCTGCATTTGGACCTGGTGCAACTCTACCTTGAGCTCAACAAGTGATGGGGGAATGTAATTCAAATAACACTCATGATCAATGCCTGAAGGTACAGAGAAGTACATGACAGTTGGCTTTGGAGATTATTCTTTATGTTTGTCTGACTTAATTTATAAGAAAATGGTAATATTTTCTATTTTTTTTTTTTAATATAATTTCAAAATTTCCTTCATGAAAAATAAATGACCAAGAAAGACACACTTTACAGCATCGATATGCCCAGAGGGAAATGATCTCACTGGATGTCACTGCCAAAGTCATGTCAGTGACTCCTGGTATATTTAGTGGTGATCTTAAAGATTGTCCTGCACTTGTGTGCTTGGTGCTGCAAAACATAAATTACGTTTGCGAGTCATTGGATAATGCTCTTTTCTGCATATAAAATGACATTTAAGCATGTTTAGAAGGGTGTATTTTATTCCTTCTGATTCCTACACCTTGAAAATTTTCTTAATGTAAAATAAACGGCTTGCCTACTTTTCCAGCAGCCCAGTGACTTTTCCTTTAATAACTATTGTTTGTAGCAAAGAATAACTATTTATTAACTCCAGCTGGTTCAATATTGATACATCATTTTAAAAGGCCTAAACAGTTGAGACAAGAAGCTGACAGCAAGTACCTCTATAAACTTTCCAGTTTCTTACTGAAAGCTGGATAATAAAGATAAGAAACAGGTCATTTTGCCAAGGATATAGTACAAGGAATGGCACTCGGAAAGGCAAAATTCTACTTTAAATAAAAGATGAAAAAAGGGGTAAGTTTTATTTCTTACATACCTGTTAAAAACTTTACTTCTTCACACTAATGAACAATAACGTTTTACAGTCTTTGTTATAGGAAGCTCTAATAGATTTGTAAAGTACACTACATTTATAGCTGGAAGTGATCACATATCACAAATACTGCTGATTTTTAAAAGGAGATAGCCCTGATACAAACTCACTGTTCTTCCCAATTTCACTCCAGTCTAACTCCATTTTTAACTTCTACTTTACTACAGCATTTAGTTTATTGCAGTGTACCATTCATAACCTTTTGATTTTCAGAAGAAATTGTCCGAGGAGAGAGTTCCTTCAGTACCACTGCTATAAGTCCTGATTGAGCCCACTCATTCTTCAAATTGCAATATTTGCTATTTTTCCTGTTATGAAAAGATAATTCTTCAGATTATTACAGAAATTAACAGCTTATACAATATTTCTTCCTCTGCTTTGCTAAAGCCAGTGAATGCAATCCACACCCTACAACTTACATGACCTGCCTCCTCATGATTTATTTGAAAATTTCAGTTACTCACACCGAAGTGATCCAATCTGCTGTAAGCACCCTCACACCTTCCTGAACAATCAGTGGAAAAGCAGAAACTGCCTCTCACAATATGAAGGGGAAAAAATAAGATAACTTTTCTTCAGCACAGGAAGGACATGGACCTGCTAGAGTGGATCCAGAGGAGGGCCACAAAAATTACCAGAGAGGTGGAACACCACTCCCGTGAGGAAAGGCTGTGAGAGCTGTGGTTGTCCAGCCTGGAGAAGAGAAGGCTCTGGGGAGATGTTTAAGGGAGCTGATAAGAAACACGGGGACAAACTTTTTAATAGTGCACATAGCAATAGACAGCAGAACAGTGGGGGCTCATGGACTACCTAAACAGGAGCAAGCTTCATCCTTTTGCTTGAAATTGAGCCACCATGCAAGCAGAAATCGAAGAGGTATGATGTACAGTGTGCCTGCTGCGTTGAATAGTAATGGAAAACAAGGACATTGGACGGCTCTCTGAAGTTGGGGTGAGGTTTGAGTCACCCAGGGCAGGGGCAATGCCTTCTATGCAATTAATTCATATTCACTTCAGGCAGAAATCCAGTTTGAGAGATGGTATAAAATGATAAAACTTCAGTGAAAACTGGCATAACTTATACAATTATTTAACCACACGCAGATTGACAAGTTTTGTGAAGAAAAGCCAAGGCAGTGCACTTGTCTTGTGTCTGCTGCAGTTTCAGTGGGTATTGCTGGAAGGCAGAACTGAATCCCCAGCACAGAGCTAGAAACAAGCACAAAGGTATAAAGCAGAGCGAAGGACTGCAAGTTGCTAAGTACCAAACAGTACCTTCCAATACCCAGTTCTACCTGGAAACGTGGGATGAGAGACTATAGTTTCTGTATCTATTTCTTCTTCCTTTTAAAGACAGAAATGTCTGATTTTAAAGATGAGAAATAACTTCTGATCTAAAACCAAAAGAGACACTAAGAAAATACACGTAACTAGAAAGATCAGCCAGTCAGAGAATGGCATGTGCAAATCAGGTGTACAGAAAGGTCCAGTAAACAGAGAAATATTCCCATCTGTGTGCTTTTTTGTTATTCTGATAGCATAATTATTTCCATGTTTTGGTATGTTCGGCTTAAATAATTCTGGAAATATCTCACTGTCATGGATTTCATATCCAAAGGCAACATTCCCATGACCAAGCATTGTCAAGGAGAATCCCAGGGGTACTTATATTTATAAGTATATAAATATTGCTTTGCATTTGCTGAATTTTGTACCTCTCTACTTTATGGAATAAGATGTTGCAAAAATTGAATTTATTAAAAGGTACAGTGTCATTATTCACAACATTTACAGACACACATAAACACTTCTGCTTGAAAACAATCAGAATAATTACTTTGATACCCTGGATTTGCAATTATGCATAATACAATGATTTAAGAGTTCTATTCACAGCATGCCAATATCACTGAAACACCTACACTTAGCTGGTAAGCCAAAACTCATCCAATTGAGCATGAAATTTCTTTGCAATTTTGTTCAACACAAACCATATATTTCTATCCAAACAATTTCTGCAGTCATCTGATTATGCAGCACATGTGCCAAATACATTTTGTGAAGTGGAAAGATACGTTTTTATCAAAAAACCTACACAAAAACAGGTTCTCAGAGCTAATTGTGAAATTAAAGATCCGACAGGTCACAAGGTAATAAGCAAAGACTTTACTCTCTTGTTAGAATGAAATATTTGGACATCAACGTCCACCTAGACAAACCTCCTATACATCATGTTTAAGGTATTCTCACAATGCCCGTTTGCCCATGAAGGCAAAAATAAACAAGCATAGAAAAGAACATTGGGATCAAAAAAATATTTTTTGCACATTTGGAGACTGGGTACACTTTAGAACTGATCAAGAATTTTTAAAAACTTTTAGTTAAGGACTCAAGGAAAACATCAACAGGTTTTGAGGTGTTAGTGTATATTTTAGGAATAAACACACACACACACAAATATGGTCTATATGAAAAAAAAATGTGGCTTACTCCAGGCAGCATTTCTCAGATTATTTTTAGCTTTCCCATATGCCAGAGAAAAAAAATACGACTCAGAAATCTTAAAATATTGCTAATGTAACTCTGTGCGATGAATTGAACATCTATACATTTTACATTGATTTAGTATACACAACCCACACAAAAATTATAGCTGTGCCCAGTATGCATGAGCAGCTAGGTGAGGTATTCATTCTGAATCATAGGCTCAGAACACTCACACGTTTCTAGACACAGATTTTAAATGAAGGAACAAAAATCTTACACAAACGTAAAGATATTTAACTGGGCAGAGCAACACTTGTGTATAACCACTGAGTGGGGAGCAAAATAGTGTGAAATCTAAACCTCTTATTTCATGAAAAACTTCATGTAAGGAAGGACGTGATGCAAACCAAACAACACTGCTTTCGGGTAAACGTTTTTCTCTAGTGGAAGAACAATGAAATGTGAATTTTGGTGAGATAACATCCCTTGCACATAATATCACAAAAACCACACAATGTGGAGCAATCATTTGCAAAGAAGAAGAATATTGGAAAGTAGGGTTTAACATAAAGTGACTCAGTAGCTCAGGAGAAAGTTATCTGGCTGAGCAGTACTGAGGGAGTGGGCAGAGAAGGCAGTGAGCCATCAAGGTCAAAGTGTAGCACAAGATAATGGAGTTCTTCAGGCAGTGGACAGCAAATTTAACATGATCTTTGAGCAATACAAAAAAGCAGAAAATGTGATCCAGTATAGATTCTCCTCTTCAGTGTCAGGTGTGACATCTGATCACACTTCTCTGAGATCTAGGATGCATGGATTTTGAAAGACTACAAAAATGGCAATGCACTTGTTAAGACAAAAAAATAATTACATCATTAGTACAGACTTCAAGGAGAATATTGAAGCTATTCCAGAAAGGATGGAGATCATGTTTGGCAGACCTAAAATCAGGGAGAGGCTGGGGTCAAAGATGACTTAACAGTTTATGATCTTGCGAGAAAAAGGAGGATGTAAGTCAATTAATAAAACAGCAAAAGTGAAAAGAAGAGTCATAAATATTCAGTAACAGAAAACTAACAGTGCAGTGAAGGTAATTAAGGTATTCAAACAACAGAAATGGAACACTTTCAGAGAGTCTGAAGTAGGAAGAGCTAGGAAGTAATCAGAATAATAAAGACAGAGCTGAAAGGATGCAGCTATGGTACACGGCACCTGAGAAATGTTTGTCCATCCTGCCCTAAAAAGCTTCCAATAAAAGAAATTCCACTGCCTCCCCAGGCAATTGCTTTCAGTGATTCAGCTTTATTATGAGAAGCTTTTCCTGATACCTTCCTAAACCTTCCCTACTACAATTTAAGTCCATTATACCTTTGCCACCTGCAGTGCACAGAAAGAAGATTTTACCCTCCTGATTGCTGTTAACCATTTGCATATCTGCAAGTTATTATTTGGACTCCTTTAAATAGCCTACTCCAATTTCCTTGACTTTTGCTTGTAGTTATATTTTCTAAGTTTCTGATTGCTCACATTGTTCTCATCCAGATTCTCTCTCCTCTGGTCCCCCTTGAGCTACAGTGAGCAGCTCAAGACTATGACATGACTTTTCAGTAAGCAAGAAGTGGAAATACAATGGCCTTTGATAGCTCCTGTTGCCAAATACATATTGCCTTTATGGTCACTGGAAACAAGGTGACCATTCTAGGGGAAATTTCACCATTATTTAAAATAAATTATTACTTTTTCACAAGGGTAGTGAAATTATCCTCTTATACTGAGACTAATATTAGGAACTGAGCAAACCAAGAGGAAAGCTGATGACCTGTACCAAAGAGTTGGGAAGAGCCTGTTCCTTGGCATTAGACATTATGTCATCAACACAATGCAGATGCAATACTGATGAAGTACACAGCTAGTTTAATTTCAAAATAAGGTAGCAGCATTTTCAAAAATTACTCAAATTATACAAGAAAATGAACCCACGTTAAACAGATTTATTTGTAAACCAAGCTAAAAAGTCTCTTTATTGGCAAGAGAAGCCAGCAACACAACTTATTAATACATACTACAATTACTTAAACTTCACTAATCTGTACTAGAGGATTTTAATATGTTTTGATAAGTCACTCTAATTTCCAGGAGCCATTCTTTCCAAAAAATGATAGATGCTTGTGTCAGTGCACATCTTCCGATTTTTTTACTCAAATAAATGACAAATAACGGCCAATATTTGCTTCATACTTATCAGAAGTGCCTGAAATTAAAAACTTATTTAATGTATCCTAAATATTACTCACTAGAGACCATTATTTGCTAGAGAAACAAACAGATTTTATCTGAAATTCAAAATTTTTGACATCATCATACCTTGTCAGAAGCAGAGAAGGGTCTCATATCTATGACAATTCTAGGGGAAATGCAATAATTTAATGGGGAAATGACTGAAATAATTATGAAAGAACATCGATTTGCAAAAAAAAAAAAAAAAAGACATCCAAGTAATACCATAAAGATGTCAAATGGAAAATAATCACAAGAGTAAATCTGCATTTAGTTCTTCTGCAGGCAAAACCACATCTGTCTTTACTCCAGCAGATGCAGGAGAGTAGATGCTGCTGTCCAGACCTGAAGAGTTTACAGTAGTTTCTACCTTATTTTACCTAAAGAAATAATCTGTCCCCAATAAAAAAAAAAAAAAAAACCAACAAAAAACCCCAGAAATTAGGCAGAGAGGAAAAAATAAAATTGTTTTACTTCTCAATTAATGTATAGATTAACTGAAATGACTGTCAGCAGCACAGTAGAAGGAACTCCTCAAAAGTGATTTACATTTTAGGGAAAAAAACTTTTTTTTGCCTAAAGGAGGTTTAAAATATGAAGATAGCCTAAATGATTTAGCTTTTGGCGTATATACTGAGAAGGAAAAAGCAACCAAGCCTGGAAATGGCTCAGATGTCTGGAAAGAAGAAATGAAAGGAATAAAAAACTGCCAAGGTTGATTACGGGCTATTCAGGTCAGAGAGATGAAAGAATCTTCACTTGTTGTAAAAGGTGTTTATTGCACAGGCGCAGTCAGTCTCACCGGGGTGAGAAATAACATTCCACGCCATTTGCTAAAACTCTCAGTGTCCCAAGGAAAGCAAGGCAGAAGCAGCATGGGAAGCAATCTAAGCATTTTCCACAAGCAGCATTCTAACAGCAGCTCCAATACAATGCATTATATTTGTTAATAATCCAACCAGCTACAAACACGATTTCTACGGCAATATTTTTTCACCTATCCCTGCTTAGAACAAACGTGCATATTTCTTTCATAAAAGCCTACATATATAGTTTATCGTGTTCCATCCTTCTATCTTCCACACTGTGCTATGTTTATATTTTGTCTAAAGGTAATCAATGTTATGGAGAACTATATCACTAAACTTTGAACTGGATGAAAGGCACTTTACTACTGACTAATACAGCCTCCTATATGCTTAAGGCACTTTAAAGCATTTTAAAACTTTAAGGCTACATCTTTGTCTCATATTGGCGTGGTTTTATGTAGCTCAGTTTCTCCGAAGGCTTTAAATCAATCCTTGCATTCCTCTCTGTCTCTGAGCCTGTGTGCAGGGGGTACAGAGGAATTTCCATCCCATCTCCGATACAAAACATTTTAACACTGAGGGCACTGAGTGCCAAGAAGCTCAGCAATGAGTATCTATTGATCTATGGTGCTATTTTGATTTTTTTTTTTATGATTCTGGTACTGAAAAAATTTATGGTGGTATCACAAAATAGCAAGTATTCTCAAACTCTCTGGACAGGGTGCTTCTGCTATTTTCTGGCTCTGCTGCAGTAACATGAATATCATGGCACAACAGGAGTGGGTATTGCTTGGTACCATTAGATCTGGAATATAACATCCTATCAGTATCATTAGCAAGGCAGTGGAGGCAAAGGAAAAACTAAGTCTGCTTTCTTTCGTGTTAAGTTTAAATTGAAAATAAAACATTTAAGAGTTGTTTTAAAGCCAATATGACAGAATGGATGACAAGATGAGACCTGTTAATGTAAAAGGTGGCCTGAGGAAGTAAAGACTGATGAATAATATTGTTCCCATGGGTAAGAACAAAAGCTATTGCCAACACCTAAAAACCCACTCAGACAGCAGGGAAGAGGAGGAATATGTAGCAGAATAACGTTTTTTGAAGGAGTTAATCTTGAGATAACTGTCATTTTGTTGGCAAAACATTAAGAAAGATAGACTGGTTCATAGAGAATCCAAAATAACAGAGGTTCAACTCTCCTCTGTAGTGTATTCAGGGTTTTAATCTGTTGCAAATTGCTGCTAACTGAAAATAGACCCAAATATTATCAGTTGTATTATAAGTATCTAAACTAGGCAACCATTTCAAGTACAGCATTTATACTCTTGGCGGTTTTTTTATCTTTTCTGAACACTGGGTAAAAAGTGCCTTACTACTGCAAACTAAACCTCTTCAGAGAAACAGCTGCTGTGGATATTTACAAATAAACGCAAAACGTAGCAGTTAACCAAACAGCATGCTGGCATTACCATGTGCAGACATACGAATGCTGCCATGTACCAGAGCATCAGCATTAATGTAGAACACCAGCTGTACAAAACCACCACCACGTGAGGCAGGTGACGTTAACGAACAGCAGCTTCACCGTGCAGCTCAGCGGGAGACTTGCAGCAATGTCTGGAGGAGTTCAGTGGCATTACACAGCGCCCACGGGGCCCACGGATCAATGCGGTGTCGCTGGGAGTGTCGGAGTTATTACAACGTCAATAAAAGTATAACAACAATGTCCAAAGTATCAGCGAGTAACACACGATGTCAATAAAAGCATGAGCAGAGGGAATGCAAGGCACCATCATTAAAATTGGAACCCCTGGTATATCAGTGCAAGATCTCTGCAATGTTGGCAGAACATTTTGAAGTTACTGTATATTCTCATCTTTTCACAAAAGACCTCTAGTTTTAAGCCTCCCAATGGGCATCAGATATGACAAAATTGTTAAAAGTAGTTTAATGATTCTAAATTTATACAACAAAAATAAGTTTACAGTTATTTCATACTATTCTATTCTTAAGCATTGCATCCTGGAAATGTGTGACCTGGATTCCCCTCAGTCCAAAAGAGCAGAATATGAAGAACAGAACAGCAACAAAAACTTTGTGTCCTTTCACAAAGAAGCTTAATGTAGCTCCTTTATTTTTACAGAATATATACCAAAGGACAATCAATACTTGAATCACATTCATTTAATCCTCAGCACAATGATTTTTTTTGGATATAGATCAGTATATTATAATTCCAAGGAAATCTTGAATGGACTTCATTCTGTGTATAACTATGTATTAATTAGGAAAAAAACACTATGGATGCTGAATTCTAAACAATTGCCAGAAAATGCTTGGCTAGTAAAAAAAGAAGGTAATAAAAACTGTAAAATATAATTAAAATATGTTAGCATCTACCTCTTTTAGTGCTAAATAAAAGACACAAGAAAGAAAGTGTAGCAATTAACTTGTGATGTTTACTTCTAAAGTTTAATTAAATAATCAGTATGTACAAAATTAGAGTGTGGATGCCTCATCTTCCACTCACTGCCACCATGTGAAAAGACAACAGAAAAAAAATCTTCTTAGATGCCAGTGCAGAGACAGTGAAATCACATTTCAAAAAAGTTAACTTTTAACTACAGTGTAATGTGCCCTCAGCTTGGGGAGCTGGAGAGGTCTTCTGTTCCAAAATAAGAGGAGACAGAAATAAGGTGGTTTTGGCGAAGAATGTAAGGGGTCTAATATTAGGCCAGAAAACAAACAAGCTTCTTCAAAGAGATATGCCATTTTTATGCACCATCTATTCCAAATATTTACATTGTGAGAGTAAGAACAATTGGGATTACTTCCTGTACAGTAGCAGGACAGAACACCTCAGTTTGATAAGTACTCAAGAGCTGAATCCCATGAGCTGAGTCCCACCATAAATAGGGTGAAGTAAAAACTGTAAACACAATACTGTAAATAAAGTTACAGGAACAGGGTAGAGGATCATCTCCCAAAAGCTGAACCTAGATTAGATATTCATTATTATCCACATATTGTAATTTTCCCCTCTATTTTCAGGTGAAGCTCCTGGAATCCATTTCACACATTATTACACCATTCCAATATCATATTGTTTTGCATATTACTATTCTTTTCCAACGTACTGCAATTGCAATAAAAGAATGCAGTAATGTAGCCATTTCCTACAAACAAAACCATGCCATAGAGTCTGTATGCTTTAAACCTCTGTGTATAAAACAATGCTGAATTTTGACTCTAAGGTGCTTTAGTTTGTTTGTTTGCTGTAATGTCTGTTAATTAAGATAGATGTTAACTAGATGGCACTGTGTACTTGAAGGACTGAGCATGACATTTGCTGCTCCAGTCCTGCATTCCTTCAGCTCACATCCATCATGACAGGACTGCCAGGTGAGCTGACTGTCACCCCAGCCCCAACTAATAGATTCTCCAGTGGCTTTTGGTACAGCTTATGTCATGAGACTAAAACTCTGCACCTTGGAAATGACAAAACACACGTAGCTGAGACTTGTCAGCTCCAGGTAATCAGACGCTGTTGGGTTTCAGAAGCAGATGCAGATGAGACTGGCAATATAAATATGCAAATCACAATGGTCCCTTGTCAGCACCACTGTTCCTACCTCTAATGGCCCTCGTAGAAAGTCTGTTTGCTCAGCTCCTACTTCCAGTGCTACATCGACAGAAGCAAAGGGGCGGCTGGCCATCTGCTGTCGCTCCCGCATAAGTTGCTGATGAGGAAAAAATGATGTTTTAACAAAACATTAAAAAATGCACCAGATATCAGTCTGCCCTACTATATCTCCCATTAAAACATAAGAATGCAAACAGCATGCACGCAGTCATTGGTGATAGCAAAGTGAGAAAGTTGTACTAAATCATAATCATCATCATCTATATTTACTCGAGAAATGAGAACAGAAGGTTATGATGCCTAGAAATGGCCTTTTAGCTTGAACTCTAACAAAATCTCCAAATGAAAGCTTCCCTAAAACTGACTGTTCTCTCTAAATAACTTTGCTATTTGTGTAAGTTGCAAGCAAATATAGGAAATGGTTGGTAAAAATAGTCGAAGTGTAATTCTAGAGATAATGCATGCATTAAAACACCTACCAAAAACAAGTCCACTTGGCCTTCAAATTTTCATATTTCACAACTAAGCCAGATGAAATGAATAGTGTCAGGACTCAATTTTATGCAGTATTTTTTCTGCAGTTACTTTCATATGAAGAATAATGTGTCAGGATTGGGAACTCTGCACCAGTATATTAGAATACACTCAGCTATGCTCACAGAGCTTGTATAATCCCTTCCAATCATACCAGCATGCACAGAAATCCCAAGCAAAACCACGAAGTTAACTCATATTTCTTCCTTAGTCTGTAATTATAATGCTTATTAAACCACTATGAATAAAAATGATGACCAGCACTAGATATTACAGATCTTACTCCACTGGTTCAGTGCAACTAATGAAAGCATTATTAAATATTTAAGGTGAGTGAGCCGTGCAATTCAAGTGGTGTGTTCCTTCAGCTGAACAGGATGTCACAACATCTTGAAGAGACAAAACTCTTGATTTATTAGAAAAGATCTGTTTCATTTTCTTAACATTTTTCTCCCTGTTATCTCTGGAAAGTTTAAAACATTAGAGGTGGTGTCTGAATGTAAATGACACTAGCACCGTGACATACTGTTCATAAAAGCCTTTGAAATAATAAAAAGTATGCAAGCAAATATTTGCTGGCAGCTTACTAATAAACACTGTTGATTTAAGGTCTTTTACAAAGCAACAAACTCATTTTGTAGTGCTTGTTATGCATTTTGCCTCGACTTGCATTTTAAGATTGTCTATAGAAATTTAAAGATGCACTTGTAACGTTAAAATCAGAACAGAACAGCTGCCTCTCAGTGCACAGCCAGTACATTCCCAAGGCCGGGATTTTACAGCCATGCAGTGTGTTTGTCAGCAAGCACCTGCACAAATGGGCTCCCTGTATATCACACCAAGAGGGCAATCAATATGTCTGAGGGCAAAACTGCATGTTTTATATTGAGAATAAATAAAAGTCAAGTATGAATATCTAGATGGTTGAAAATTATGTTTTTAACTCTTTACTTCAACATGAAACTGGTCGTCTCTGTCTAGGATTTACATCAACACTGAATTGCATCAAAACAATTTATTAATAGATTTTACAGCTGGAAAGAACTACTATGATCCTAGAAGGCCTACCAACAACTTAGCAAAGACCACAAAAACATAAAGCATAAAATACAGTCACTACATCCTAAAATTACTATATGTTGCGCCTTTTCCTCTTAAAGTAACAAAAATTAGAGAAAACATTGTTATTAGAGCAGTCCTGCCACATGGAACTCATTACAGTATGTAAGTCTGCAGAGCTATTGGCAAGTGCTTACTTTTTAATGGGAAACCAAACACTGTTTTAAACAAATAGAATGGCTTGAGGAAAATACTTAAATGAGCAGAACAACCTATGCTCCAAATGCACATACTACTATTTAAAAGATTTATTTAATGCAGATTATAAAGAAATGTATATTTGATATGTTCTCTGGTTTCTAAGGTCAGTAGGTTTCTCCCCCTCTTCTCCTGGTCAGGCACTCAGCAAAACCTTTTCATTCACAAGACAGCCACTGTAATTTTGATAGTCTACCACGTGAAAAGAGTCTGCATTAGATTCTTAATTAGCTCTGTAAACAAGAATGAAAACTTTAAAATGTTTGGTTGCCCATAAAGCGCTGCTGATTTCGGCAGCTGAGCACTTGCACATCAAAGATAAGTGCTCTGCTCAAAACACTGCTGTGTTCCCTTCATCATTTTAAAGCTCTCTGTAAGGTGCAGGACAGGGAAAACAAAATGCAATGAAGAGAAATACAGGAAGATATTATGACATTTAAAATCAGTTTTGTGGCTGGAAAAGGTCATCGCCTCCCACCATCTCCAACTGTCCGTGTACCAATACTGGGACAAAGTTCTAGAGCTTCCAGTTATGGGGAATTCCTGAACCTCACCCACAGGGCAAGGAACATGGAAACTCTCTGAATGTGGGTTTTATGGGAAGAGTGAAAAAGCTCTTCCTTACCTCCTCAGCAGTCAAAGATATTAAAAAAAAACAAACAAAAAAACCCAACAAACAAAATCCCCCTGCAGATTTCATAACTGAGGCAGAATAAACATGGCATAGTGTAAAGTGGAACTACAACACACTTACTTTTATATACTCATGTCCAAAAAATTTACTGAATTTAAAAATTACAGAAAAAACCCAAATCCATACTTCTTTAGCAATTAGGGATATTCACTTGGAGACATCAGATAAACAGATAGTATTAACATGTAATATTTGAATATTTTATCACAAATTTAATCTATAGCATTTGGAATGCAGGCACATCTCTAAATATTCACTTTTTAAAGTATAGGAAATTAAAAATATCATTTTCTCAGCACAGGGCTGAGAAATTCAAGGAGCATTTATTTGACTGAGCAGACAACCAATTTCAAGTTCTACCATAATTTTAAATCTCACTAACTACAAGATTATTGACAAGATTAATTTTTTTTAGGCATCTCTATTATTTTGCAGCAATTCCAAGGTATTAATTTATACCCTATTAAAGAGTTTCTCATGTAAAGCACAGAACTATAGCTGCCTTCAGTGAAGAACAGTAAGATGCTAGGTCATTATAACTTAGGTCAATTTCTCACTCAACACCCATATAATTTTAAAACATTTCTTCAGATCCCAACCATTTTGGCATAATTATTTCCCTATTACTAAAATACACATTTCAGCTGATTCTGCATGAACATGTAGACATATTAACCTCTAGATTATGGTAATTCTGAGTTTTGGTGTCCTAATGAAATAAGGATTTTGAAATAGGACCTGCTTTCCCATCTAGAAGTTTATCTCAAGAAAGTATTTCCTTGGGAGTGCAATTCAATATTAGCATTGACCAAAAAAATTCTCATGGGGGATACGACTCCTCTGATCAATACAGTTTGGAGTAAATTAAAATGTTCCATGGCATCTAGTATCTGCTATTATAAGGAAATGTGTTCATAGCAAAATTCTTATTTAAGTAGAAATGTTTTGATATTTTTTTCTCTTGGTTGATAACACCCCTTTCAAAATATTTTAATGCCTATATTGCACTCATGTACAACAAAATACTCAATGCAAAATACATATTACAGTGAGTTAACATTAACAGAATACTACTTTTTTTTTTTTTTCCTTTAAGACTTGCTCTGTCATGTGGAATTGGCAGCTGTTCTTCTGACTAGCACTGCTTTTCTATGCTCTTCACTTTCCAGCATAACTGCCTTGGAAAAGCCCTAATTGGAAAAAATCTAATAAAGTGCATGAGTTGTTAGGAACGAGGACAGGTGTGCTTTTTCTTTGATATACAGTAGCAGACATTTTTGAGAGACTGATAGATTAGGAGAGCTGAAAAGGATGAGGCCATTTCAGTGCCATAATAGAGCGCTCCTTTCAAAGATCCTTCTGCTGCTATTTGGAACCTCTAATGGGCTCCTGTAGCCCAGGGGCAACCAAAGGAACCTGGAGTGTGCCACAGAGGGTGCACTGACCGGCGTGCATGACCGAGGTCACGGGGCAGCTGGACGCTGGGGTAGGGGCAAGAGGAGGCAAACACCAGCAAAAAGGTTCAGGAGACTTCTGACTGCCAGACAGAGCCAGGAAGTCTCAGTACACTGGTCCAGAAATAAGGGTATGGCAGGGGAAAAGGTGTCTATTATTTGAACAGCAACAACTGCCTAGGTTTTCTAGTTTTTCTTCCTTTTCATCTTAGATGGGTTTGGTTTTCCTCCTAGATCACATCACTATCAACCTTGTACCAGGACATGTATGACTTTGTCAAGGTGAGTATTGAAAACCAGGAAAGTGGAAATTCTGTGTGTTTCTGAAACCCGCTGTCTAGTTCAGCGCTGCACAACCCTCCTGGTGACAAGGATTTTCCAAATGTCTAATTTGAAATTCCTGTTCTGCTTATTCATCCTGCAGCTCTGACTTGTCTGCAGTTACAACTTGGTCACCTCCCTTCCTGCTTCTGTGCTGTCAGCTGCTGATGTGAGTAACATCAAAAGGCTACAACAGAAGCGTTAACAATGCCATGCATTAAATCTGAGTTTTATAGGAAAAGTATTTGCAAGGAGAAAAAATGTCAAAACCTCATGGAGAGTTGCACTGACGAATTTCTGATCACACTGCATTAGACAAGCTTCAAGGCTTAAAAAATTAAGACTGTATGTAAATGGACAGCCCTGCAAAACCAAAGCCTCTCTAAACAATGCAATTCACCCATTCATTGAATATTCTTGAGGGTTCTTACTGCCACATCCAATCAACAGGAGTAACTTACATGGACTTACATACATCTGTGTGGATCACAGATATTTTAGTTAGAAACACAATTTAATTCTCTTCCCAAATCTTAAGTTCTCATTTTCAAACTGAATTATACATAGCGATATTTTAATGAAGCTCTGATTATTCACTTTAATTTGCACAAGACAAAGCTTGCCTTCTCTGTAAATTTTCTCATTGTAGCTCTTGGTGTTGAAAATCTCTTCAGATTAAATTGGCTATTTATATGGCTGGAAAGGAGAGCAATTTCTCATTTAAATGTTGAATAAACTATTTGACTTGGTTAATTTCCAAATCAGCTGCTTTCACTGGAAAGGCAGATCATAGTCATTAAACTTTTTTGTTGGGTTTTAGGTGAAATAAGCTCACCATTCCATGACTGCATGAGATAGAGGGATTTTAAGAGATGGATAAAAACCAGCATAGGAAACCAAGCAGGAGGAATAGCCATAGCTATGACAGCAGTCTGACAATCTGAATTTGCTCATTCCCTCCATCATGAACCTTCTAAACAATCATTTCCCTCTGCCTCATTTCCCACTGTGCTAAGTGGGAAGTGCCCTGACACAAGAGTGCATTCAGGTAGGCAATGAGATATTCCAATGATGGACACAGTATAACATGCTATTCGCACTGCAAAATAGAGGCTGTGGAAACTTCCTGAGATACCAGGGACTATTCCATGTCACTTTCTTTTAAAATTGCCTGAAGAAAAAGTGCTCTCAGGCGTGTGCAAAGGTCTGTCATGGGAAAAAAATGAGAGGAGTTATACTTTTTGTCCTAGCTTTATACTGAATAAAATGAAGGGTTATTTAAACTAGACATAGTCCAGCAAACAACAGCTAAGACATACTTAAAATACAGTGTACACATCCCAAAAAAATAACAGTTCCAAAAGGTCAAGTTTTTATGTATCCCTTTTGGAAACTAAATACCAGTCGTTTGCAATTTCCCTTGAACAAATCAAAAATGAGAAAAAAAGATGAGCCCTGAAAAGGTCATTTTGTTGCTAGATCTAGGGAACAGATATTTAATGTATTGCACATTAGCAGACAAAGAGCAAAATGTGAATCTACTGTGACTTCAGGTTTTGGAACTTTTTGATACTGGAATAGAATTCTCATCTCTAAAACACTGGAAGTGGCACCCTGGGCGATGCTCATTTGCCACTAATTTACAGAGAATCATGTTACAATGAAGCTGTGTTTGATCCGTCATATTTTTTCCCTAAAGTCTATTTTGGCATGGGGAGATTTTTTGGGTGCTAAGAATCAGTAATAAACTCAAAATTCCATTACTGCTTTAAAATTTAAGAAGTGCTAAATAAGACCTAATCCTCCTATCGCTTTGACTTGGATCACTATGAATCCATGTTGCACATTTACACAGATCTGTAACCATGAACATTTTACAGGTGTATTTAAGTCTTTCTGTAGGCCTTGCTAACCCCAGAATTGTGCTCTTATGCCTAATCAAGTGGATTTAAAAAATCCTTTCAGCAAACTGTTGAATATTTTGCTGTTAGGTAGCAGAGCTATTTTCGGTTGACAGAAGATTTCTAAAAGTGCTTGTTCTGCAAAGTAATTCTGTGTACAGAGAAAAGAGCCAGATCAACTAGTTATAGATGTTGAAATGTTTAGATGGAAGACATTCTGTATTTGCCTAAGGACAGTTATTTATAAGTGAATATAGGAAAATATATCTTAAAATTATTACAGAATATGAAAGAGAGAGTCAAGCATCGCATGGTGCAAACTACTCCTTGGAACTCCGTCATCTACAATGGTACCGCATAAATAATGCTTTCAAAATGTCTTCTAAAGAACTACTTAAAAACATAACTACCATTTTTATGAGTGAAACAGTCACAGAGGGAAACTTCCTTCAAACAACAAAAACTCAGCCCTTCCTATCAAGGTTGTTAAGCTATGGCCTTTTGACGTGAGGCACCATGAATATTATCCATCATTATCATTACTGTTAAAAACCAGCTTTAGTTACTTATCTTAAACAACAGATGTCAAGCTGGTAATTCCCAGCCCTTCCTAAAGTAATTCAAATTGCTTTTAAAATAGTAAACATGTTCTGATAAAGGAAACTGGGTTTAAGTGGTGCCCCATGACATCATTTGGTCCAGCCCTGGTCCTACACAAGGGCACGATGCTGTGCAATCATAATTCTTCTGGCAGATGTATGTTTTTTAAAAACAGTGGTGGAGGTTCCACAGTCCCTCCAGAAGTCCAGAGCACCTAAATTAAATCTCCATGCTGAAATTTAAGCCACTTGTTTCTTGTACTGTCCGCAGTGGAGACCATCTCTGTCTGCGCGTGAGGAGAAATCTCCCCCAAAACTCCTGGGTGCTTTACAGAAATTCTTGATAAATCTGAAGTTTCCTTTCAATCTTCTCAACTGTAAACAAACGTGGTTATGTAAATGTTATCTCACCACTCCTGCTCCCATCTTCAGTGCTCCCTTCTGTCTCTTAAATCAACACCAGAATCAGATCCCAGCAGAAGCCCACTTGATGCACCTTTCCCTTATTACAATGAACAATTTATAACCAACATCGTGAAGAATACACTTTGACATTCTCTTCCTATCTGTCTAAAAGGTCTGTTAACCTGTTGTATCAAGAAATTGAGTTTGGCTTGACACAATTTGTGCTTGAAAAAAATAACATTAAATGCCTCACTTCTTTGCTTTTTTCTACATTCCTACAGATCATGGAAAAATTGTTTATCCCAATACTTTCCTAAGAATTAATGATAAATCGGCTGGTGACTAATTGCCCAGCCCTTCCCTTGCCCTCTTCTTTTCTAGGATAGGAATTATCACTTATCATACCTGAAATCTCAGAACCCTGACAGGCTCTGGGATCACATATGTGCTTACCAAGTCTCTAAATACTCTCAAATAAATTTAACCAGGTTTTGAAATCTGAGAATATTTAGCAAAAATTCTCCTACCCGGTTTTCTATTTTACTGTTTGATATTGTACCCCATTTTCACTGTAGGTATTTAAGAACTTTTTAAAAGAGGCCCTAACTAAAGCACTTTTTAAAACAGACTCTTTCCTTGCACAGAGAAAGTCAGAAAAAAGCAGTGTGCATAATATTACTTTAAAGAGAAGCTAAAGTGCAGGACATGTATATTTTAATTTTCAAACAATGTCAATGCATTTTTTCACCTACATGACAAAAAAGGGTAGACGATGGATTTGTTTGTTACGTGAACTGATGTGAAAAGTTGCAGTCCAAATTATAATGACTGAATTGGAGATATGCCAATTTATAAAATGCTGTAGTTTCTGAAACCCAGACCCCATAATGACTTCAGGTGATCAAAACCTTCAGAATTTTTTTCAAGATTATACTGAATTCAAGGTTTATATTTATTTTTCTTCATTTTTAAATTAAATCATAACATGTACAAAAATTATAAAAGAAGAGAAATAATACTACTGATCAGGAAAACTGGGCTGTACAAAGGTGAAGTTCCTCTTTTTTTTCTACCTCTAATTCTTTAAAACAATCTATTATTTGAGATTACTGGTACACTGATAAAATGACAACGTAAATTAAACTTTTAAAGTGCAGCACCACTGACAATCATAGAACTATCCCGAAGAGATCCTTTAGAAGCTGCTTAAAGCACAAATGGTAATAACATTAAGGAAGTTAAACTGGTGATGTACCATGACTGCCTGATGCCTTTAAATGCTTTTAAGCTTTAATTCATAGAGTATTTAGCTGAATAACCATCACTGCCACTGCCTTGCAAAGGGGACCAAAAAGAGGACATTTAGCATTTAGCAGTGTTCCTGCCTGTTTCAGGATGGAAATGCCCTGACCCACATGCATCCCCAGTGTAAGGAGCTGAATGGCCATGCTACAGAACCTGGTGCTACTGGCTTGGGTGAGTAAAGGCCTTCTGTACAATCCTTACAAATTTTGACCCTGTGTTAGGTGGTTGTTAACTCCCTTTCCATCAAAAATGAGCCTCATTTTTAGCTCAACTGCTGCATCCAGTAGAAGCTTTAACACCCAATATTTTTCACGTCAACCATTCAATTGCAAATCATTAGTGAAGACATAGTTTTAAGTTATAGACAGGATCAGAAAAAAAGTCTGATGACTCCAAATGTACAGAAATTCCTTACAACAAATCCCATCCACTTGGCATTTTCAGTGAGAAGGGGTTTGGCTAATGAACATAAAACTAGGATACCCATCTGAAAATCTGGGTGCTAGCCAAAGAACCATTCCAAACTTCACAGATTTGCTCACCATACGTGGCACATTCAGGTCAGCAAGAATTTGGCACACGCTGCCAGGGGGGATGGCATGTGGGCACAGCCAGCTCCTGTTGTGCAGGGGAGCAAGAGGCTCTGAAACAGATGCAGTTCTGCTGTCTGATCCGAGTAATGATGTGAATTAAATCAGCTCTCCTTTGTTCACGTTGCTTCTGTTTGAAACAACTGATTTAGCAGATGTGAGATGCTACACTTTTAATGGGGGTTGCTCAAGAACACTTGAACAGTAGAAGTTGATGGAAACGCTTTCCACTCCTGCCAGAAAACTAAGAAATCAAGGCCATTGAGCACCCCCTACTTTTGAAAGAAACCAAGGAACCAAGACAGATTGCTCTGAGTTCAAATATCTTGAACAGGAAAAGTACAAAAACCAAGAAACTGCTGATAGCAGAAAGTCTGAAACTTGTAACATTCCTATGAAGAATTATTTTTAAGAGTTGAATTGCTGCCTAGCAAGCTACAGGGACGAGAACCTCTCTAATCTCCTAAAATATTTCAGCTACATCAGAATTTCAGAAATAGAGGGTTTTCAAGCATTAAATAAACCAAAAAGTTTAAAATTCAGCTCTGAAATAAGAAGCACAACACTAATTCCAAGAGACTACCTTGGCAATATCTGTAGCAGCAGAAGTCAGGTTGCTATTCTATTAATCTTAATTTCATGAGCAACCCAGTGGCAAAGAAGGAAATCTGACTTTCCCAGTACTGTTCCTACAAGGGATTGCACCAGTCTGTGTGTGTGCATACTCTACAGATTAGAATGAAACACTGTGAAGAAGTTAATCCCTCACTGCTGCTACACTGAGACTTTCAATATAAAAGTGACAGAGTGTAAATCAAAGCACCCTGGCATTTTGAGCTCCAGTCAGACTGTTTCAAGAGAGAGAAGTGGGACGATTTAGAGTTCATCAATTATATCACATCAAATTAGCCTCTATCACAGGCTTGGCTCGACAGCTTTCATCTATTTTAATTTACAACAGAGAGGACAGCCAAGTACAAGATTGTGGCAATGACACAGTCAGAGGGAAGCACAGCACTTCTGTGTCACAGGAATGGAAGGCTGGTCTGAACAGCCACTTCAGCTGGGTCTGACACTCCAGCCACGTTTTGTTTCACTCACTTGCTTTGATCCAACAACCCTCATCCTCATTTAAGGAAGCAGCGTGCCAAACATATTTTTAGCAGTTCTGCAGTCACTGTCTTTCTACAGACTCTGTTCTGTATATATCCACCTTACACAGTGATTTACTTTTGCAGTTAAATCCTTAAAATAGATGAGTAGACTAGTGGAATGCTATTGTAACTGTATGTGGTTAGGACATAGGTTAGCTATCTTAAAGTAAAATCACCATCAGTAAATTGTTAGAATTTGCCTTCCAACTGACAGACTTTAAATTTGAATTTGCCATGGTTATTTGAAGACACTGACAGTGCAATAACTTAAATCACAGGAAAGCATTGAAGAACCTTACACAGATATAACTTCACAAAACATTTTATATTAAGAATTCATCCCTTTGCTATGGATGTGATCACAAGCACTGTGCATCATTTAAATTGCTGTTTAGAGGCTTACACGGATTCAAAAGGAAAATGGGCCTTGTGTCAGCACTGCATAGTGGGGAATTTGCACAACAAGGATGAAAAGCCAGCTTTACTGTTTCTACCCACAGTAAATCCTAAGAACCAAACAAAAAGAACAAAAGGACGCTTTCCCCCACAGCATTGTTCCCCTCTTCTCCTAAAACCCTTCCTTTTTTTAACACAGGCAAATGAAGGTAGGAATTTTAAAATGCATATATTGCAATGGTTACTTCACCAGAATGAGCAGGGACTTCCAAAAGTATAATTCCATACAGTCTCTGTGCACACTGGAATTACATGCATACCGCTTTTACCTGCTTTCCTCTAATACGGCCCATTTCCAAATTAAATACCGCAAGCTTTAGGCAAGTCAAGGTCGTCTTTCCCATTCCTTTACTTCCTCCCCAAGCTTGACTTTGCTGGTAGGATTTTAAGTAGTGAACTACTAATAGGATTTTTATGTCAGTCTTAAAGGGGTTTTTTTAGTAATTTTATCAGATTAAAATGCTTAGGGACAAATAAATTATCAGAATTACTGACTGCTACTTCTTAGAACTCTCACATGATATTAGGAGTGATTAGTTCAAGCAAAAACTTAAGAGACAGTATTATCTTTTACCTGGAATCCTAATTGGCTTCTTGTTTTTATATGAAGTCTTATACAGTTTGTATAAAGAGCAAATGAATACAACATAATATATTCATGACTCCTCTTACAAAACTGAAAACATCAGACATTTTTATATTCTGCCACAATATGTCCCTTTCTGCACAGGAATCTTTCACCTGCATTAGAGAGAGCTCTAAATTTTTCAACAATGTGGACTTATTTACTGCTATTGTTTCCAGCTGGATTGGTTTAAAATGTCAAAGAACCTGCTATGTGTTAATGGTTTTTCTTATATGGGCATCTGCTAAATGCTTTCAAATCTACACCACCATAATGTGTGAGACAGCTGGAATTTCATTAATTGAAATTTATTTACCAAGAAAAAAAGCCAGTAACATCCTTAATTGGGAGACAAAAGAAAACAAAGATATTATCTATGAGTCAAAGGTGCCACACATCTCAATGAGTTTCCTCAACAGACCTGTATTTATCACAGTGCATGCAAAGCAAGGAGTTGCCCTCAGGAGCTCCTTACAAAGAGCATGACAATGATGATTTGGCTAATTAATTTTCCCTACTTATTTGGAGTTGAGGAAAGTATTCTAAAATGTAATACTCAAACCCGTCAACATGAGTTTTGATTTTCTTACTTGGGGCTGTGGTGGTTGGTTGATTATTAATCTGGAAAAAGATATTTCTTGATTACATGAAATTTGTCATTTAAATAGATGTGTTTTTAAAAACACAGATGAATTCATGATGCTATTCACCTCTGCAGGGAAACATTTATATTCTCTCTCCCATCTAAGTGAGGAGCAGCAAACCTTCTCTATTTTCATCTGGGTAAGGATCCCACTCAATATTAGCCCTAGCACAGGTTCAAAATGCCAAATGCCACCAGGGAAGCCTGGGACACTGCAGAGGAGGCAGTGAAGCACCTCTTTTGCTCCTTTCTGTGAAGCACAGATCAGGCTCCTGTCAGTGAAGGTGAGCTGAAAGACCACGAACGTGTGAAGCACAAGAGCAGCGGTGGGATGTGATGACCTGAAAGGATTCTCTGATCCTTCCCTGCCACACATAAATGAGGTGGACTACAGAAGTTTTTAAAGGTACTACAGGAAAAACTTCTGGATAATATCCCCATTGCAGCTTCCCTGCACTTGTGGAGAAGTTTCTCCACCAGCATTTAATGCTTTTGGCAGTGCTTAAGACAAACTATTCACGTTTGGCACTGGGGATGGAGTGCACTGCTAACAGGTCCCAAACCCTCAGCTAAAGCCATCAGGAGAAGAGAAGGATGTTTTTCCTCAGCAGGTTAGGAGGGATTTGGAGCTGCTCATGCAGTAGGAAATCTTGCTTTGATTGCTCAATTTAACCATTCCTTATGCCCACACTTCATACTAGTGTGGAAAATCCAGTTTGGAATAGAGGCAGGCAGCTTGGCAGTGCTGGGATACAGGTTTGAAAGAACAGCATCAGCTGTGATTTTCTCATGTGCAACCTTAACATTTGCATTAGGAGAAGGCAACATGAAAATACAGCAGCAAAGATGCCTTGATGATAGGCAAAGGGAGACTGAACAGTCCCACTCAGTGCATTATTAAACTGAGGGTTACTAAATTAAAAATACACACAGCCACAGGTTACTCTAACTACTCTACTCTAATATCATGTCCGATATGGCCATTTTTGAGAGTCAGTACACTGGAGCTACTTTAACCTGGGTAAGTAGCTCCAAACACATACCTACAAATAATTTGGATAATTTTGGTGATTGATTACATTAATTTTTTCAAACTTCTACCTGGTTCAAAATGCAAAAAATCACATTATCCCCACAGGTTATTTCTTCAATATTTTATAAATACTCAGAGGAAGTGGGAAAAGTTCTAATATTTTTGGTTTTTGACAATTTACGTTTAGCATGAAGTTACAATTGCCAGCATCCATGATTCAAATACAAAAATCCACTCTATATAAGAGCACCAAAGTGGCTGTTTGACATTTACTACTTTGTCTGTGCTCAAACACAAAAGGTGGGCAAACGACACTAATAAATTTGATTTCATACAGGGATACCCTTACACCTACAAATTATTGATTATAAGAATACAGCTTTATTAGAAAATGAATCATTTTTAAAGAGGATTTGAATATTTGCCTTGTTTTCTAACTTATCAGCATTTTGCTTCCCTTCCGTTTGAATTCTGATGAATGAGTCTTATGATTTCAACAGTAAAAGTTTGCTTGCAGTTATATTTCACTGGCCTTTAAAATAACGTGCTTTCATTCCTGTCCTACAGGCAAAAGTCATTTCTGTGTTTCTCAGTTTTTGATGGAGGGAAATTTTGACCTAATTTCCTGAAACTTTAAAGGCAAAAGATGTCAACAATTCTTAAACATGTTTTTTTAAATGCAAGTACAATAAAAGGTGCTTCAATAAAGATCAATACATTAAAATTGTGGTTTATCAAATTATTTTCTTTGCAAGTGGAACCAGTCACATCCAAAAATTCTCCCTTGGGCTATACCAACATTTTAGATACAGAGTGACTATACCAATTAAAACAATTTGGGACTATTTGTGGTTTTCTCTATTACATCAGTTGGTGTCAGAGTCCTCATGGGCTTTCTCTGATAAACAAAAATTTCTAAAATATACACTCTAAATTGTCTTCTTGTCTGTCATATCTCTTCCTATGGTGAAAATAAAATAGGTCCCTTTTAGAAAACCCAGCATTTCTGACAATCAGTTTACACATGTTCCAGCATGGATTTAAAAATATGATTTTATTTTAAAAACTCTGACCTGATTACAAAAGTACAGGTTATATGGTTTAGTACTCAGAAATGAATAGTTTGTACCTGAATTAGTCCAGAGAAAAAAGTCATTGGAATTTACGGATGCTGGAGCACAGCTTGAGCTACTTACCCCTCTTTTCTTCATTTATATTCAATGAATCAAGGCTTACTGCAGCTGAGTATCTCAATTATTATTAAGTCCTTGCATTCTAAGCCACTTACATACACAGCAGAGATCAGGTCCTTCCCTAATCAAGTCCTTCACAGTTTTCAGAAAACAGGAAACACAGCGCGAACCACGCTGAGAATAAGAGCTGACACCGCTCAGACTGACAAGGTCCAAGTTATGCTAAACCAGGAAGGCATTCTGTACCTCGTCAATGAAAAATCCCCATTGTTTAGTTCTCATTTAGTGAGAAAGTCTGCTTTGTTTCTCTGATACATTTAAAGTTCTGTGTCTGAAAATATTTTTGCCTTCAGTCATGCATAGACAACATGGAGACTTGTGGATTTTATTCTGCAGTTTGATGTGCTCTCTCTTGAGCATTAACACAACAAAATACTTAGCTAGTTATAGGGATTTGCAGAAAGGAACACTCTACAGTATTTAGGAGTGAATAAAACAGTTAAATCTCATGGAATAAAAATGCTTCATTTACATTTTCATCCACTACCTATATTGTGTATCTAAACAGCTTGATTTGGAGTAGCTAAATAATTAAAACGTTTAACTAAATATATAAAATAAAATATTAAAATAGTAGTATATAATAATATATCAATATATAAACTAAAATATTTTATCAATTCTTTGTGTTCAATCTTCTGTAAAATGTATATTGAATACAGTTATTTAAGCAGCCACACCAGCACATGTAATAATTATACCATCATTTACTGCAACTACAAATAGGAAAGGATGGCAGGATACTGGCATTATTCTTTCCCACAGTGTACAGTGGGTTGTTTCAGACACTGAGCTAGGTCTAACATATAAAACATGACTTTTTTTAACAAATCAAAGTAAGGCTTACACAAAGTGAATGCAAACAATTTACATACATATAGGTGTCCCAAATTTCATGTATTCTATTTAATTCCAATGCATATTATGCTTTCACAGCTGAGTGAAGAGGACTTTTTAATACAGCTGGAAAGTGAACTGAAGAATCATGTTGGCTATAGACTACTGGACAAGCCAAGAGACCTGTAAGCCAGTTTGCTCTTCTGAAAAAAGTGTCAAAATACACAAGAGAGAGCTACATGGAATTATAGCACCTTCTGAACATTTCGTAGATCAGTGTTCACCTGGCCCAAACCAAAATATTTACATTTTTTACCTACTCATGCAAGTTTCCCTGAAATATCTCATTTCTCATACAAAGCTGGCATTTATATAAAGTAGTATTTTTGAAAAGAAAAATATGCTTTTTAGCTTTAGTAATGAATAATGAGAAACAGTTAGTGTAGGGATTATTGCCATAATTTCAAGGATTTTACTAATTCTATACATAGCTTGAAGCCATTCAGAAATGTTTCTAATCCTACTGTACATCAAAGAATTACATGAATTGTTATGCAGAAAATAAACAAAACTGGATTGTGTGAAGTAAGACACAGCCATGATGAGAGATGACACACACTTCACTGCATTTACTCCAGGATTTTTTTGCTAATCTTGTATTTCCAGACAATGTTTTGGTCCTTTAGCATACAAACTGCAGATTGGTAGCTGTGACTCAGCTGCACAAAGCAGCTCTTTTATTTTTCTTTCCTGGGGCACTCCTTGTCCAGTACCAAACTCATTTCACTTCACCTCAGCTGCCACTGGCAAACTCACCAGCAGTGCAGAAGAACCAAGCTACGATGTGACATGAAGCAAAAACAGAGGCTGGACCTGCAGTTTACTATATGCAAAAAGGACTTCTAACACCACTTCACCTGGACATAAGTCATATTTACTTTTTAAAGAGTAAACCTCTATCTACCACCCTAATGTGGGCCACCCATTTCAGCTGCATTCCTCAAAGTAAATTTATTTGTTTAAGAGAAATGTCACCAGTGATGGTACTGTATATATATATATATATACACACACGGCTCAATACCGAATGCTTTTTTTAACAGTTTCGTACAATTTCTAATAAAAGGCCCAATTTTTAGCCACATTAACAAACCGACCCCCACACCAAGTTGCCACAAATGCCTCAAACAACTGGGCATTACTTGTGGGCATATTGCTATTTCTGCTAAAAATTCCCAAGGCTATGATGCAAAAATTTGCACACATCAACCAAATTTAGGATATGTGAAAGTCTCCTTAAATATCTGGATTTCCACAGAGGTGGTTTTGGAGGGCTGTGCTTTAGCTTGGTGCTGCAGACAATTGTGCCAGCGCACAGTGCTTGGCTGCTGTGCTTCCTAATGCAAAATGACATGGTACATTATTTGCCACATCAGGAAAAGCAGAATCCATGCCCTAAGGCAGAACATCCTGAGTCATAATTACTCAATTACAATGTTTAAGTTCATCCACTGTTGTGTGAGCACTGTGAAAATGAGGCATAATGAAGTGGGTTACACCAGGTCTGACATTTCACCCTTCTGTCTGATCATGCTCACTTTGGGGCTTTAATTCAGTTCTGTTATATAGTTCTGTGAGGCTTATTTTTATCTCCATTTTAATATTAAACAAGAAAACATTTATGCTTGTATGTTACGGAAGTATTTCATGCTATGTCAAAAATATATTTATAATCTATCCAAAGAACACACTTAAAATATTTTAAAATATTTCAAATGTAGGGAGCTAGAGAAATAGAAGAATTATTAATTCATTATTATTATCAATGAAAACTGCACAAGCCTATCTGTACAATATTGCACATTTTTATTACAACACACTACTGTGAATACAATCGTTGGGGAATGCTATGAAGAAGAGAAATTATAGAAAAATTAATAAAAAAACCCCAACACAACAAGAAAGATTATAACCACAAGAATGTTTTTGCAAAACAAAAGCAATAACAAATAAAAAATGAATGGAAAATGTTTACAAGGTTATTTCTCAGCTGCCCAACAGTGTAGCAGACGATTTAAAACATATTTAATATTGTATGCAACAGAATCCATAGGTAGCAAAACCTCATCTCACACCCCCTTATGGAGCGAACTGCAGGAAGGAGCCCAAGTTCAGCCCTGCAGCCATGGGGAGCTCGGGGGCAGGAGCCCTTCCCCCTGTCCCTCAAGCTCTCCCTCCCTGCAGATAACACAGGAACTTGGGCTTCTGCCTTGATGGCTCCTCCCTCTCTCTTCTCCCTCAGCAGGGGCAGATGTGGGATGGTTTTGCTGTTTCCTCCAGAAATGGTGTAGGAACATCTCTTTCTGCACTCCTCCCCACCTCCACCTCCTGACAATGCCCTCACAGCCATGATGCTGAGGCAGCAGGGGCAGAATCACAGAATATCCCGAGCTGGAAGAGACCCACAAGGATCATCGAGTCCAGCTCCTGACCCTGCACAGGACAGCCTCAAGAACCACACCATGTGCCTGTTTTCCAAACTCTCCTCGAACCCTGGCAGTGCTGGGGCTGTGACCACTGCCCTAGGGGGGTGTTCAGTGCTCAGCCACGCTCTGGGCGAAGAACCTTTTCTGATATCCAACCTGAACACTCTCTGACACAGCTTCAGGCCCTTACGGGTGGTACAAGCCGTGCACTCGGTGGTGGTGCACTCTTTGGGTGGGTTCAGCAAACGTTCCCTCAGTTTAGGGACAGAGACAACAAGAACAGCATCCTTGGGAGCTGCCTGTTGGACCAGGCTGGTGATGTACTCACAACAAAAAAAGCAGAAGATTGTCACCTTCATAAGGATGAATTGATAAGCAAAACCAGAAAAGCTAGAATTTCCCACTCCTTTCCTGCAACTACTGTGAGACAATAAATATACATTATAAAAAAATTTTCTTCTTCATGGATAACGCTCAAATAGGAAATAAAAACACTGAAAATATACAGAGGATTTCTGGAAAGACAAGCTTTTCCCAGGATCCATATGCACGCCATACCACAGCAGTAACTATTGCTCAATGCATACAGATATCTACACACAGAGCACTAAATCTTCAAAGAAAGTAAGATTTTAGGAAATTTAATCTGGTTTCTTCCTAGGTGTGGGGCAAAAACTATGTGGACTTTAACAGAATGCTAAGATATATTAAGACTAAATGTACATGTACAGGTAGATGTCTCTATATTAAAGTAGCACAAAGTGTAAGGCCAAAAAAGAGGCTAAAAAGCAATTTAGCTGAAGAACAAGGATCTCAGGTATTAATTTACTGCCACAGATAGGAACCTACAACTAGTACAAGCGCAGAAGAATTCCTATGCAAATAGGGAAGGCAAGCTAGTCCTACTTTCCCTGCATATGTTCAATAAAAGGCAAACATAATATCATGGGATGAGTAAAAACCTCCTCACCAATTTTTATAGTGAGTGCTTTAGAAAACTACAAGCATTTAAAACCCAGCACTCATAGTACAGAGAAGCCAACTGGGACACGTTCTTAAACGTGACACAATCCTTGCCTCTGACATTATCCTGTGAAACACTTACTCAGGGCCCATGGCTTTTGATAACAGCTCAGCATACTGCTGCTCTTCTCCAATTTATTCTGCAAGTTTTTGATCTGCCTGCTGATTATCTCTGAGCCAGTGATTCAGAATCTGAGTTTTTCCATCCTGCATATTACCACCACGAAATTCCTAATGGAGTCTCAGTGGATAATCCCACCTTCTAACAGCATCCTGTATGTTTCCAGCAGGGCCGAGGCTGCTACAGCAACACAACAAATAGAGGCTTATATGTCACAATTCACTGCTTGCAGGGATGGAAAAATGACACAGTTTTTATATGCAACCAAGAAATAAGAATCTTCTGATACCCAGCATTGCATTTAGACACTGAATTAAGCACAGTGCCCATGTGCTTTTCGAGGAACAGTGCCACATCAAGCATTACTAGGCAAAAGAGATGCAATCAAATTGAAGGCCTCCTTATTTTGGCACATGTTACACAAAAGCAGGGCACTGGTTCAAACCCAAACTCTGAGAAAAAGATTGATTTGCATCTGCCTTCACTTTGGGAATGGGTGTGAACTCTGCCATGAAGAAGTTGCAGATGCCCCCAAGTTGTTGAGGAACAAGTTGAAAAGGGAGAAATACTGGAATTACATTCACGTTGTTGTGTTGTGTGAAGAACTTTGATAACAGTAATATGGATGGTGTGCCTTGTACCATCCATTTTGTGGGACAATCAGTATTTATCTAGACAGACTCTAGAGTAATTTGTGTGAAATGTAATCCTAAAGAAATCAGAGCAGGAAAGGACAACTACAATCCACAGAGGCATTCCTCACTCAGATATTTGCAAATTTTAAAAAAAAGTGAATATTTATAAAAGTGGCATAAAAATCAGCATCAGAGCCTCCTACTTTTCAAAAACTAGAGTACTAATACAAAGGCAGGCATCAGAAAAAGGAATAGACTCAGGCTCCAACAAGAGGTCAGTACTTTTTATTTTGGCAAAGCCAAATGATTACAATTTCTGCTGATCTCCACTGTATATTATCATTTGTTCTTTTTCATTAGTTTTGCCTCAAGAGCAGTAGCAGAATGGGAAGCAATATGTGAAGGCAAGAGAAACACAGTTCTAATAAAATGAAAGTAACTTCCATTTCACCTAACATGTCTCTTAACAAAGCCCCTCCTCATGGATGTTGACTGCACATCATCTACTCACTTTAAAGTTGAATTTAATTATATTATTATTTTTATACACAGTTTATTGCCTAAAAGCCATGAGCCAGGACTTCTCTGCATTAGCTGTTGTTCAAACAGAGGAAAGAGGGGTTTATGGTCCAGAGAGTTTAATTATAATTTTTAATTTTTGATGAAGAGTAAAAGATAATCTGAATGAGGCATTCAGGCAGTCAAAAAAGAGAAGCATTTAGCTATATAATGCAGCTCCTATTACAATTCTCAGTCTGCCTTCAGAAAACACCATTACCAGATACACTGAACATTGCTATAAAGTGACAGTAAATAGGATGAGAATCTCTTTAGGTATAAATGCCTGAACTACTACTAACCTCAATGGAATAATGTCTATTTATAAGAGAATTCCAATTTACTACCAGAAAAAAGGTGGTATCAGGATAAAAAAAAAAAAAAAAATGCAGCCAAACAAAACCCACACACACAGACAACAGACTGTAAATTACTAACATCCATTAAAAGAGATGTTTTTTTCCTGTAACTGCAAAACTAATTTTACTTCAAACTAAAACAGAACTAGTAATTACCATTACTGCTCAACTGCTATATTCTGGACCCAAAGTCTCCCTGAAGGTTCTGGGTTGGTAAAAAAGAAATCTGGTGTTGGCTCTGTGCTTTTCCAAGAGTAGAAATATTGAATTGCTCACCTTTGCCTTCCCAAGATCTTTATTTGCTGCCTCCAAAGGACATCTTTGAATTCAAAACACAATGAACTATTCCTGTATCAGCAATTTCCAAAGTTACTAAGAACATACTCGGGTAAAATGCATTGTCACAAGTTCCACATACTGACACACTATACTTTCACAATTGCTTGAAAACATTGAAAATGTAAGATAGATGTAATAAATGTATTTATTGTACTGATAGAGCTAACCAAGTATTCATCAATATTGAATTTTAAATATAACAATGAACTCTGTTATAAGCCAATAACCAGATTCCCAAATGAATAACTCCTGCAAGAAGGAAAATGCAAGTAGAGAAACCTTGCAACTTGTGAGATTGAATTTTACAAGTATTTCATCAGAATCTGAAATTTTGACAGATTCCATTTCAAAATAACTCTGATCTTATATGAAAATACCAATGGTCTGGGGTTCTGCTCCCTCATGATGGATATCAACATTTCTTTAAACTCATTAAAATATATCAAGATGAATTGTAAGAGGGAGTAAATTGCTTACATAGTCACTATTCTCATTAAGTAATCTGTTGAGCGAAAGAGGAAAACATATTTTCAGGAATTAAAAAAATAATAGCAACTTTTAAAACTGTGCAAGACAGAAGTGGATCTAGTACAAAAACTATTATTTTAATAACCAACCTTTTTTTTTTCAGGATGTGCACACAATAGTTTTGAGATCCATCTTAAAAATTATTTTAAGATTTAATAATTATATGTAAGTGAAAATGAACATGCAAAGAGCTAACACCACCACTGGGTGATATCATCTGAGTCTATTACTCAGTAGAGAATATCAAGAAATAATTGTCCTGAAAACTCTCATTTTAATTGCTCTGCACAGCCCTGGAAACTGAGTTTGGTGCCTCTAGTATTAAGGACCATATTCAATTCTGAAAATGAAGCAAAATGTATCAGGCTGATGATAAAGAAATTTTAAGCACTGAGCCAGGGTATGTTAAAAAAACTTCCAAACAAATGGGAACAATTTTACTCTATCCAATGACAACGAAAGGAACACATCACATGTTTAGCAGTAAAAGAATATTTATGCTCAGGAGCAAGACATGGGGAAGTTGTTCAAGGTTGGAATTCAAGGCTGGAGAAGATCAGGACATCCATGAGACCTGGGGGAAGCATCAGGTGCTGAGGAATACCAGAACACACCAAAGGCTTTAAGTTTATACAGAAAAGGATCAGTATCTACTGCTTTCTAATCCACAGGTGTGATTACAGGTAACATTGGGCTGCCAGGCACAGACATTTTTCTAGTATCCCCTTCTTTGGCACATTTTTCTCCATTTCCCATCAACTTTCCACCTTACAGAACCAGCTACAGTCAAAAGATATAAAGTCAATTTACATACACAATTCACACACTTTAAGTAAAAACATCCTGTGAACTTTCCAAGATACTGCTCTAAGTGTCCCCTTATTCCAAATTACGGAGAAAAAAATTATTTAATAGACACCATTACTCCCTACCTCCCCATGACCAGATTGATTTAAAAACACACCACAACCTCCCTTCAGAGTGCTCAGGTTTTAAATTTGTTTGTATTGGTTCTATCAAACTTCTCACGGCATGTCTAGTCTGATTTAAAAAGTATTTGACCAATTTTCAGAAACTTAACATCTCTGTGGTAATAAAGAGTTGTTTAGGTAAATCAGTGCTGTAATGGAGGATGAGCATCAATGAGAACTTCAGGAGTGACTCTTGTCTCTTCATTATAATTACCAGATGTGTCTAGAGACATATGTTTATCTCATTATATGTTGTTTGTCACGTCAGACTACAAGTACTGGCTGCAGAACAGTAAATCTGGGCCTGAGTGATTAATAAATGTGCTTTAAGTTTCACTCTGTGAAAAGTATTGTTGCAATTATTTTTTTTCACCTGAGTGCCTGTTGTATAAAAGCTTATTTTGTATGCCTAGAACCCCTTGTACAAAACACAGTTTTAACTTTTTAATAGTTTCATAAAGGGAGAGAGGGAGAAATAAAAAGATACATTATGCAAAAAGACCTGAGATGTCTTTTTTTTTTAAATACAGAAGACATCACCCTTTCTTTTCCTTTTCACTAGATTTTAAAGCATGGCATAAAGTTGATTTAAGAAATTTAATTTTAGACTGCAAATCATTTTAGATTCTAGACATGGGACAAGTATTTTTTAAGCCCACTGGATAAAATATACTGGGTTTGGTGCCTTGAAAAAATAACAGGGAAAGTGGATCCTGCCAGGATGAACATATTACATTGGCATGAGAAAAGGACAGAACAATGCAGTTGACACCCGCTTAGCATCTGGGGTTAACTGCCAAAAACAATGCATTGCTTATTAGGATCTGACTGAAAAGCTGATCCTCTGTCCTGGGCCACATTATTCATTTGCTTAAGCCAAACAGGCTCTTCATCAGCTGTCCTGCCTTATGTTCTAATTCCCCTGGAAATGTATGGTAATGATAGTCCTTCTAACAGATGTTTCTTTAGACTCATTAACTTCTGAATCTTCTTGTTCGTTTTTTACACCAAAAGTTAGTTTATTAGAACAAACAATTAGGGGAAAATCGAAAAACACAAAGAGCTTTCGTCATGATACTTAACTCCAGATACTGATACAGAGTGAATACATGCAGATGCTAATAAAGTACGAGACAGAAATTGTCTTGAGCCACGAGGGAGTTCCCCACATCTCAAGAGACAAAGATACCCTGTGTGGCTTCCAGCAAAACATCATAAATCATCCCTTACCAAAGACTCCAGCAGCAACTGTCCTGGTTACTGACAATAACTAAAGGCACAAAGCACTTTGATGATATTTGCCTGAGGGAAAGTTATTTGGTGAGCTAAAACTACACGACGGGGCTATATAAATAGTGCTACAGCAACAGCTTTGAGGAAAACATTAAAGTCTTGATGAATTCATGAACAATGACTGAAATAAAATAATCAGAAGAATGAAACACAGCTATGGCCAGGATTTACTTTATGATACATAGAACACCGTAAGTGGCAGACATTATATATATGTATGTATGTATACCTATATATATGTATCTCAGGCAAATGGTGATTGTTGGGGATGGTGATGTGCAGGGCCAGGAGTTGGACTTGATCCTTGTGGGTCCCTGCCAACTCAACTTAGACTTATCTGTTGAATTACTACCTAAAATTCTGATACTAAGGGATGGTACAATTTATTTATAAAAAACCCAACCAAAACATTCCTGCGAAGGTATGTCATGACACTTCACTACCATGTACAAACTGAATAGTTGTTGATAAAATCTGACAGTTTTCTAATATTTTAATATAACCTGTGAGAGGAAATGAAATGTAAAATGTTGTTCCTAGCATGAAGATTTTTAAAATCACATTTGTACTCCTATAAACACTCAGATTAAAAAAAAAAAAATTCCATGATCTCATCTGAAGACTGACAGTAACATGAAGCCATAAGCTACATAAACAAAAGGAAAAGGAATCTTTTCCAACTAAGCTATGCAGTAGCTTTAAAAAACTAATTATTAAAAAAGAACACCAGCTTTAAAATGTAAGATACCAACAGGTGAAATGGAGCTACAAAAGCAACACTTGTCACTGGCTTCAGATCTTCTGATGGAAACCAACACTAGTCACAGTTCAAAAATTCTAGTTCTAAACTAATGTCCTGTCAACCAGTAATTCTTGCCATTCTGCTAAATAAAAGTTATTTATGAGATGAGAAGAACAGTGTAAGGATATATCATCAGAGGTAACCTACGACCTCTGGTGAAAATATTCCATGGGCTTTTGAGCTGATTGTTAGTTGGGTTTTTACCTGGAAACAGAAAGTGAAAGGTCTTTTCAACAAATAGTAACTTCCTTTTCTATCTTGTGTTTTGGTTTTGTTTACCATCTGGAATATCATACAATTGTAGGTACCTGACACTTTTCTTAGAATTTATTATGATAAGTTACTTTTAAGGAAATCCATCCTCAGGTTCAGAAGCAGCTACAGGGTGCACTTCCACCCACCAGCAGGGCAGCAGCCTATTACATTTCATTAACAAAGCAATTAAAGTCTTTTGAAAGCAAGAAACAGTTTTATATGTATTTGATAATCTTGAGTAAAGATGACAAAATACCATGTGAGTGAATGTCTGTGATGCATTTTGGAGTCATATAACAATTTCTCCATGTTTAGGTCCCACTAAACAATCAGGGTATGGTTTGTTTTATGCATTTACATGGGGTGTGCACTCCCACCCTGAACAAGGCAGCATTGTGTTATCCTCAGTTACTAAGAATCACATGCAGCAGCATTTCTCACTTGAATGAGCTAGCAGGAGATGGTGGGCCACGTGTTTTCCTTTGAAATACACATACTGAGCACACAAAAATCCAAAATCTTTTACAGTCTGGTTGATCATCAGCTGACTGGTCAGATCACTGGGTAAATTTAAGACAAGTAAAACAAATGAGTTCTGTGTCCTAGGGCTTACTCACACTCTCAAGACATCGAGTTCATGGAATTACAAAAAAGTTATGCCTGCCAATGACCCTACTGCATGTGAGTAGTGCTAAGAAGAAAGGCTGAAATAGCCCATTTTTCACCACTCCTGCAAAACATCTGACTTGCATTCACTACACAAATCTGTATCTGCTTATATACAGCTGTCAAACATCTTTGCAGGGACAGATGACTTATTTCAAGTAGTTTGTCCCACTTTCTTTTCAATTAAAATAGAAAAAGGCATTCACATTTCATAGTCAAGAACAAAATTGCAATCATCAAACAAAAAATTTAAAAAAAAAATGCAAGCAGACCTCATTGTAAGGGCAATTAATACAAAATTATGTCTGTCTGATTAGCAATCTAAGCTTTTATGAGTGAAAAAAAATGGAAACACCAGTTGAAGTGCAACTCTGAATATCCAATGTCCACAAACTAAAACACCCCTAGTGAGGCACAGCATTGTAATGGCAGCACCTATAAGTACCATTTAGAAGGCCCAATTTCATTTCCTCAGCACCAAATGTCTTACAGACACAGACGTAAAAAACAAGTCCTGCCTCAAAGAGCTCCCAATATAGGCACAAATCATAGAAAACAGGTGAGTATCACAGGACCAAGCATTGCTGTTGGTAAATGGACAAGAGCATGGCAGAGATACCAGAACTGAGTCATGAAAGCATCACACTGTAGCTAAAGAAGCAGATTTAACACACATTGAGCCTGAGGAATGTTCACAAGAAACACTTTCTGCCTTTTTTTTTTTTTACAGTAGAATAATTGTAGAGACTATGAAAACATAGTAAGTGTACATATATAGTGAATTTTTACTCAAAGTTCCCTTTCTTTGACTGAATGTAAGTGCCACTGATCAGTCCCCAGACTTAGACAGAATAACAATTTAAACCAGCACTAAGCGTGCGCATGGCTAAACACAACAGAGAAGAAAAATATCTGTCTGCATTTTTTCCTCTCTTTATGCTGTGTTATGTATTAGGCAAATGTGTCTGTTAAATTTCATTTTCACAGATAAATGTGTATTATCAGCCATTAGGCTCTTAGCTTCACTGCCTTACCAAAAACTCCCATTTTGTTTAAAATCAGGCTGTGAAGACTGACAGAAAGTTCCCCTTCAGTATACTTATCAGTAGGTACTGTCCTTGCAAATATTCTAGAAACTTATCTCATCTGCATAATTTCTTTTCCTAGTTACAGAGGGATTAAATAAAAATGTACATTCCAGCTTCCAAAGTAAGCAGCCAGGTATTTTCTCAGCTATTTCATTAAGCTAGAAACCTTGTAGAGGCATTTCTCAAAGGCATGGTTTAAATGGAAGTCACTTTAATGACGAAAGAAACTTTACAGATCAGATATTTTAAGGACTAATTTTAAACTGTTCCTGACATTGTATAAAACCACAAAGACTTCTGTAATTAATGACTGCTATGCCAAGGGAGGAATTATTTCAGATTATATTGATCCTGTTTATTAAACAAATTATTTGTATAGTATTTAAAAAATACTTTTACTGCAGCTTGCACTTTCTACCTCTTATAAAATTATCTGGTAAACAGGTGTGGCAGTAATAGGATTAAACTCTGGACAGCACTTCCTTTTGGCTATCTCTAATCACAGTTAAACCTTACTCCTCACTCATCCACTCGTTATGGGGGCACACATTCATCTCTCAGATTAGCTGCACAACGAGTTTTGGTGCCTCACTTCAGAAAATTAGGACCACGTAGAGGTTGGTACATTATCTGTGATGCCTGATTTAGTCAGAAGCCAAGGTACAACAGGGCTGGCCTTGAGTTAATTGCAATCAAAACTAAAAATTCTGGTGGAGAAAAAAAAAAAGTAATTAACATGAATACAAGTGAAAACTTATTTCTAGAAGTACATTATCTCACAAAATGCCAGACTAGCAAGTAATAGCACAGTCATGGTGTAGTAAAATTAGGTGCTACCAAGTATTTTTTTGTCAAATAGTATTGTTAAATGTTTACAAAATAATTACAAAACTAAGCATTAAAATAAACATAAAAATCATGCATGTTTATCTGAAAATAAAGTTTAGTAAATGTATAAAGTAAATATTCTGTAAATATTTACTTTGATAAAACTAATTTTTGACTAATTCTAAAGCAAATGATGATACCTTGCAAACCAGGTGGCAGAAGAGCAAGACGAGCACAGAAATGCAGGTTATTTAAAATTAAATATTTTAATACAAAAGTATACATGAAGAAAATTCCATTAGCTTCAAAAAAATAATCTGTGATGTACTTTGCTGCCTCACCTGATAAATCTATCCTGTGTCAGTTTTCATTCAACAGTTAATATTTGACTACACTAAATTAAATTACAGGTTGGTAGTTCACTCACACATCTTCTTGCCCTTATTTCTGTCTGTCTTAAAGCTGTCTCATTCATCGTAGTGAAAGAAGACAATTATTTGTCTACAGATCAATCTCTGTTTTTTATACATTCTTGAGAGGGCCTATCCCTTCCAAAATAAATGGATTGGAACAAAACAGATCTCCCCCTTTTCTGATAAATTCCAGTGGCTGAAGATTCTATGAC
>WEKY01020784.1:44893-58211 GCA_013390045.1 Picathartes gymnocephalus | reverse complement strand
TATTTAATATATATATATATATAGCTTTTATTGCTTAAAGGAAGTGGACATTCATAACTTTGTTAGTTATAACAATCTACAGTCTCAGGCTGTTGAATTTAGGATATAAAGCTGTTTTCAACTTTACATACTATACAACCAAGTAAAGTAAACACCTACTTGGGCTAGAGCAGAACTGCAAACAACCCAACCACTTGCTTTCATAATCTGAATTCAGCACCTGTTATTGCTCCATTGTTATCCAGTAGTATACTGGGTCTGGCTGGGATGGAGTTAATTTTCTTCCTAGCATCCTGTATGAGGCTACAGCTATGATTTGTGACAAAACCAGTGTTGGTAACATGCCACTATTTAGCCACAGCTCAATGGTGCTTGCATAGAGTCAAGGCCTTTTTTGTCACAATGTGCCCCAGTGCAAGCAGTTTGGAGTGGGTCAGAGTTTGGGAGGGGACACAGCTGGGACAGCTGACCCTGACTGGCCAAGGAGGTATTCCATGTTGTATAACAGTATGTTCAGCAATGAAGCAGGGAGAGAGTCCTTCCAAGCTAACCATCACCTGGAAAGTGGCTGAACATCGGTCTGCTGGTGTGAGGTGGTGGGTGATTGCCTTTACATCACATGGTTCTACCTCCTTTTTCTTTACTTATTAGTTGGTCTTTATCAACCCATGAGGTTTTTTCACTTTTGCTGCTCCAATTCTGTCCCCCATCCCACTGTGGGGAGAGGGAGTGAGAAGCTGGATGAGGCTTAGATACCAGCCAGATTAAAAGCACCACTAATATTGGATGCTTTCAAATATTTCAGTTCAGCAGAATATGGTATTCTGGACTAACAAAATATTTAGTGTTACAGTGTACAGTTTGCCCTGGTACCAGGCAAACTGTCTGTCAAATATCTCAACCAATAGAATACATCTCATGTCACTGATCAAGGACAACCCAGGTGACAACTCAAGCCAATGAAGAAACAAGCCGGGAACTTTGAATCAATCCCCCTTTAAAAGAAGCTTACAGTCTCAATAAACCAGTTCAGTTCCTTCTTTTGTTACTTACACCATGGGGCTCATCTCCTTGCTTTATCTCCTCCCAGACCCTACACCCATAATATAGTACTGAAAGCTTCCAGCTTCAACTTTGATATTGCTGTCAATATTCAACTTTATTCTCTTTATTATATAACAAAGGTGTGGGCTAAGTATTCCTTCCTTTTTCTTTTCTCATTTTTTAACTCTGTTGACAATGTTTCAAGACTTTGATCTCAAATGTATTTCTTAAGTTTTATCTGCCAAGGAAGTGTGAGAAGGCTATGGATTTTGAGCATGCCATGTACTAGGATCAAAAAGGAGGGTCCATGTACCTAATCTACACAGAAATTAGATAGCATGGCCTGCAGTGTCTGTATATAAATGTCTTCATTTCAATGCTATGATTATGTTACACAAAAACTGGAGACTAGGGCAGAAAATGTGACCCGGCATTTTATTTTATTATATATACAGCATTTCCTGAGTTATCCTGAGAAATCTCTTCTAGTACACAATAGACTGTATTGCTCTTTCTCTACACTGTACAGAAATAAACACTTCAACTTTATAGACAGTATGTTCATCAGTGGTCTGGAAGTAAGCATAAAATCATCTCTTGGTAATGTTTGCTGATAGCACAAAGGCCAGCAGAGTGTTAAATGGTGATAAGTTGTAGAATAAAATGCAGTAAGCCTTGCTGACTCCACAAAGTACGTTCTGACTCAGCTAACTGAACACTTACTCATCAAGGAACAAGGGATCGAAGCCATATTGTCAGCACGGAGAATTTTGGCCTATAATTAACTGATCAGGGGTCACGTAAGATGGGCAATTGAGTAAGCAGTCCCATTGAGCACTTGAACATGAATGTAACAAGTAGGAGTAATTATGAGTTACAAGTTACATCTTTGTATATGGCATTGGTCAAGCTGATGCTGGAAGAATTCATCTAGTCCTGGTGTCAGCATTTTTGAAGGGATATGGAAACATTGAAGTAAGTTCAGAAAACAGCCACAAAAAAGTACTTGCTTGAGGAAGTGGGGAAAATGCCTTCTGGTGAGAGACTTGGAAGCTCATTTGGTGTAATGTCTAAAGGAAAAATCTGGGAGCTGGCTTGATTCTTTAAGGAAAAATACTTAGAAAAAAATTGTTTTTTCCTAAGGGACTCTAATCTACCTTAGAAGAACATAATTTGAACCACTAGCAAAAATCTGAAGGTACGCAAATTCAGATGACAAAGAATGAGTTCTGAACAGAAAAATGCTTACCCGTGAAAAAAGCTCTAAATGTCCCTAACAGGATAGGATTTCTTTAGTCAACACTCAAGCACAGCAGTATCATAAGAGGACAGACTCGACCAACTCAAGTTCCCTCCTGACTTTATGAAGTCATGAACCTATGTGCTTTATAACTACAGAAGAGAATAGAAGTCTCACAAACCTGTAACTTTCATCACTGGATCAAGTAGCACAGGCCAGGAAAATCAACGTACATTATCAGAGAGAGCATGGAGCTAAACTGAAGGAAGCATACTGGGGTGTGGTGCCAACTTGCTTTCATAAGGAGGTCTCAGCTGAAATCTGAGGAACTAATTCTACTGCCTGAGAGCACTTATTTTTTAATTGGTGATTTGGTGTCTTTCCCCCTTCTGTTTGGGGTTTTGAGTAGTGAATTCACTGTGCTTACATGATGTTTTAGGCCTGTCTCTCTACCTCCTGCAGTTTCTAGCTATGATGAATTTCTCAAAATTAGAGAGGAAGCCTGTCATCCAGCTCTGCTTAATGCAAACACAATCAGAAGTGCAGTCTTGCAAATGGTTTAAATCAACACAACCAGGCTCATTATTTAGCTTGTTTGCTGTTTTCTGGGGGGAAATCAGGACAAGTTGCTTTTAAAATTCTTATATGTAACTTAGGCCCTATTCTTACCTCTCTTGTTCAATGCTAAATCCCACAAGAATTGAATCTGAAGAACAGACTTCAAGAGACAAACACATCATTCACTCTGGAGTTCTTTATCCATCTAACAAGTTACTTTTACAGTGCTACTACTTTTTCAGCATTGGGTGGTTTTTCCTTTTTTTAGTACGAAAAAAAGATTAATACTTTCCTGTGGATACTTACCCCAGCATATATTTCCTTACACAATATTTTTATGTTGGTAGAGTAAGCCTATTTTTTCCCATGTTTTATGACTCTATGAAAGCTTGAAAACTACAGAAAAAAAGTTAAAGAAGAGCTCCCAAAAAAGTTTGGTGACTTAACTTGGGCTCCAAAGCTGTGGGTTCAAAGCCCATCTTGGAGCTTGAACTGGCAGGCAGTAACACTCAGTTTAAAGACTCCCTGTTGGATACATCATTCAAGTGAAAACACAGACACGGTCTGTTTTTTTATCTAATGGAGGAATTCTCTCTTTCCAAAAGTCTCCTTCTCTCTACAAAAGGATATATTATTTTCTATTGCAATCCCAAAGACATGGATTTAAGGTAGGGAGTTTGCTTGCCTCGTAGGGGAATTTGTCCTTAAGCCACAGAATAGCATAGCCTGTAGTGAAGCCTGCCCCAGTGCAGGTGTTACTTTTCTTCCCACCTTAATAATCAGAATCTATTAGCAAGGCTTAGCATATCCAGATCGATCTTGCTCAAGTTGTTATGTCTGTCCAGTTCCATTAGCACAAAACAGGGTTCTGCAGTGTACAAGGTGCCCCAACTCTCCCCTGCCCCAATTCTGTTTTTTTGTTTCACATACACTGAAGAACCCCGCAGGCTGATTTTAAGACATCTCTGGGCACTCTGCAGAAATGAGCAGAATTTTTCACCACATGGACAGTTAATATAACTCCATATTTTATAACTTCTGTGATTTACAACTACTATGATTTATAACTACTGTGCTGGAGTTATAATACTCAAAGCTTCCTCATAAACTATAGTCACTAAAGCATCTTGCATACCTTTCAGATGCCTACAATGCTTCTAGGTTGGGTTAATTTTATGAGTTTTTCTGTAGTGGAAGTACAGAGGGAAGCATTTCCAAAGGCTCATTCCTCCTGTCTATTTATTTAGGAGATGATAAATTGTGCTCTAGAGATACCTCTCTCTTTCTGCACAAAACAATGAACTTTGACTATGTAATTGGTGAACTCAGGGTTAAGTGAGAATGGGTTCATCCACTAATTACTAGCCTGCCATTTCTTAGGCAACCAACAGTTTATTGGGGGTTTTATTAAAATAGAAGATACAGCTGCTTATGAAACAGTTAGCTTTGTAAATAGGGATGGTTCAAGGTTTTGCAAGAGCACTGGCAGTAGTGACGCATGCTGGCATTTGGAGACATTTTGCAGTGTTTGTAGGAGATAACACCTCTGTAGATCAGATATATCTAGACCTGGATAAGTGGTAAAAGGATCTTGCAGCACTGATTTGAGGAGTGGAGTTCTGAGCAGTCCAATTCTCGGTAATTATTCCTCTCCAATGAAAGTCAAGAGTTTTGTTAGCTTGAGGCTGGGCACAGAAATCTAGCCATATTTAGCTCTAAGGGAATATGTATTTCACTGGTTGGTAAAGGAGACAGTCATGAGGATGTCCTGAAACTAAAGGAAGAAAATGTTTCAAAGTGGAGGGACAATTTAAATTTTTTAAGCTCCACTTGTGTTAGCTCCTTCTTGGCTTCTAGTGTATGAAAGCTTCTTGGCATGTGCCCTGCCTGGGGTCGAGTAGGACGTGGGAGAGATTGTGCTTGGATGTCTGGAGTACTACCACTTGGGGGGGAAAATGTGTAGCATTCCAGCAGATATAATTAATGACAAGTGTTGTTGTCTTTCTCCTGTGCCATCCACCCAATGGCTGCCTGGTGCTGACCCCTTGCTGTCCCGCTGACCTCTCTAAAGTTTATTTTAAAAAGGCATCCTTACTTTCCCAAACTTTTCAGCTAGGCTTCCCTTGGGCTTCTTGTTCAGCCTATGCCCACAGACTATGCCTGTGTCCACTACTCAGTGATCAGACACAAGTGTTTCCATTAGAGGGATGATTAATGGAAACTTCCTTGGGAATGGGAAAGGGAGAAGTGGGTAATACAAGTCAAGAAATGTGTTAGAGCTGAACAAAGAAACTTTGTTTCAAAAATAACTTATTTTTGAAGTGTGCTGCAAATTGTCCTTAATAGCTTGGGTCCTGCCCATATCAGTAAAATGCTGCAGTTGTTTCCACAGGGGTGGGCTTGAGAAAAGTTTATGCTTTCAACCCCCTTTGTAGTGAGTGACCACATCAAATAATTCCATCGGCTGAACTGTCTTCTTTGTTGGCAGATTTAGTAGATATGAGGTTTAATGCTGCATAGTGCAGGTGCATGGAATTTTCTACATCTAAATGCAAAGTAATAAAACAATGACTGAAGAGCATAGAGGAATCCAAACTGGCTATTATGAGAGTGCAGCTGTCAAGTTACTTGGTAGCATTCTCCAAACAGAAAACTGCATAAGTCCTTCATTTGCATGATGAGGATCACAGATTTTGTCTGATCTCAAGCTTCTCCTCACTCTCTGCTCACCCTTTTCCAATTACAGGATGTTAGAGGCAGAAACCTGTTTCTTACATTCCCCTGAGACACCATGTTTAGCTCTTTGAATGTCCAGGGATGGGATTCACCCTGTCAGCCAAAGCAACCTGCAGATTGAAGCAGCGCAGCAGTGAAATGGGCACAATGACTGATATTTCACTGCTGAGGGAACTGGTAAAAAACATTAATTAGGGACAAAGACTAATAAACTTGAGAAGAGACTAGAAGCTCTGTGCTGCTGCTTCCCAGGGAAAGCAGAAGGCAGGAGTTTCTAGCAGTACCAAGTAGGACCTTCCACGGTGCTTTACAAGGAAGAAGCTTTGCTGTTTTCCAGGAGAAATCAGAACTTTTGTTGCTTGCTCTTTTTAATCTAATGGTGTATTAAGAGCTTTGAAGAGACCACAGTAGAAAATGTTACCTTCTCACAAAGCAAACAGCATGGGTAGCAACTCTGCCTGCCGAACATTGCTGTTCATCAGAAACAAGCAACTCTGACTACTTGGTAAGTTGTTATTTAGTATGTGCACATCATATTCTCTGTGGAGTCAATTTTTCAAGGCTAAATCTTGATCCTGTTGCCAAATCAGAAAAACTGAGCAGTTGCACTGTAGGGCAGCAGGGAAACTGCTGCATGGGGCTGGAACTGCTGTTTTGCAAGTCTGAAGCTCCTTTGCCATCTGTACAGAAGCAAATATATTCATTCCATGTTTACCCCATCAGGCACGATGTGCCTGTGCTGGCTGGGACCTCCACGTGCCTGTGCAAAGGGAAGGCCTGCCCCTCCCCTGCATAGCAAAGGCATTCTGCTTTTGTGACATCTGGGCCACTGCAGCTGTTATAAGGAGGGGTTTGCTCTTTTTAGAAATAATTAGCCAAGTAAGCATGTTGTTTATTAAAATATGCAGTTGTAAAGTTGTAACTCTGATATAGAAAATAGCAGCAAATTATTCTGAAATTTGTGGAAGATTTCTTCTTGTCTCTACTCTAGTGAAGAGTGAGAGTCATATTTGATTGAACATGTAACTCAAAAAATACATTTTTCACTTTTGTATTTTGTCTTTAGAATTCATAATAATTTATATTTAGTTATAAAAATTGTAAGTTAAAATTGCATATGGAAAATCATATAAAAATATTGGAGAAAATTATTTGACTTTAGCTCTTCATATATGATGAGCTTTGATGTAATCACTACAGCAGTTAAAACACGAGAGAGCTAGTGATCATGAAGAACAGATAGAATCTTTTTTCTTATGTTTTACCAAAAACGCTGTTCAGGTACAAGTGTGTTGGTAACTCAATGTGCAGCTGCTAGTAACACTGGTACCAGTAGAACAGCTTTTAGTCAGGCATGATATTGCAAATAAGACCTGAAAAAGATTGAAGGTTATCAATATAGCAGAATAAGAGGCATATCTGACTATATGAAAGAACAAACTTTGTGTAAATTCTGCAGAACATACTTCCTTAAGAATGGGAATTTAATAATTTTAGTACAAAATATTTTGCCGTCTTCTTAGCAAGTGCTCTTTCACAGTCTGTTAAGTATAATAATTATTAGATTTTTTTTCTCCAAGATTGTTGAGTTTTTGTCAGCTACCATTTTTCATTTCTTCTCTTTATACTGAGATTTCTTTGCAGCATTTGAATGATTGATATTCACTGTATTGCTAATTGTTGCACCCTTACTGGAGAAGACTAACAAACTTTGTCAGTTCATTATTGCTTCTTTTGTTTTCTTTTGTATGATTAATGCCCATTGTTGATACCAAGTTACAGTTCAGCCAATTGTGGCTTAGAAACAAGACTGAAATTAATGTTAGGGAAATACAAATTATTAACCAATTTGCAGGGGTGGCTGATTCTAATGAAGTGAGTTTCTTTACTAAATACATTTGAATATCAAATTCCTCTATGGCATAAGTAGAAAGAAAGGAATGCCAGAATATTTGAAAATGGGCTTGCATTGTATCATTAGCTCCTTATTTCAGTGAAACATTTTTTTAGCCTTGTGGAATCTAAACTGAGTAGAAACAGTGCAAAAAATGTCATAGACCCCACCTTCAGGGCAGTTGGGTTAGTCCACTGCTTTAGCATCCTTAGCACTGTGTGTCTTGAATCTCGTGAAGCCTCACCTAAGGGGTGCATAGAGATTTACACTTTCTAGGCCATATCTACAGAAAGAACTGGACCCTTTCACATCTCTTCTAGACAGGCACATGGTGTTTTCAGGTCTAGAACAGTTTGCTTCCAAATGATAGGCAAGGAGCAAAACTACAGTTCTGGGGTAGAAATGCGGTCTACAGGAACACTGTATTGTACTGATAGAACAGAAAGGTTTTCAGCATTGGATCTTCTCTTTTGGTGAGTAGTACACAGGAAAAAAACCATGCTGTTTTGCATATGTATTTCTAAAAATGAAGGTGAATGTGTTCACATAACAAATAAGGAGGACAAAATGATTTTCATAGAGGAGCAGGTTGACATACATAAAGCACTGGGGTCCATTAAGAAGTATTTTCCTTTATGATTGGTCCCAGGCTCACTTTCATTTAGCTGAATGTGTTTGGCACTACACAAGAAAATCTATCTCTTTTATCCTCAGTGTAGGGATTAAGTTAAGTTCTTTCTCTAAGTTTTAAAAAAGTTTTCCTCATTTACAGGGAAAATGGATGGTAAGCATGAAAGTATTCCTTACTGATGGTTCTTCCAGGGACTTGCTTTATTTTTTGTTAGAACCACTGTAATACTATTCTTTGCGGACTGACATTAGTTTACATCACAGTTTGGATGATCTTCTCCAGTTGTATAATCACAGACCAGCATGGGGAGTCCGTGGGTGGTTTTAAGAGATTTTCTAGGTTTCTTTGTTTTAGGAGTTTAGTGTCCAAACATTATATGATTTGTTTATACTGATTTCATTGTGAAGGAAAGAATAAGTCTGATCTCCTCTTTACTGTAACTCGATAGCATGACAGTTATCTCAGCCATGGTTTCAGTTAGGTCTTATTCGTGCTTGAGGAATATTACTGTTTAATATGCATAAAATTATGCATGTATTTTCTCTGCTTCTGGTAGCAGCCTTAGAACTCTAGTGTTTCCTTCATGATCTGATTTTATTGTTTATGCAACAGCTAACATTATTAAATCCTTAGAGTCAGCTGAGACTGGACATAAAGTTTTACTCTCTACTATCGTTTAACTTATATTAATATTTTGGCTTTTATTCTATGTTGATTTTAATTGAATTAATTTTACTCTGTGATGGCACAGTAAAATTGCTTGTATCCTGATGCTGGAAACCCTCTTGAAGGGTTTGCATACATGTGTGGGCTTATTGCATCATTTGCATAAAGAGAGCTTGAATAGTGAAGGATTATTATTATTATTAGTATTATTATTATTATTATTATTATCATTATCATTATTATCATTATCATTATTATCATTATTATTATCATTATCATTATCATTATCATTATTATTATTTATCTTTATAAAATCTTTTATTAAGATAGCTATATATTTATTAACATGCCTTATACAGAAGAAGGTTAAATGGCACAGCATCCTGAGGGCTTTCCTTCTTAGCTGGGGTTGGATAGTTGCTAGTGGTTTCCATTCTTTACACAGTAACATAGACTTACTTAGGAAACATGAACTCAGACACTGCTCTTCCCACAGCCTTCAGGTATTAATAATTACATATCACAGGAGACTGTGTAAATGCATATGCAGCTATTTATTTACCTTCCCAGATAACCAGAGCCTTCACATAACAAAACCTTAAAATACTCAGGATTGCACAGAGAAAGGATGAGAAGGAATATTATTGCATCATACCAGTTAAAGAAGCCTCCAAAAGCAGAAGTACTGGATTGCAATTCCTGCTTTCATCACTTCTGAACTTACTGCTAAAATACCAATTAGATAAAGAACAGAAATTATCTAGGGAGCATGGGGTGATCCTCAGGACAGTTCAGTAGCTGCTGTGATCAGCCTGTGGAGTCAGACTCCTCCTTTTCTTTGATCCATGTATGTTGACTTATTTTTGTTTGTAACAGCTGAATCTTTCCTATCACTGATCCTGGAGGTTAGATTGTCTCCTAGGAGGTAGGATATGTAGTCTGTTGACCTAAAGCTAAGAAATCTGAAATCTGTATGTCTCATACTCTGGCCAGTAGTGCTCACATCTTTGCCATTGACAAAAGGGGGGGTCTCACCTCCACCCACTTCTCAATGACAACAGCGAGCTCCGCTCAGGCCTCTCGGAGAGCTGAAGGGCCAGCTGTCTTCAGGACAGGACTGTACATTTGTAGGCAGCAGCTGAGCAAGCTGCCAGGCCTCTGCCTGTGGTCCTGGCTTTGCAGCTGAACTCCAGGGAGGACCAGGAGTTCACCCCTAGGCTTGGAGGACCTCATTGCCTGCAGGTAGCTCCACACTCACCATGTAGCTTTCTCAGCTCATTCTTCAGAAAAACCTGTCTCTGATCTTAATTCTGAGTAAAAAAAAAACTGAGTACTTGACTTCAGACCTTTGATTTTATTCCAGGGATGTGCTATTTAAAACTTCACTCTTACAGCACCTAATTTGTAAGAACCTGACTTTTTTTATTGAATCTAATCCTGACAGGTTATTTTTTAACTAGCAAGATTTTCAGTTAGCTCTTTCTGACAGCTGTGGTTAATGAATTTTAATAATAGATGCAAGGATGAAATGATAAAATAGCCGTTAGCAGATCTTCCAGACTAAAACCCAGCTGTTCAGTAAAGTTTTAAGACATATATCTGTATTTTTGACTGTAACTGTAAATGGAGGAAAAGCAAGTCCACAGATGCAGAGCTCAGTTAATCAGAGTCAAGGAGTGTCTAATCTTCATTAGGGACCTGCCAGCTGGAGAGGTTCCTGAATTTAGGAAGTTCTTGAGGAAATCTGGTTCCCGCTGTCTCTCCTGAAGCACTTTTTGAAGTACACAGGACCCAGCATATACTATTCTTACCTGAAAAGCACACAGGACAGCAATCATGGAGATGACTGAAGGTGCCTCTTGTTACTCTTTTTATCTTTCTACCTGTGCAGTAGCAGACTGAAGTAGGACTTAATGACTAAAGCAAATCCATGTGAACAAGGCCTGTTCCTACAAAATCGACACACAAACAGCAACAGAAGCTGAATCTGAGGGTAGATTTGGCCTTTCCATTACAAAGAAGACCTGTAATCAGTATAAAATATAAAATAATCCAATAAAAAGTACATCTACCACTTCACAAAAAGCACAGGAAGGTAGCTGCTACTGATTTTAAGTGAAGCCTAGTCCTTCACCTCAAAACACATTTCCTAAGAAATGCTTGAATTTATGTGTAAAATAGCAGACTGGGCAGGGGGAAAATATGTATTATGAGACTTTTCTGCAATGGTGTCATTTAACTTGGTCACTGCAGTGATGAGCCACTGAAGGTAGATTAGTTTTTTATTTCACCTTAAGAAAATACCCTCACAGAATTTTGAGGTGAAAAGAGAAGCAATTAAGTCATATTACAGCTCCTGTATTGCAAAAAGACAGGTCAAAAAATTCTACCACAAAAAAAAAAAAAATAAAAAGCTTGAAAAGGAATAAGAGGGCCAGAAACAGCATAGGTTTTTTTGGGGTTTTTTTTGCTAGAAACTCAGTGTTTTTTCTTTCCTGCTTGTTGTATAATAAAGGCAAACTTTGGGGCATTTGGAAAGTACTCTCGTACCTGAGATAGAGACCTGAGTCAGAGCATAAGGCTCAACCTCTCCTGTTCTTTACTAAGGAGCTAGACAATGTACAGCTTTCATTTATCCACCAGATTCAGCAGCATCTTCCCATTTTTCAGATACTGCTAGAATTCTCAGACCCAAATGGTAGGTTGTAATTCGTACATCTAATCTAAATTTTAAAAAATCTGTAGAAGACCTCTTTTTTAAAATTAACCTTTTCACTTGCCTCCTGTCAAGAATATGTGATGCTTTCTATACACTAGCTCTCAAAAACCCCTGGTTTTATTTTGCAGTTCACCTCTAATTCCAAGCACTGAGAGCTGGGAATGCTGGACACTATGGGCTAGTAAGGAATGTATAGGAGCTTAACAGCAGGAGCAACAGACCCAGGTTAAAAATTCAGTGACCAGGAACAAATGTGCCTTTTATTTCATCTCCCAGCTAAAATCCTAGATACAGTTTATTGGCTTTAAACTTTTCTCATTTAGTAGAATAATCTAAGCTTAGTGTTTCTTCTTAATCACATCCACTTAAAATGGGACATATATGGCTCTATAAATTAAGCTAGCACAGAAGTATCCTTTGTTTAAAAGACTTGGAAATTGCTTGACAGTTAACTATTAAATGGTATCTAAAATACCTGGAATTTTCCCTGAAGGAGGTTATGCTTCTACTGAAAATGACAAAATCAAGTTTAAACCACAAGTGATGGAAATGTACTGCTTGATTATCTCAAAGTCAGGAGCTAAGTGTATGTCTGAAAAATATTGAGTTAAAGTATTTCCTCAAGGTGATATAGCAGTTTAATGGCAGGGTCACCTTCTTTTGAATAAAACAGATTTTTTTATACCACAAAACACATCAAGAGTACAAGTATTTCCATTCACTATTAAATAAACTAGAGACCTGTTGAATTTTTCTCATAGAGACAAATCAACAAGTATATGAATGTGGCACACCGAGCAGTCATTAGCAGAGGTTATATTTTGCACTTGTCTGTGATATTTTGACTGAAGAGTCTATCCTGGACCTAGAGAACCTTTTCTCACAAGTCATACATTCTCATAAAAAGTTTTTTCTTGATTTAGTATTTTTCTGAGGAAGAATTTTGACCAGCTCTCCACTAGACTCCTAGTTGGATGTCAGATCCAGCTGCTCATGTGTCCCCCTCAACAAATATGTACAAGTCCCCTCTTTAAGGAGCAGCAAGATCTGCAGCATCCTTGTAATACTGATGTACTTCTACTCAAATTTGGGGTCCTGACATAAAAAAGACTGGAATGAAGGATATGGTGTTGAGCATACCCAAGTGAAGGCAGGGAGCCAACAAAATGGTGTTGTAATTACAAGTGAACATTCTCGTATCATAAAACTGTAAAGAAAAAGCTATAAATCAGAGCTGGCCTGGTGGTCCCTGGCAGCAAAGTGCAAAAGATTTGAGCTCGTTCCCTGTGCTAGCCAAGAGTGGGATCCTCATGGCAGCAGAGGCTCATTCCAAGGGAAGGGCATTCCTCGTGTCTCCTGAGTGATGGTCATGAAGCAGTGATTTTGGTGGGAGTCAGATCCAGCCCTCAGCCCTGAAGGAGTGAAAGTCTGAAAAGTGCTGGCCCTTGTGAAAAGTAAAGCAAGCTGAGAACCAGAGGAATTTTGTCTTCAAGAGAGTTTGTGCGTGTGTTTAGGAGCCTGCTGCTTTCAGTGGTAGGTTTGCACTATTGTTCAGATCCCAATATTGTTGTACTTGAGGACACAGGACTGTCCTTTAGTTCAGGTAGTTAGTTTCATATTTCTTTACACTCACTCAGGACACCAAATCATGCTAAAAGCTTTGTATGGACATTAGAAAAATGCAAAGAAATTAAGTAATACTATCCAAAATGTCACTACTGAAGTTCCCATCACTAATGAATATGGACCCAAACTTAAGCTTCAGTTAGAAATGGGCTTTTCTTCTATCCTGGAACATTCTTTTTTCTTTTTTCACTATCTGCTTGCTTT